>JAHZSQ010000056.1:625000-630502 GCA_022405105.1 Aristolochia contorta | reverse complement strand
CTCTCTCTCTCTGGAATCTCTCTCTCTCTCTCTCTCTCTCTCTCTCTCTCTCTCTCTCTCTCTCTCTCTCTCTCTCTCTCTCTCTCTCTCTCTCTCTCTCTCTCTCTCTCTCTCTCTCTCTCTCTCTCTCTCTCTCTCTCTCTCTCTCTCTCTCTCTCTCTCTCTCTCTCTCTCTCTCTCTCTCTCTCTCTCTCTCTCTCTCTCTCTCTCTCTCTCTCTCTCTCTCTCTCTCTCTCTCTCTCTCTCTCTCTCTCTCTCTCTCTCTCTCTCTCTCTCTCTCTCTCTCTCTCTCTCTCTCTCTCTCTCTCTCTCTCTCTCTCTCTCTCTCTCTCTCTCTCTCTCTCTCTCTCTCTCTCTCTCTCTCTCTCTCTCTCTCTCTCTCTCTCTCTCTCTCTCTCTCTCTCTCTCTCTCTCTCTCTCTCTCTCTCTCTCTCTCTCTCTCTCTCTCTCTCTCTCTCTCTCTCTCTCTCTCTCTCTCTCTCTCTCTCTCTCTCTCTCTCTCTCTCTCTCTCTCTCTCTCTCTCTCTCTCTCTCTCTCTCTCTCTCTCTCTCTCTCTATGGAATCTCTCTCTCTCTCTCTCTCTCTCTCTCTCTCTCTCTCTCTCTCTCTCTCTCTCTCTCTCTCTCTCTCTCTCTCTCTCTCTCTCTCTCTCTCTCTCTCTCTCTCTCTCTCTCTCTCTCTCTCTCTCTCTCTCTCTCTCTCTCTCTCTCTCTCTCTCTCTCTCTCTCTCTCTCTCTCTCTCTCTCTCTCTCTCTCTCTCTCTCTCTCTCTCTCTCTCTCTCTCTCTCTCTCTCTCTCTCTCTCTCTCTCTCTCTCTCTCTCTCTCTCTCTCTCTCTCTCTCTCTCTCTCTCTCTCTCTCTCTCTCTCTCTCTCTCTCTCTCTCTCTCTCTCTCTCTCTCTCTCTCTCTCTCTCTCTCTCTCTCTCTCTCTCTCTCTCTCTCTCTCTCTCTCTCTCTCTCTCTCTCTCTCTCTCTCTCTCTCTCTCTCTCTCTCTCTCTCTCTCTCTCTCTCTCTCTCTCTCTCTCTCTCTCTCTCTCTCTCTCTCTCTCTCTCTCTCTCTCTCTCTCTCTCTCTCTCTCTGGATCTCTCTCTCTCTCTCTCTCTCTCTCTCTCTCTCTCTCTCTCTCTCTCTCTCTCTCTCTCTCTCTCTCTCTCTCTCTCTCTCTCTCTCTCTCTCTCTCTCTCTCTCTCTCTCTCTCTCTCTCTCTCTCTCTCTCTCTCTCTCTCTCTCTCTCTCTCTCTCTCTCTCTCTCTCTCTCTCTCTCTCTCTCTCTCTCTCTCTCTCTCTCTCTCTCTCTCTCTCTCTCTCTCTCTCTCTCTCTCTCTCTCTCTCTCTCTCTCTCTCTCTCTCTCTCTCTCTCTCTCTCTCTCTCTCTCTCTCTCTCTCTCTCTCTCTCTCTCTCTCTCTCTCTCTCTCTCTCTCTCTCTCTCTCTCTCTCTCTCTCTCTCTCTCTCTCTCTCTCTCTCTCTCTCTCTCTCTCTCTCTCTCTCTCTCTCTCTCTCTCTCTCTCTCTCTCTCTCTCTCTCTCTCTCTCTCTCTCTCTCTCTCTCTCTCTCTCTCTCTCTCTCTCTCTCTCTCTCTCTCTCTCTCTCTCTCTCTCTCTCTCTCTCTCTCTCTCTCTCTATCTCTCTCTTCTCTCTCTCTCTCTCTCTCTCTCTCTCTCTCTCTCTCTCTCTCTCTCTCTCTCTCTCTCTCTCTCTCTCTCTCTCTCTCTCTCTCTCTCTCTCTCTCTCTCTCTCTCTCTCTCTCTCTCTCTCTCTCTCTCTCTCTCTCTCTCTCTCTCTCTCTCTCTCTCTCTCTCTCTCTCTCTCTCTCTCTCTCTCTCTCTCTCTCTCTCTCTCTCTCTCTCTCTCTCTCTCTCTCTCTCTCTCTCTCTCTCTCTCTCTCTCTCTCTCTCTCTCTCTCTCTCTCTCTCTCTCTCTCTCTCTCTCTCTCTCTCTCTCTCTCTCTCTCTCTCTCTCTCTCTCTCTCTCTCTCTCTCTCTCTCTCTCTCTCTCTCTCTCTCTCTCTCTCTCTCTCTCTCTCTCTCTCTCTCTCTCTCTCTCTCTCTCTCTCTCTCTCTCTCTCTCTCTCTCTCTCTCTCTCTCTCTCTCTCTCTCTCTCTCTCTCTCTCTCTCTCTCTCTCTCTCTCTCTCTCTCTCTCTCTCTCTCTCTCTCTCTCTATGAATCTCTCTCTCTCTCTCTCTCTCTCTCTCTCTCTCTCTCTCTCTCTCTCTCTCTCTCTCTCTCTCTCTCTCTCTCTCTCTCTCTCTCTCTCTCTCTCTCTCTCTCTCTCTCTCTCTCTCTCTCTCTCTCTCTCTCTCTCTCTCTCTCTCTCTCTCTCTCTCTCTCTCTCTCTCTCTCTCTCTCTCTCTCTCTCTCTCTCTCTCTCTCTCTCTCTCTCTCTCTCTCTCTCTCTCTCTCTCTCTCTCTCTCTCTCTCTCTCTCTCTCTCTCTCTCTCTCTCTCTCTCTCTCTCTCTCTCTCTCTCTCTCTCTCTCTCTCTCTCTCTCTCTCTCTCTCTCTCTCTCTCTCTCTCTCTCTCTCTCTCTCTCTCTCTCTCTCTCTCTCTCTCTCTCTCTCTCTCTCTCTCTCTCTCTCTCTCTCTCTCTCTCTCTCTCTCTCTCTCTCTCTCTCTCTCTCTCTCTCTCTCTCTCTCTCTCTCTCTCTCTCTCTCTCTCTCTCTCTCTCTCTCTCTCTCTCTCTCTCTCTCTCTCTCTCTCTCTCTCTCTCTCTCTCTCTCTCTCTCTGGAATCTCTCTCTCTCTCTCTCTCTCTCTCTCTCTCTCTCTCTCTCTCTCTCTCTCTCTCTCTCTCTCTCTCTCTCTCTCTCTCTCTCTCTCTCTCTCTCTCTCTCTCTCTCTCTCTCTCTCTCTCTCTCTCTCTCTCTCTCTCTCTCTCTCTCTCTCTCTCTCTCTCTCTCTCTCTCTCTCTCTCTCTCTCTCTCTCTCTCTCTCTCTCTCTCTCTCTCTCTCTCTCTCTCTCTCTCTCTCTCTCTCTCTCTCTCTCTCTCTCTCTCTCTCTCTCTCTCTCTCTCTCTCTCTCTCTCTCTCTCTCTCTCTCTCTCTCTCTCTCTCTCTCTCTCTCTCTCTCTCTCTCTCTCTCTCTCTCTCTCTCTCTCTCTCTCTCTCTCTCTCTCTCTCTCTCTCTCTCTCTCTCTCTCTCTCTCTCTCTCTCTCTCTCTCTCTCTCTCTCTCTCTCTCTCTCTCTCTCTCTCTCTCTCTCTCTCTCTCTCTCTCTCTCTGGAATCTCTCTCTCTCTCTCTCTGGAATCTCTCTCTCTCTCTCTCTCTCTCTCTCTCTCTCTCTCTCTCTCTCTCTCTCTCTCTCTCTCTCTCTCTCTCTCTCTCTCTCTCTCTCTCTCTCTCTCTCTCTCTCTCTCTCTCTCTCTCTCTCTCTCTCTCTCTCTCTCTCTCTCTCTCTCTCTCTCTCTCTCTCTCTCTCTCTCTCTCTCTCTCTCTCTCTCTCTCTCTCTCTCTCTCTCTCTCTCTCTCTCTCTCTCTCTCTCTCTCTCTCTCTCTCTCTCTCTCTCTCTCTCTCTCTCTCTCTCTCTCTCTCTCTCTCTCTCTCTCTCTCTCTCTCTCTCTCTCTCTCTCTCTCTCTCTCTCTCTCTCTCTCTCTCTCTCTCTCTCTCTCTCTCTCTCTCTCTCTCTCTCTCTCTCTCTCTCTCTCTCTCTCTCTCTCTCTCTCTCTCTCTCTCTCTCTCTCTCTCTCTCTCTCTCTCTCTCTCTCTCTCTCTCTCTCTCTCTCTCTCTCTCTCTCTCTCTCTCTCTCTCTCTCTCTCTCTCTCTCTCTCTCTCTCTCTCTCTCTCTCTCTCTCTCTCTCTCTCTCTCTCTCTCTCTCTCTCTCTCTCTCTCTCTCTCTCTCTCTCTCTCTCTCTCTCTCTCTCTCTCTCTCTCTCTCTCTCTCTCTCTCTCTCTCTCTCTCTCTCTCTCTCTCTCTCTCTCTCTCTCTCTCTCTCTCTCTCTCTCTCTCTCTCTCTCTCTCTCTCTCTCTCTCTCTCTCTCTCTCTCTCTCTCTCTCTCTCTCTCTCTCTCTCTCTCTCTCTCTCTCTCTCTCTCTCTCTCTCTCTCTCTCTCTCTCTCTCTCTCTCTCTCTCTCTCTCTCTCTCTCTCTCTCTCTCTCTCTCTCTCTCTCTCTCTCTCTCTCTCTCTCTCTCTCTCTCTCTCTCTCTCTCTCTCTCTCTCTCTCTCTCTCTCTCTCTCTCTCTCTCTCTCTCTCTCTCTCTCTCTCTCTCTCTCTCTCTCTCTCTCTCTCTCTCTCTCTCTCTCTCTCTCTCTCTCTCTCTCTCTCTCTCTCTCTCTCTCTCTCTCTCTCTCTCTCTCTCTCTCTGGAATCTCTCTCTCTCTCTCTCTCTCTCTCTCTCTCTCTCTCTCTCTCTCTCTCTCTCTCTCTCTCTCTCTCTCTCTCTCTCTCTCTCTCTCTCTCTCTCTCTCTCTCTCTCTCTCTCTCTCTCTCTCTCTCTCTCTCTCTCTCTCTCTCTCTCTCTCTCTCTCTCTCTCTCTCTCTCTCTCTCTCTCTCTCTCTCTCTCTCTCTCTCTCTCTCTCTCTCTCTCTCTCTCTCTCTCTCTCTCTCTCTCTCTCTCTCTCTCTCTCTCTCTCTCTCTCTCTCTCTCTCTCTCTCTCTCTCTCTCTCTCTCTCTCTCTCTCTCTCTCTCTCTCTCTCTCTCTCTCTCTCTCTCTCTCTCTCTCTCTCTCTCTCTCTCTCTCTCTCTCTCTCTCTCTCTCTCTCTCTCTCTCTCTCTCTCTCTCTCTCTCTCTCTCTCTCTCTCTCTCTCTCTCTCTCTCTCTCTCTCTCTCTCTCTCTCTCTCTCTCTCTCTCTCTCTCCTCTCTCTCTCTCTCTCTCTCTCTCTCTCTCTCTCTCTCTCTCTCTCTCTCTCTCTCTCTCTCTCTCTCTCTCTCTCTCTCTCTCTCTCTCTCTCTCTCTCTCTCTCTCTCTCTCTCTCTCTCTCTCTCTCTCTCTCTCTCTCTCTCTCTCTCTCTCTCTCTCTCTCTCTCTCTCTCTCTCTCTCTCTCTCTCTCTCTCTCTCTCTCTCTCTCTCTCTCTCTCTCTCTCTCTCTCTCTCTCTCTCTCTCTCTCTCTCTCTCTCTCTCTCTCTCTCTCTCTCTCTCTCTCTCTCTCTCTCTCTCTCTCTCTCTCTCTCTCTCTCTCTCTCTCTCTCTCTCTCTCTCTCTCTCTCTCTCTCTCTCTCTCTCTCTCTCTCTCTCTCTCTCTCTCTCTCTCTCTCTCTCTCTCTCTCTCTCTCTCTCTCTCTCTCTCTCTCTCTCTCTCTCTCTCTCTCTCTCTCTCTCTCTCTCTCTCTCTCTCTCTCTCTCTCTCTCTCTCTCTCTCTCTCTCTGGAATCTCTCTCTCTCTCTCTCTCTCTCTCTCTCTCTCTCTCTCTCTCTCTCTCTCTCTCTCTCTCTCTCTCTCTCTCTCTCTCTCTCTCTCTCTCTCTCTCTCTCTCTCTCTCTCTCTCTCTCTCTCTCTCTCTCTCTCTCTCTCTCTCTCTCTCTCTCTCTCTCTCTCTCTCTCTCTCTC
>JAHZSQ010000056.1:280000-610000 GCA_022405105.1 Aristolochia contorta | reverse complement strand
AATTAAATTACATATACATTTAAGCAACAATCTTTCACAATTATACTTGACAACTTGTACATCAGCAAAAATAAAATACAAATATTATATGTTTATTACTTTTCATTGATTAATCTATTACAATAGATACTATTCAAAACTTTCCTATTATTATTGCCCATGAAGGAGATATGAAATAAGTTACAATTTATAAAGTTACAAGGTACAATTGTGAAATAAAATAACACCAACATAGAACATCAAGAATTTTAATTTTTTAAGAGTCACCAGTACCACTTACAACATTACCCTAAAGTTTTAAATTTCAAAAGCCCAACAATCAATTTAGTCTATCAATTTTAGTATTACTATTTTCTATTAACCTTATCTATTACTATTTATTATTGTATTACTATTTATAATTGTATTGCAATTTATTATTTAACATAGTCCCTTATTTTAGATATTATTAACCCTTTAAGTTATTTACTTTTCGTTGTTGACGTTGGACACTTGTCAATTAGTGTATGATTCATTGAATCATCACTCAAAAACCTAATTTCTCTCTATCTCCCATTCAAATCCCTAATTTCTCTCTTTCCCATTCAAATCTCTGACTTCTCTCTTTACCGACCCCGAGCGACCGCTAGACGACTTCGACGTTTTGAAGGAATTCGAAGATTTGGAGGACTTCAACGATTGGAGGACTCCTCTCTCTCTCTCTCTCTCTCTCTCTCTCTCTCTCTCTCTCTCTCTCTCTCTCTCTCTCTCTCTCTCTCTCTCTCTCTCTCTCTCTCTCTCTCTCTCTCTCTCTCTCTCTGTTGTCTTTGATTATTTCGTGTTTTTTCTCTACGATTTTGTCCTCACTTCATTTTTTTCTCTCTCAAAACTCCTCCCTTTCTCTCTACGGTTCTTCATTGTTTAATGGATTTCTGCTCGTGACTCTTCATTTTCTCTTTCTTCTTTCTCTCTTTGATTTTCGTTTTATCTCTTCGGTAAAGATCATACCTTTTTTATTTATTTTTGTTCCAATTTCGAACTGTGTATTTGATTTCTGCGATTTTCTTTGTCACTAATATCTTTCTCTCTTCTGATCTGCGTTCATCCTCTCTCTTCGTTTTTTTATTTATCTCTTCGTAAAGTAGTATTGTTTTTTTATTTGTTTCCAATTAAGAATTTCATAATTTCCGATTATTTTCGATTATCACCAATTGCTACATCAATAATTGCTCCCGTTTGATTTTGCAGCCCGTTGTAGAATGTGTGCTCTTGTGACTACATAGGAGTCGAATGATGAAGGTATTTCCTTAAAACGATCCCAAACTTCATACAAGGATTCTGATCCAACTGTGTTAACATATTGATATGATTCCGTGACTTTACCGTCTTGGCTGGAGGGAAAAACTTAGCTAAAATATTTTGTTCAAAATCCATCCACGTGGAGATAGACTCCGAAGGCAAAGAATTGATTCCTAACTTAGCCTTATCACTCAACGAGAATGGGAGTAATCTCAATCTTATTACATCTTCTAAAACACGTGTTTAAAAGTATTACAGATTTCCAGGAACATATTTGGATCATTATTTGGTAATCAACTAAATTGCATTGAAGTTGGCCCTTTTGTTCTTTCAATTTCTGGATCAAAGAGAAGCAATACTAGGCCTCTATCTTCTTGCATACACAAGAGAGAACAGGAATAACAATTCAGCACAACAAACATACTTCACAAACAAAAAACAAAAATTTAACTACAAACACACCAAAAACACACAAAACACAAAACAAAAACCGAATTCACACAAAAGCAAATTATACTAACTAACAAAACTAGCTATACTAACATGTAAATTAGCTAGATTAAACTACACTAAGCATGCAACTATTTTAGGCAGATTATACTAACACACTAAGCTAAATTACAGCTATGGGTCCCAAAGCTGATAACAATAACTAGTCCCCAGTAACGGCGTAAAAAACTTGGTTGGGCGCAAACGACACTATAAAAATTCTACCCATACGCAAATGCACGCGTTGCACCAAGTAATATATTGGATGAGTCCAAATCGATCCCATGAGGACTATTACTACTTACTAGCTACTGAATTCTTTATAACTATATCTAACTACTGCAATTAAGGAGAATTGTCACAAGTATCCTAATGTAAAAACTACAAAAAAATACTAACTAATTAACTACAACAGTTCCTAAACTAATACATGCTTACACGCTAGAGACTAAGCAGATTAGGAGTTGGGGGAAGTGATTCATGTAATTAAGGGTAGGATTCATGCGATCTAGCTAAGTGTGCAACCTTTGGCTCGTTAGTGGGTCTGGAATCCCCTACTCGTAACCCTCTTTTGAGGCGATATGACTGTGCCCCCTCCTTAGCCTGATTTATCTCTCGAGGTCACAAGTCTAAATCAAGGGCTCATGTAGCTCAATCTAAAGAAACCACACGTGTCCGGATGCTTCTCTCTAAGTCCATTGGTGCACCCCTCACCTGCCACTGATTGAAAACAATCTATTTGGGGATTACACGCGGAGAGGTGGCATCCTTTCGTATTACCTTTCAGTCTCAACGAAACGATAAGATACACATGTGGAGGTCGCCAATCTCCTCATGCGAATAGCTCCCCAACAGCCACTCGCACTAAATTAAAGATGGATTGCTCTAGATTAACTTAAATAGTTGAAATTACATGAATCCAAACCCGAAATCACATTACATCACTTACCCCCAAATGAAATTTAGCTACACGTAGTTTGGATTAGAGAAGAATCCCAATCTATTAACATTGAATACATGGTAGACGAGTTACACACAAATAAATCAAGATAAAATATAGATCAAGGGTAAAAGGCTTCCCTTTTTGCTCTTGGACTCCTTCCTCCTTGATGCTCCAAGCATATCTCCGCTTCACTCCTAATGCTAGCTCCGCCTTTAAGGCGTAGAGGCGTGATGCCCTAAGTGTGTTTATAACACCTATTTATAGGGGAGTTTAAAAAATTCCCCCTTTTTTTAGTGCCATAAGTGATCTGGCGCCACACAACGTATGACTCCTCCAATAGAGCCAAGCCTTGGCGCCGAGCATGGCACCATACAACTCCATGGCGCTGCACTTTGAGTTTCTTCATGTCGCCAGCGCTCTTGCACTGAGTTCGGTCGCCGAGGCGTTGCACATGCGAGGATGAGCGCTCTGGCGCTGAGTTCGGACTCCGAGGCACTGGATGAGTGAGAATGAGCGCTCCGTAGCTTGATCCGGTCATTGAGGCGTTGCACCCAGAAACGATTTGCTGCTTCTAGCACCCCTGCGTTAAGTCGGGCACTGAGGCGCTCGACACTTAGCCATTTTTCCATGCTCGCAGTCCTTGTTCACGCGACGCCCCTGCTTCAATCTTGGCACCACGAGGTGTCAACCACTTTGCTTCTGTATTTGCCATTCTGATGCCCTGGCTTCTGTTCGGATGTCATGTGGCGTTACATACATTGCTGCTTCTTTGCTTAGTGTCATAGCTTCCATCTGACACCATGTGGCACTGACCTCTGTATTGCTCTAGAATGGGGTGTTTTTAGGCCCAAACATGCAAGTTGCATATTTCTCCTTCCAATTGGTATTTTTATGAATAAGGAGCACAAACCTATAAAATCAAAACCAAAAGTTAGTGAAATTGCAACACAATTATATCAAAAGCTAGCCTAAAAATGCTGCATAATTTCCACTTACCAAGAGAGGAACAAATAGAGTGTAAAACTTTTAAATGATTAATAATTAAAAATTAATGAATTTTTAAAATTAAAAATCCAATAAAATTAGAAATAAATCTAAAGGATAGCCAATTAGCATGTAATATTTAATAAAGGAAAATGTGTATGTGTGTGTGTGTGTGCACGTAACTCTGCAACCATCTATACAAGGTAATAATCAAGGAAAAGCTTTGAACATGATATTGATTAATTCTCAAAAAACATATGGCAACACGTAATCGGCATATTAACAACTGAATAGTTATTTTATTTGTTGATTTATATGATTAAAAGAGATGCAAAACAAAAAGTGTTCGAGAATTGAAACCTACTACTTGCACTCCATCTTCCCAGTCAAATCTTGTTAACTTATTGTATTGGATCCTTAATCTTATCAGCTTCTGGGAGCCATTTCTGCAATCAAAGATGCCTGTAGTTATCTTGTAAGACTTAGAATAAGCGATCTAATAAGTAATGAAATTGATGATCCTCCAATTGTTAACTTTTTCTATTGGGGAAAGGAATCTTCCTTATATCTACATCCGTAGAAACCACACAAAGGGAGAGCACATTAGGGATGGAGAAAGCCGAAGCGGAAAATCTTCGTCGGCTCAAATGCTTTTGAATTTCTACCTGAAAGCTATGCAATATCGCCTCCGAATTTCTGGAGCGCTTTATCCATTATTTTCAAGAGGTGAAGCATTTTGTAGTTCCTCTGCCAGTTTCTCGTCTACCTCCTTTTCAACGTTACCGGTAAACTCTTCACCTGAAGAGAAACCGATTAGGAGCTAGAACCTCAGAAAAAATCAAAAAATAAGTAAAACCACAATTTTGACTCAACAGACGACATTCATTCAAGAAACATAAAAAACTACCATATAAAAAAAACTAATGACAATTTTTTTGTTAAAAAAAAAAGATGTTTTAGCAACAATAGTTGCGGCCGCCTGAGAAACAATTGACTCATCTCGATTCGCCTGCGTGGAGTTGGTCTTAGCAAATGTTTAGAATTAGACGGTGCTAGTGGAATCACAAAATGATCCAAGGGCCTCAGGGAACAGAACTTAGGAGCTAACAAAAAATAATAACAAAGAAAACACGAGTTTCAGTCACAAAATTCGGAACAAATTTCCAAACAACAGTAGAGAGACAAGGACTCGAAATGATGATGAGAAAACGAAAGGGGGACAAATGAGAAAGAGTACTTTTGAGCTCGTGAGAGGAAAAAAGAAGGGCAGAGACGGTAGACAAAGCCATCGTTGCCATGGATTTCTTCACTCGAAAGCGTATGTCTTTTGAGTTTCGAAAGACCTCACCGTTTGTTTCTAATTCTACACACTTCAGCAGTACCATCAGAGGGTGCTATTGACTTTTTAAGCTTAATTTGAATTAATTTGAACTGCTAACCTCCACAGCTAGAAGGGGATGTTCGTTCCATCGGATGATTTTTGTTCTGTTTTGAATACTAGAGAGCTGATCTATGTTGCAACTTGTACTTACATGAGAATTTTTATGGGTGTGTATTTATCCGATATACCTTTGAGGGAGCTTATTTACCAAATTTGAAATGAAAATAAAAATCTACACACTTCGGCAGTACCATCAGAGGGTGTTTTTGACTTTTTAAGTTTAATTTGAATTAATTTGAACTGCTAACCTCCACAGTTAGAAGGGAATGTTCGTTCCACCGGATGATTTTTGTTCTGTTTCGGATACTAGAGAGCTGATCTATGTCGCAACTTGTACTTGAGAATTTTTATGGGTGTGTATTTATCCGATATACCTTTGAGGGAGCTTATTTACCAAATTTGAAATGAAAATAAAAATCTACAAAAGACATGAAATCAGAAATGGATGAAAAGATTAAACAAGTAAAAGAGTTCGGTGGCCACTTTACCATAAGAGTGGTGATGTGTATACTGCCAAATTTTACTGTGAGGGTTTACAGTGTGACATGACGTCCTTGTTGGCAGTCCAGGTAAGAGATAAAGTAAGATCTATCTTCCTATTCTATAGGGAAGTCTAAACCCTAAACCTTATCTGGACTACCAACTAGGCTACCAGGAGGATAGCCACATCAAGATGTAAAAACTCATAGTAAAATATGGCAGTACTGAAATTCTTTTTCACCCATAATTACCAACTCTAAGGAACTGAAGTTCAGTAACAATATAGAGGTCGGAAAAACAGAAAAATAAACAAGTTGATGGAAAATGTTCCAATGAATATTCATCAAACATATAAACTTTAAACACTGAAAAGTATAACCAGAATTACAAACATTAGAAGGAATAAAAAAAACAAGAAGCAAATTAGAAAAAGAATGAAAATTTTGGTCTTTTATGCAAAGAAGACTCATCATGTAGAGAGAATGCAAGTGCAGCCTTTGAGCACCATAAAATTAAAAGAATGAAAATGAAAATATTGGTCTTTTTTGAAGGATATTATTAACACAATAATTCAGTTCTAGAGGCTGGCATGAGCAACTCAATAATTCATTTCAACATTAGCCAATTCTGTTCATTGAAGTGAAATGGGTTACCTCACGAGTTCTTCTTAATGAGGTTTAAAGATAAATTAAAATCACAAACTCAAATGCCCCATATTGAAAACAAATATATGCAAATATATTAATATTAACGTAATGGAAAATAAAGGAAAATAACAATAAAAAAGAACCCTTTATATTACATGTGTTACAACAATATAAGAAAAAGAAACTAACTGTGAACAACCCATGTGCAAAAGTAATAAGAGGATAGAAAAAACAATTAATGGAAGAAAGAGTCTTGGTCATGTCTAGTACCGTCCAATGGTAGCGTTTAGGGAGTCCAACAATAGGGAGAGGAAGAGAGGTCATTAATGGAAGAAAGATTGAGCAGGAAACAATGGGGCTAGGGGACGGAAGGAGAAACAATCGGTGTATCGAGATTTTACCAAGCATTGAGGCGTATAAATTATTTTTACCGAGGGTTGGGGAATGATCCTCCTCATAAATAGTTTTTACCTACGGTGTATAGAGTTGGTAAAAGCCTTTCTAATAGTGCATTGATATATAATAAATTTTAGTCCATTTTATTTACAATAATATTGTACATGATTTGCTTCCAATAGTGAAGACAATCAATTATTCAAGTTATTAATTACTACTACTAGAAGAAAAAAATAGAGAAATAAAGTTAAATGAAAATAAAGGAGGATGGGAAAATGTACGAAGGATGAACACCAAGGACTAGAAAGTAGGCCAAATTGGAAGATAAAATGAAGTTTTCGCTTTCGTCATTGTTTTGCACGCATCTTGGCTTGGCAGGTATGCATGCTTTTTTACTGTTGATGCAGCTGAGCCAGTCCATGGATGCGATGCTAAGGCAACCTCTACACTCCATGGTCCCTTTCAATACACTTCTTTCAGATCTTCGCGCTTATCCTTTTTTCTAACTTATTTTTTTCTGAAAAAAAGAACTTGATCTCTAGAATTTGTAGATGCAGTGACCCTAGAAAGGCAGATATAGAGAGCATGAAGCATGATCTATCTAGCGTCTACTTGTACTTAAAGAAGAAAGAGTAACAGTTTTCTCTTTTTTTTTTTCACAAAAAAAAGTCAATTTGAGTGTCTTTATGGGTTTGTATATATATAATATAACTTGTAAGTAATCTATAACTTTATTTCAACAATACAGATACATATCTCTGCAATATTTATGTACACATGTAAAGGAAGTTGACAATTTGAGTGTCTTAATAGCTTCTTTTATATTATGATTATATTAAAGAGAAATTTTGTTTTCTTGCATATATGAGACATATTGAATATCAAAATTAAAAATTTGTAATACAAATATTTATTCTAAAGAATTCTTTGTAACCTTTTCTGGCCGAGTGCCCTCTTCTTGGTTGTTTTGATCACACGATAGAACTCGCGGCTGGTAAGCATTAGAAGGCGATAGATGTGGGTCAACAAAAAATACATGTTAAAGAGGATCTCTCAAAAGCCAAAAGTGTAGGGTCTAGACAGATAAAATAAGAAAAATGATATCGCTTGATTTTACTTTGAGGTTTTATATCATGACGTCGTGGCAACCTAGTTGGCTGTCCAAATAAGAGAAATTTAGAGTTTATGATATGCCAATAGTATTAAAAGATAATATTTTATTAAAAAATAAAATCCTATAAATTTTTCTCCTAATTTATCTCCTGACTGCAACATTGACGCACGTAGGGGAAGTAATACTTGTACTTATATCATCACTCGTAAAATAGTGTATCAGCCGTACGAGATTCCGAGCCCAAATTGCAAAAATGCCCATGCCTACGAAATTCCATAAACCGTCACCATCTCTGAGAAGAGGCTCAGGCCGAGCCTCCCCCCTACTTCTAATGTCATCCCTCTCTCCCCTCTTCCCATCCAGACCCACTTTCTCAAACGCGAATCCTGTCTCAAACGTCAGATTAATTCCCTATTCTAGAATTCAATCCTTCAAGAATTATTCCGCTGGTGAAAATCTAAATAATACTCCTTCCTCTGAGAAGAAGTCGCTGAGCGTGGCCACCGGAGAGTTCTTTCTGGGTCTGGCTTCGTTCCTTATAAAGAACAGGGTCGAGAACCGGCGGTCACCCACAATTTGGAGAGATAAGGAGGAGGAATTTGGTGTCGAGGGGGATACAGAGGTAAAATTTCATGGCCGGAGGCAGGGGATCGCGTCATATGTACGTGATACGGTTGATCAGGACGTGGTATGGGAACAGAGATCGAAGGATGTTGAAGCCGAGAGGGAGAGAGAGAAAGTTACCAGCCCTGGTTTTAGCTTCTCTGCTGCTGGTCTTCTGTTGCCGTATCATCTTGGTGTTTCTCAGTATCTTATAGAGAAAGGTTATATAAAGGTAGGTTTCTCTGCTTTATTTTTATTGATAAGTTTTATAAAGTAGTTTTCTTCTTTTTCTTCCGGAAAATGCTTATAAAGCCTCAAGGTTTGTTTGCGAGCCTTAAACAACTGTAGGCGTCCGGACATGCAAATTCAATTGAAATTGATTTTTTGGTCTTTAAGTCGCGTTTTCGTCTAGTTACTTGAGAACCAATCCTGCTTGAACGATAGATGTACTCCATTACTCAGCTTACTTGACAGTATGCTGAAAAGACACTGATAATGAGAAAATGTGTATTTCTGTTAGAGGATGATGTGGCATTCAGCCGCGAAACATTTCAAACTAAGTATTTCTTTTGTTTGCTTTATATGCTAGCTGAAATAAACATTTGTTCAAAAGAGGATTGTGAACTAGAAAAAAGAGAAAAAAAGGATGAACATGAGGGGGGACTTCCTTAAATATGCCTACCATTGGGTTGTGGAATTGGCACTTTTCCGCTTCTTACCTTGCCTTACCCCTCTTTCATAGTCATACTAAAAATTCATTTTGGGATCCTGTTCTCAAGAAGCTACACTTTAGACAACAACCTCTTCAAAAAAAAAAAAGAAGCTTCACTCCTCTAGACTTTCTACTTGGAAGGGTAAATTGCTCTCTAAAGCTGGGAGGTTGGTCCTTATAAAAGCTTGCCTTATAGGGATATGTACTCAGTGGTCACATGGGTGGTTTGTAACGGGAGGTCTTTGGTTCAAGTGTCCTAGGGGGCATGGCAATTGGAATAAAATATTGCTTTCCTCAAAAAACAAATGGGGATACCTACTCAATACCTCTTATTCTTGTGTTACCCAAAGAGTGAAACTAAGGAGATTGAAAAAATGATGGCTCGTTTCTTATGGCAGGGATGTTTGAAGGGATTTAAGTATCATCTTGTTATATGGGATGATGTTTATGAATTCATATATGGTGGTGGATTATACCTAAGAAAAATAAAATACTGCAATAAGGCATTGTTGCTCAAGTGGTGTTGGAGACTGAACATTTGCAAAGACTCCCTTGGGCAATCCTTGTCGCAGCAAAAATGGGTGTGGGTCTTGATGAGGGTTTGTTGGGCTGGCACTCAGTCAGACACCTCTCAGCCAACTGGAGAAGAACATGTGTCCTGTTTGAATTGTAACACCAGGTGGGTAATGGAAAATGAACGGAATTTTGGGGAGATAAATGGCTGACTGTTGCAGCATTGAAGAGTGTCTACCCTTGGCTGTATGACTTATCTAGACAGTATTCAGTTACATTTGTGGAGATGAGATGCTTGAAAGGTTCAACTACCATCGTAGGCTGGGAGAACAACACTGATAAAAGGCTACCTTGCCAGGTGCACGAAACTTCTTCCTCTATCTGCTTCCATGTCCAGCTAGTATATTTGCAAGACTAGAGGCCCTACGAAAAGTTCAAGTGCTACCTGGTTATATGGAGCCACGTCTGCAAGAGAAAACAGAGGGAGGGTTTGGGATAAAAAAAATCCAGGAGATGAATGAAGCACTGCTCACCAAATGGTTGTGGAGATATCTTACTGAACCAGCAGCACTATGGAGACAGGTGGTGCTAAGGATGGTGAAAATCCGAATAGCTGACTTCCAAAAATTGTAGAGGGAGTGTATCAAGCCTATGAAAGAGCATACTAGATAAAAAGGAAGATTTCGGTCAATACATAAGGATGCATGTGAGAAATGGATAAAAAACAAGGCTGTGGTAGGATACCTGGTTAGGGTCTAAGCCTTTTAAAGAGAAAACATGTATAACTTGTACAGAAATATTTTGTTGCTGAGCCTAGAGTGGACCCCCCGAGACTTGGAATTTACACTTGCGGAGAAACCTGAGGGATGAAGTAGAAGAAGCAACAGTGCTTTGGAGGGGGATACTGTAGAAGTGGGGAAGGATTTCCGGCGAAGCAACAGACTTTTCCAGTGAACCTCGTCGACAATGGGGCACAAAAAATACCCATCGTCATCAGGTAATTTAGAAGAAGGAGAAATCAGAATAAAAATAATGGAAGCGGAAGCAAATGATAGGGAGGAACAAGGAGTGGAAATTGAGGAATTGGATTTACCTATCGGGAACATGAATGACAAAGGAAGAGCAGAAGCATCCAACAATAGGAATGAGGTAGAACCAGCAGAACCACCACCTTCTCGCAACACAGAAAAGTCTCCAAACACCGTTGAAAACATCCTAGCGATAACAACGGAAGTACGAAATGAAAATGGAAATCAACAACAACCAGAAACTGAAGAAGAAGAGTGGAACCTAGTAACAAGAAGAAGGAAAAGATCTTACATACCTCTGCAATCGAGACTGATCCAATTTGAGGATTAGACGCTCAGTGATACGGGGCGCGACTTTCCCATGCCAAAATGCGCAACGTTCATGTGCGGACACGCGCAAGACGGCTTGGCAGGGGCGGACGTGCACATACATGTAATGGACAACCAACCGACCAACATGCACGCTTGGCCAAACGCGCATGCACAACTTGAACTCACGGATGCGCGTGCGGAGGCGCATACGCTTCTACCAGGTTCGGACGCGCGCTTGGGGCTGCTCGCACGCGCACGTCTAAAAACGGAGTTGGGATCCCGCAACTCCTTGCATGCAACTACAAGGAGCAACCACACACATTTGAAAAATGACGTGACACTTCGTGGATGACATGGCACTTGCATGACGTGGCGCACGAGGTGGCACATGACTAGGTTTGTGATGTGGCAAGTGTGAGTTGGTAAGCACATAAGATAAGTGCTTGCTAGTTGGCAACAACTATGAGAGTTGGTGGTCAACAATGAGTTGGCAAGCACATGGGATAAGTGCTTGCTAGTTGGCAACAACTCATAGAGTTAGTTGGAATCTATGGGTTGGAATGAGTTGGCATTGGTTGGCAAGCACTTAGAGAAATGCTTGATAGGTGTCACCAACCATGGGAGGTTTTGTAATCTATAACTTGTAGAAGAGTTTGTAAATGACTCTACTCCACTTCACTTCATTCATTCATTCAATAGAAGTATTCTTTCCTCCCAAATTCAGAGTCTTACCGCTTTCCTAACTCGGAAAATGCACTTGCTGATGCTATTGATGTAGCTGGACCAATATTGGGCCCCGTTGTCACGCCGCTAGAGTATGCGAAGCACAATCTTGCTCCTTAGTGGTGTGCGGCCTAGCCTCCAAGCCCGTCTGGATGCTAGTTAGCCTCTTGGAAGAAGTTTAGCACAAGAACACTCTTGTTCTTGGGGCTAGAACTCTCTCAAAACTCAAGCACAAAGGGGACTCCGAATTTGGGAGGAAAGAACTCTTCTATTGAATGAATGAATGAGTTACAAGCCTTTGTACATGGCTATTTATAGATTACAAAACCTCTCCTGGTTGGTGACACCTATCAAGCACTTCTCTAAGTGCTTGCTAACCAATGCCAACTAATGCCAACCCATAGATTCCCACTAACTCTATGAGTTGTTGCCAACTAGCAAGCACTCCCTCCTTGTGCTTGCCAACTCATAGCCAACTCATGTATGCCACCTCATTTGCCTAGTCACAAGCCACCTCATGTGCCACGTCATACACGTGCCATGTCATCCGCCTCGTCATCGGTTGATAGTTGGTCTTGTGCCTCTTTGTCGGTTGGTTGTCCATGCGCATTAGTGTGCGCGTCCGCCCTTGTTGCATGTCCGTGTTCCATGCATATCGCACATTTTGGTATAGGGAAGTCGCGCCCCGTTTCACCCGTACTCATTTCTATGAGTGAATATCTAGTCACTAGTTTGAATGATTCTTACCAGTCAAGATAAAGATGTTTTAACTGCTGGGGGTCACTTACACCAAATCAATAAAGAATCTTACTAAATAATGAGAAGAAGGAAGTCGTAAGTCACAGTTAGGGGATGCTGTTCGTCGGGAAGACTTTGAGGATGTTGCTAAGATCAAAGTTGCTATGGCTGCTGCAGCAAGAAATGGTACTGTTGGACAAGCAATTTCTTATCTTGAAATCTGTGTGTTTGTTCGAGTAATCTCTGAGGCGAAGGTGAATCTGTTGGACCTCAATGAGGTTGTACAAGGTGGCGGAAGGTGTTTTGGAGCTTTGCGATATCACGAGGTTTTGTTGTTGAGTGGTTTCGTTTCGGAAGTCTACTGATCGAGTCATTTACGGAGAGGATTCGATCGTCTCTTTCTGGTGCTTTCAGTTCCATTCATGAGGTCAATATAACTGCTGCATCAAAGAGAGGATATCGTGGGAGGGAGAAGACGGAAAACTTAGGTATTTTTAAGATCAGGGATGAAGACGAGTCACGATGAGTTGACTCGTATTTTCTTTTCCGAGTCATATGAGTTGACTCAACACGTTCTGAGGTAGTCCGGACCGGACCGTCCGTTTGATCGGGCCTTCTACATCCGGACCGACCCAAAAAAAAAAAAAAAAAAAAGGAAAAACAAAGAGGTAGAAGGCGGGCAGTTCCGTCTCAATCAGGTATCATGAGCCTGCTTGCGTCGGTTCCATCGAGTGGGCTCGGGACGGTTCATAATTGTTAGATTTAGTGTAGGAAGATAGAAGATGAGAGAAAAGTGAAGAGATAGGAAGAAGGGGAAGAGAGAAGGAGAGAAAGAGGTTGTAAGGTCTTCATGACCTACAACCCTAAAACATGTATTAATAGAATCCGAAAATACAAAATTACAATGATGCCATTCATGGCTTGAGGAGCAAGTAAACTAAACAATAAACAAACAATAACTAATTAAAGTTTAGTAAAATTACTAAACTACCCCTAACTCTTAACAATCCCCCTCAAGCCGGAGCGTAGATATCATGAAGGCCCGACTTGGAGAGAAGATACTCAAATTCTTTTCTTCAAGACCTTTAGTAAGCCGATCGATCCGGTTGATCTTTAGTGTTAACTTGTAGAGTGTGCACAAATCCGATGGCGGCAGCAGCAGATGCTGATGTTGATAGCAATAACATAAAGAGGGTTTTATGAACCCAAAGAACAAAGAAAATAACACCTTCTTGGAGCAGCACCAAACAGTAACACACTTAAACAAAGAATATTAGCGATCACCCTTTCGCGGCGGTGCGGCAAAGAATGATGCTAGCGATGAGGTCGAGACTCAGCAGCGGTAGGAGTCGAACGACTCAGCGATGCAGTCGAACGACTCAGCGAAAGCTTTAGTCGAACGACTCGGCCGATCTGGTCGAACGACTCGGCGAGAGGGAGTCGAACGACTCAGCGATGCACGTCGACGACTCAGCCAGACGAGTCGAACGACTCAGCAAAGATTTAGTCGAACGACTCAGCAATCGAGTCGAACGACTCAGCGATGACGAGTCGAACGACTCAGCGATCGAGGTCGAACGACTCAGCGATGACGAGTCGAACGACTCAGTGATTTAGTCGAACGACTCAGCGATCTGATCGAACGACTCAGCAGATCTGAGTCGACGACTCAGCAGTATCGAAAACCCTTTTTAAGGGCGTTGGGTTGTGCATCTAGCACTCACACATGAATTTACACCATTCGCCTTCTGACAATGGCAGAAGAAAGAAATATTGAACCTTTAGCTTTTGACCACATAATAGATAATGTCAGCAGTAGCAGCACCAGTAGCATCACGAACTAGAGCGCAGAAACACCAGAAAACTCATCTGGCACAGTTCCCGAGGCAATGTAATAACACGAGTTTTGAGTACCTGGAAGCTCTGAAATACGTTCAGAACTACTTGTGACTTGAAGTGGCATATTTTCGCAGCACAAAGACTTTTTTTGTTTGGCACGAATCCCGAGGCGTAGTAAAAATTCAATTTTTTTACTAGGCGCAGTAGTAGCAGTCGCAGATACAGGTTCCTACGAACCCAACTGCAGCAAAGGATCACCCTTTAGGAGTAAACCCATACGCACAACACTTCAATCAGTAGTAGAAGCCATTATCAAGAGATAATGGTAGAAGAACACAGAGAAGAGACAAACTTTAACGATCTCCCAGAATCCAAGACCTTTCTAAAACTTCTAACTTGTACAACGAGCTTCGAGGAAGAAGATCCCATGACCTCTGTAAGTGACGACGAGTCGTCACATACAGACCCGCTCTGATACCATGTAAAGTTGGGCCGAGGTCTATCCCAAAATAACTAGCCGAAGTTAGGAAGCCTCTTTCCAACTAATAAGTCAGGATCTTTTTACTCGTTTATCCATGTGGGACTAAACTCTAACACTCCCCCGCACGTGTGGGCCTTCCTTTGGGCTCCTACACGTGCACAACATGGGTGGAGGCCCACGTACGAGTATTCGCTCTGATACCATGTTAGATTTAGTGTAGGAAGATAGAAGATGAGAGAAAAGTGAAGAGATAGGAAGAAGGGGAAGAGAGAAGGAGAGAAAGAGGTTGTAAGGTCTTCATGACCTACAACCCTAAAACATGTATTAATAGAATCCGAAAATACAAAATTACAATGATGCCATTCATGGCTTGAGGAGCAAGTAAACTAAACAATAAACAAACAATAACTAATTAAAGTTTAGTAAAATTACTAAACTACCCCTAACTCTTAACAATAATGATGATCGACGACCTGAAAACTCCAACAGCGAGGAACTAAATTGTCGATCTGACGATGGGGGTTGGCACAGAGTCGAAAAACGAAGAGGCAACTCTTAAGTTTAGTCGTGGAAAAGCTCGGATTACGGGTGAATGGAAGTTTGGTGACTCCTTGCTGACCACGGAGCACGATCTTTGGGAGAAGGCTCATCCGCTTTCTCTCTTGACTCTTTGGAGAAGAGGGCCTTCATTCAGATCCCCATTGAAGCGTGAGAGTTGTTCATTTCCCTATTCCAAACAACACAGAGGGCCATCGATCGCATCGAAAGAACTTTGGTGGAAGACTCTCGCTTTATGATCTCTGCTTTCAAGAGACGCATGGCTCGGGAATGCAAGCTAATTCATTTTCGAGCTAGGAAAGTGCTGGCAAGAATCTACTTGCTTGAATTTGGAGAAAACGGAGGCGACAGCTTGGGCTTCGACCGTTGAAGCCTTGCGGAACCTCATCACTCCGGCTTCGATTCCTACCTCTGCTGCCCCCCCTACTACGAATGGGAAGAATCCAGACCTTAGTTGGAGAAACTTTGTCTCCAATACGGGAAAGGAATCAGAACGTTGTGGTGTTACATTTCAGGACCGTGTGGAAGCTATTTGGACAAAGAGGGCCGCTGAACCTGAAGCACGGAATCATTGCTAGAATTGATTGGGATGTGAAGAAGGGTGAAATTCGGAAGAATGGATCGGATCACGCTGGAATCTCACCGTGGAGACCAAGAGCTTCCTACCTTGGCCTGGCGAGTGGCTAATTGTGGCTATAGATGCGATCATCGCTTCTGATCTCCTTAATTGGAATCACCAGTGATGAAATCCCATGTTGGGCGGTGCGAATGTGGGAACATGCTCGTGCAATCGGACCAGCAGCAATTTGGGTCCAAATTTGGGGGTTCCCCGAACTTTGGGATGCGGAAATCTTAAACATGATTGCCAGCCACTTGGGACAGTATTGGAATTTGACGCCGACTCCATTGAAGGCAGAAATCTCTCGTATGCAAGGGTTAGAATGCGATCACACCGATGGCCAGCTACGTAACAATGGATGGATATTAAAATTGGAGCTGAATTCTTTGCTATTCTATTGCAACCGGAAGAATTCATCCCTCCATTCCGCATTGTAAATATGGGATCCCAGTGAAGATGATGATGAGTTGACTCGTCTCGGGTCGACTCGCTCGCACTCGCCCCTCATACGAGTTGACTCGCCTCGACTCTGTCCAACTTGAATCCCGACCAGGTTACACTATCTCTTGAACTTTGGAAGGAACCTCATGTTAATGAAGATAGTCTCCGGTTATCGTGAAGAGGCTGCTCTTATACCAAATATGGTTCTTTCAAATTCCCATGCACTGCCCATCAACCCCTCCACCTCCAGCCCCTATTCAGCCTGAATCTTCACTACATCAGCTCACTGCTAATGCTAGTGTAAATGATAATTTTCAATTCTTCCCCCCAAACCATCAAAATCAGCCACTCTCGCCTGCTCCTATCAATCAATTGGATACCCCGGCCTTACTTATTCTCGAAGGAAAACTCCCCTTCGCAAGCACATTGGCCCGTAAGTCTTCTCGCCAAATTCAGTAAATGCGAACCAAATTCAGGAAATGGATCGTGATATACATGATCTGTTGAGGTTAATCAGCAATATCGTGGTGAGGATCCCTACCTTGGAACTGATAAACCAACACCTTCTACTTGGATTGAGCATATTCAGAAAAATAGAGGAAAAATTAGCAATGAGGAATATGAACTTCTTCTTACATTTGGGACAAGATTTGAGGATAATGAAAGGGAGATTCAAGCACCACAGATTGAACGTAGAGTGACCCGTGGGAGGGGCAAAGGAGTTGCTAACCAAGTCAAAGGGCAAAAATGATTTTTCTCTCTTGGAATATTCGAGGATGAAATCAGCTGGAGATATATTACTCACATATTCTGGACCACTTGGTATTAGTGAATCCACGATTACAGAAGCTCAAAGTCTACTCCATGGACTCAAATGTTTTCTCAAGTATCATTTTGTTGGTCCATTGCATGTTGAAGGCGACTCTCAAGTTCTGATTCAATGGTGCAAGCATGATCTCAGGCCTCCTTGGCGAATGTGTTGTATCATTGATGAAATTAGAGACCTTTCATTTATTGTCACTAGTTGGAAGCATGTATTAAGAAGTGCCAATGGTAGGGCTGATGAGTTGGCTAAGCAAGGGACTGTTGAGCAACATATTGTTGTTGTCACCCCCTAGCTTCATGTAACCATTTTTTGTTTTGTTGTTTGTTTGTTGTTGTAATCTTTCGCCCATTTGGGCCACAATAATAAAAATCTCAACTTTCAAAAAAAACAAAAAAACAAAAAAAAAAAAAAAAATTCGAGTGAGAAGTCCTGACAAGAGGACGGTTATTAAAAATTTACTATGGAGGAGTAAGGCTCAAATAATTGCCTTTCGTGAGACTAAATTAGAGGAATTGACTGATTCAATGGTCAAAGATCTTGTACCTTTCGTACAACCAAAATGGTGTTCACTTAATGCTACTGGTACTGGCTGGTGGTATACTTGTTGTTTGGGATTCTTCCTGCATTGATATATTGAGCACAAGGGTAGGAGTTTTTTGCATCTGTTTGCAAGTTTCAGAGTTATCTAGTGGAAA
This sequence comes from Aristolochia contorta, assembly GCA_022405105.1. Classification (NCBI taxonomy): domain Eukaryota; kingdom Viridiplantae; phylum Streptophyta; class Magnoliopsida; order Piperales; family Aristolochiaceae; genus Aristolochia; species Aristolochia contorta. The sequence goes on along the minus strand of JAHZSQ010000056.1, from coordinate 592,140 downwards.
ATTATGGAACATGGGTGCCATCTATGGCCCGAGTACTTACTCGCATAGATCTGATTTTTGGGAGGAACTTATGAATATGATCAATTCATGGACTGGTCCATGGCTATTGGGAGGTGATTTCAACGCCATCAAAGCGAGAAATGAGAAATCTCCACCAGCCAGATCAGTAAATGCTACAATGAGAGGTTTCATTGACTTTCTTGGGGCAATGGAATTAATTGATCTTCCATCTTCTGGGAAGACCTTTACTTGGAGCAATCAAAGGAACAACCCTATTCTTTGTAGGCTGGACACTCAGCATTGCAAGCGGTGAGAAACAGTCCTTCATACGGATTCCGGCAACCATCCTTAAAAAAATCCAGAGACTGCCTGAATCAGATTCTCAAAACCTTCAAACCAAGGAGGGACATACGAATAATCAACCTGAACGAAGATTCATTCATCTTCACAGTGTCAACTGAACCAAGAACCATTCTCAAACTCATCCAAAAAAGGGGAACTTGTACGCTGGCTAGAATACATGTACCTAAAAGGCAGTCAAGCTGCACGATATGGAAGAAGCTGCAAGAAGCCATCAAATGCCTGGCCATGAACACAGAAGATCCAAGAAATCCCACAAGCTCAAGGGAAAGGGACCAACACAGACAAGAGAATACAAACCCTTGACCCCTAGAAGCAGCTTGGAAGATGGGCGAACAGAAGCTGAAATTGGCAATTTTCCTTCGACTGAACCAATGTTTCGAAGAGCAGATCTTTAGAGAGAAACTGAAACAGCTCTAAACCTAACCTATGGCTGCAATCGGAAATGGAGAAAGAGAAAGTGGAGCGAGATTGGAAACATTTTTTTCCCGAAATAATCGAAGAAGCTAGGGCATGGAGAAGCTAGGGCATGGAAAGCTAGGGCATGGAAAGCTAGGGCATGGAGAAGCTCAGACCAAGATAATGGTAACCTCTGGCTTCCAATACGGGGGTTTCTATTCAACTCTGGGAAGAAGAAGCCTTGAAATCGATATTTAATATGTTCGGCTGAGTAATCCAACTAGACGTGGCGACCTTATCAAGAAGGAACCTTCACGTGGCACACGGACTAATACAGTGCAACAACAGATGTCCCCAAGGTGGAGAAAGAAGAATAGTGGCCGGAGGGAAATATTTTACCCTCATCGGCCTTCCAGAGCTACCATGGTCGGGACCGATGACGGAGCCGACAACGCTGAGTCAGACTCCGGGTCAAAACTGAGTCAGACTCTGGGTCAAAACCGAGTCATAGAAAACCAAACCGAGTCGCAACAAAACTTGGCATCGCAGCAAGAATTTTCCTTCAACAAGTGGGACCGGAATAGAGAGGCCCCATCGCATCAGCAACCCAGAGAAGGAATACAAGGAAATTTGAACACCAATCAAATCCCGGAAAATCAGCATGAAGAGGTAAGTAAACCCCTGCCCTTAAATTTAAATTATAGTAACAATTAGACTCAAAGTCATGTCCATGGGGACTGTGTGAGAAATGAAGGGGAAGAAGAAAACATGGAAAGGCAGAGGCGGGCAATTGGAGAACCCCATAGCTCCTGAAAATCGATTTGCTCTCCTAGAAATCCTTCAGTCAGATCATCAACCTAATGGACAAATTGATGAACCACAGCAAGCTACCTCTCCGGCACCCATCGAGCAAAATCCATTTAATGCCGAGTGTCACGCCGCTGGATTGACCAAGGCCTGAACTTAGTTTTTTGCAATGCGCGGCCTAGCCTCCAAGTCCGTCTGGTTGCTAGTCAGCCTCCCCAACAAGAATAGCGCAGCGTCGCTTTGTTCTAAGTGCTAGAATACCCTCAAGTCTCCTAGGCAAGAGCAAATTCGGGATTAGGAGGAAATGATCTTCTATTGAAAAGATAAAGTGATTAGAAGCTCTTCTATACAACTATTTATAGTGTACACATGCCCCATATGTGGGGAAAGGATCTTCTATATGAATTCAAACCTCAACTAACTCGTGCCAGCTATTAAGCACATGCTCCATGTACTTTGCCAACTCATGCATGCCATGTCACAAGCACTAATCAAGTGCCACCTCATGCGCCATGTCATGCAGCTGCCATGTTAGCTGCCATGTCATGCAACTGCCACGTTAGCTGCCATGTCATCCGCCATGTCATCATATGCTGCTGGACCCATTGTAGGTATGCTCCTCCTCAAAGTTGCACCATGTGGTCTAGCTTGCATCTTGATGCCTCTATGCACGTCGGTGCTTGAGCCGTTGCGCATGTGTGCATAGGCATGTCGCACCCCACATGATGCTCCCACCGCCATAATGCAGACGTCCTTGTTTGTGTGTGCCTCTCGTATGCCGCAATCTCCTCTTCAAATTGCCAAAGTTCTACTGCCTCGTGCCAGGTAGCCTCACTTTCTGGTTCACTTCTCCACTTCACCAGAAATTCAATGGTGCGTGGCTTACTTCTTTGGCGTATTTCTCTATGGGTGATTACAGTCTACTTTCTTAGTTAAAGTAGTAGATACATCAAGGGGTGCTCTAGGCTTTACAATTCTTTGAGTGTCCGGATCAAATCTTATTTTTCTGAATTGTTCCGACCTCATCTTTATGAGAACAAGGTCTCCCACCTTGTACTCAACATCTCGCCGCTTCAAATTAGCAAACTTCTTCATGCGTTTGCTGGCTTGTTGCAAATATGATCGGGCTAGTTCTGTCATTTTTTTCCACCGCTTTAGTAAGTGATGGGCTGTTGGACACTTGTCTTTTCTGGAATGAAGCTGTTGGTACTGAAGGCTGCTGGCCAGTTGCAAGTTCAAAGGGGCTATGTCCTGTTGCTTTACTCTTCTGCTTGTTGTATGAGAATTGAGCCACATCAAGAAGATCAGGCTAATTCTCTAGATTTGCATTGACGAAATGCCTAAGGTACTCCTCAAGCAAGGCATTTATCCGCTCCGTTTGAGGATGAAAGCTGGTTGAAAAGTTAAGAGTAGTTCCAAGCAGCTTAAAAAGTTCAGACCAGAACTTACCCGTAACTCTTGGATCCCGATCGCTTATAATCGTCTCTGGCACACCCCAAAGCTTCACCACATGTGACAAGAATGCTTTGGCTGCCTCTTCTGTTGTGCAATATTTTGAAACTGCAATGAAAGTTCCATACTTGGAGAATCTATCTACCACCACCAAAATGGAACCCTGGCCTTCGGCTCGTCTCAGACCAAAAATAAAGTCCATGCTCACGGACTCCCATGGACGCTTGGGAATGGGGAGAGGATCTAGCAGGCCACCAGGTCTTCACCTCTCTACCTTGTCTTATTGGCACACCAAACAAGTGCGCGCATACTCCTCAACATCAGCATCAGGTCCAGGCCAGTAGTAGTGCCTAGACAAGAGTGCAATAGTTCTCCTTTGACCAGGATGTCTAACCCATAAAGTATCATGGAACTTATGCATGAGCTCCTTGCGCAAACCCTCATATTTTGGTACAAATAGGCGTTTCCCTTTTGTGTACAACAATCCGTTGCTAACCCAAAAACGCCTTGTTTCACCCATTATTACAGTTTGTTCTAACCGACGTGCTGTGGCATCTCTCTGCAGCCCAACTCGGATTTGGGCAAGTATGGAGGTACTAACCTGAGTCACAGCAGCAACACTTGTGAAGTCGACTTTGCGGCTGAGTGCATCGGCTACATTGTTGGTCTTCTCGGACTTGTACTCGATTTCGAAATCGAATTCTGCTAGGAAGTCTTGCCAACGTGCTTGCTTCGGGCTCAATTTCTTTTGTGTCAAGAAATAGCTTGAGGCAACGTTGTCCGTCTTCACCAAGAACTTGGACCCCAGCAAATAGTGCCTCCATGTGCGCAAATAGTGCACAATTGCTATATCTCCCTCTCTTGAACAGTGTACCACTGTTCAGTCTCATTCAGCTTCCGACTTCGAATGTAATAGGATGTCCATCTTGCTCAAGAACACCCCCAATAGCAAAGTTAGGGGCATTAGTAATTACCTCAAATGGCTTGCTGAAATCGGCCAACTTCATGACGGGCTCCTCCTCCACTGCTTGCTTCAATCTTTCAAATGAAGTTTGGCATTTTTCTGTCCAATGCCATTGCTGATTCTTCTTCAGGAGATCTGTTAAGGGTGTTGCTATTGCTGAAAACACTCTGATGAATCTTCTATAGTAGTTCACCAGGCCAAGGAAATTTCTCAAGTCCCCAACCTTTGTTGGCACGGTCCACTCGGAAATGGCTTGAACTTTCTTCTCATCCATCCAAATCCTTCTGCTGCCAATCTAATGTCTAAAGAAGGACACTTCTTCCAATCCGAAGGAACATTTCTCCCTCTTTACAAAGTGTTTAACATGTTCCTGTAGGTTTGGGCTATACGCCACAATGTCGTCTAAGATGACTACAAATTTATTGAGAAAAGGTGAAAATACTTGGTTCATAAGTATAGAAAGTGGTTGGGGCATTGGTTAAGCCAAAGGACATAACAAGAAACTTATATGTCCCATACCTGGTTACACAAGTTGTCTTTGGCTCATCTCCTTTTGCAATCCGAACTTGGTAGTATCCGGATCTCAAATTAGCTTGGAGAAGACTCTTGCATTCTTCAATTGATCAAAAAGATCAACAATCAAAGGAATCGGATACTTGTTCTTGACGGTTACCTTGTTCAGTGCTCGATAATCGATGCAAAGTCGCATAGAACCATCCTTCTTCCTCTGAAATAGAACCAGCGCTCCATATGGTGCTTTGGAAGGCCGAACGAACCCAACTTCCAACAACGCACCCAATTGCTTTTTTAGCTCGTCCAACTCCTTAGGTGCCATGCGGTATGGCGCCTATGCTTGTGGTTTGGTGCCCGGTTCCAGCTCAATGGCATGATCAACGCCTCTTCTTGGGGGAAGTTGTGGCGGTAGCTAGGCATGACATCTTTGAACTCTTCCAGAACTTCAACGACCTCCTTCGGTGCTGGAGTTGAGCTCCCTTCTTTGTCTTCCACTAGAATTGCAACATAAGTAAGATCCCCTTGCTTAAGACCACGCTTAAGCTGTAGGGCGGTTAACATAAATCTTTTCCTTTTACATCCTTCACTTGTGACTCAGAAAGTATACAAGGCCCACTCTCATCAAGGATCCCTACAAGCCCCAAATATAGCATTACAAATGCCTTACAATGGTTTATAAAATCCATCCCCAAAATTACATTGAAATCATCCATCGGAACAACACTAAAATCAGGAGTTCCTACCCATTTGCCCAAGGTAACTTGGACGTTTTTAGAAACACCAACCACTGCCTTGGCTGCTGAATTTACAGCCTTGATCCGACTGTTGTCTGGTTCTAACTTCAATTTGAGACGTCTTGCCTCTTCCTCTGAGATGAAGTTATGAGTTGCCCCCGTGTCTACCATGGCCTTCACCTTACTACCATTCAATGATAAATCAAGATAAAGTAGATTACGTTTAGGCCTTACCAATTGAGTAGAAGACTTAGCACCACATGTTCTTATGGAATTAAGTAATGCCATGGAACCCATACGTGACTCTCCTCCATTGTGTTTTCCATCTCCTTCCCCAACAAGAGTATTCAACACTTTTACTTTTGGACAGTCCTTGGCAAGATGTTATCTTTCACAAATAAAACATCTGATTTTTCTAGAGGACTTACCTTTTTCACCTTCCTTTCTTCTTGTCATCAGACTTGAAGTTTGTGTCCTTCTTCTCAGGTCTCTTCTCAAACTTCTTTTTCTTTTCTTGATCTTTCTAGTCCTTTGCGTCATTGGAGTTTTTAGAAGCCACCTCCTTCGTCTTCCTTTCATACTCTGTCAGCCTCTCAGCTGTGGACAAAGTTGAGGCCCAAGTCTTCACTTCCTGCCTCTTTAGTTCTTGCTCTGCCCAAGGTTTTAAACCAACAAGAAAAGAAAAAAGTCTGTCCTGGTCGGATATATCAGAGATGCACAATATTAAAGAAGTAAACTTTTGTACATACTCTCTAATGGTGCCTTCTTGCTTCAAGGCTCTCAACTCCTTTCGAGCATGATATTCCACATCCTCTGGAAAGAATTGCGACTTCAACTCCTTCTTGAAATCCTCCCACGTTCTCATGGTTGAGGTGCCTGATTCCCCATCCGTAGCCCTTCTCCTCCACCAAAGAACAACATCATCGACAAGAAATATAAAAACGGTGCTTACCTTTTGCTCCTCATCCGTGAGTTTGGCTGAATGGTAGTATTGCTCTACTTGCCATAAGAAGTTGTTAATGGTTTTGGGGTCTCTTACCCCATTGAAAGGCTTGGGTTCAGGTACCTTGATCTTGGTTGCTGCTCCATTCGTGCTTGCACCTCCATTAGCTACAGCATGTTCCAGCAATACAAGTCTCGTCCGTAATTCGTCCGTCTCGTTCCGTACCTCATCTAGGTTTGCCCGGAACACCGTCATGGCACTATGGACGTTTTCCTCCAATGCTTGAACCGCTTCTGGACTCCCATATCCAGAATTAAGGTTCTTGCAAACGTGTTCTTCTAATCCCAAATAGCTCGCTTCCACCTTGTCCAATCTGTCCTCAAGAGAAGAAAAACAAACTTCAATTTTAGACATTCTCTCCTTACCTTTTGTTGGAGCGAATTTAGTCTCGGAATTTGCCGTTGGATTGATCTTTTGCTCTGATGCCAATTGTCACGCCGCTGGATTGACCAAGGCCTGAACTTAGTCTTTTGCAGCGTGCGGCCTAGCCTCCAAGTCCGTCTGGTTGCTAGTCAGCCTCCCCAACAAGATTAGCGCAGCGTCGCTTTGTTCTAAGTGATAGAACACCCTCAAGTCTCTAACGCAAGAACAAATTCGGGATAAGGAGGAAAACATCTTCTATTGAAAAGATGAAGTGATTACAAACTCTTCTATACAGCTATTTATAGTGTACACATGCCCCATATGTGGGGAGATCTAACCAAAACCTCTTACTCTCTAGCTAACTCATTCAAACAAGTTTGAATGCTCCTCAAGTTTGAATGAGTTTATTTGAATTCAAACCTCAACTAACTCGTGCAAGCTATTAAGCACATGCTCCTTGTACTTTGCCAGTTATTAAGCACATGCTCCTTGTACTTTGCCAGCTATTAAGCACATGCTCCATTGATAAGTTTTTTTTTTGTTTTTTTTTTTTTTGAAAATTGTGATTTATTTATTGTTGCCCAATTGGGCTAAAGTGTACAACAAACAGGAAAAGAAAGTACATCTAATTAAGGGGTCCACACATTACCATGTTGCTCATGGGCCCCTTTTTTTGCCAAGTCATCAGCCCTACCATTTGCACTTCTCAGTACATGGTTCCAGCTAGTTATAATAGAAGATAATTCTCTAATTTCATCAATGATGTAGCGTAGCCTCCAAGGAGGTTTTAGATTATTACTACACCATTGGATTAGTACTTGTGAGTCACCTTCAACACAAAGTGGTCCAATAAAATGGAAATTGAGGAAGCACTTGAGGCCTTGGAGTAGACTTCTTGCTTCAGCAATTGTGGAATCCACGATACCAATCGGACATGAGTAAGTGAGCAAGATGTCACCAGAGGAATTTCTGATTAATCCTCCAACACCAGCCAACCCTGGGTTTCCAAATGATGATCCATCAAAGTTCAACTTGTAAGCATGCATCGGTGGAGGTGTCCAAGCAATGATTGTGGGCAATTTCCCACGTTTTTCTGTGGCATGTATAGCCCAAGAGTTCCAAATTGCACCACATTCAATGTTTCTAAAGCTTTTCTGCCTTTTAAGCCAATATATAATTTGGTGAGAGATACGTGACATAGATCAGTCCAAGGAATAACTTTATTTTGGAACTGTTGTTCCTTTCTTTCCAAAGCAGCCATGTGATGTATCCCAAGCAGCAACTGAACATAAGCCTACCATTGCCTCCAAGGCCAAGGGACCCAATAAGTTCAATAATGCTGCAGAGGTCTCGAGGGATGGGTAAAGCGAACCCAAATTTGTTCATGAAGAATGTCCAGACCTTCCAACTATATGGGCAATGTAGTAGGAGATGACTGAGTGATTCATTCTCTGAATTACATAGAGGGCAGGTTACGTCTTGAAGCTGAATTCCTCTTCTCATTAATGTGTCCCTAATAGGCAACCTTTCCCTCAAACAACACCACCCGAAAAAAACTTGTTTCCTTGGGCATGAAAGTGACTAAGCTTTAGCAGCTTGATGGGGATGATTACCACGATTTGTTAAGTAGGAATAGGCCGAGCTAACTGAATAACACCCCAACAGGTGGAGTCTCCATATCATCTCATCTTCCTGATCTCTTTTCAAGTAGATCATACTCAGTTCATCCAACAATGTGGATGCCTCAATAGCCTCATCATCATTGAGATTTCTTCTAAGCAATGAGCTCCAATCCACTTCTTGCAGCTGCCCACTAGGGGCAATGTCACTGATGAGATAGTTCTGATTTCTAGCTAGGAGGAACAATAATGGATATTTTTCAGCTAAGGTGGTCTCGCCCATCCATTTATCCGCCCAGAAACGGGTTTTATTACCAATACCTGGTGGAATAAACACATGCTGAGCAAAGAAGGGCAACAACTTAATGATTTTCTTCCAAGCTGAAGAAAGTCTTCTTTGCCTTATGTTTTCCAACCACCAATCTCTCGGTCCACTGTCTAGTGTCATTGTAACTAGTTTCCTCCAAGTAACCTCACCATGTACATTTAATTTCCAGAGCCACTTAACCAGCAATGCTTCATTCATATGTCTTATCTTCCTAACTCCAAGTCCCCATCCTCTTTGGCCCGACAAACATCGTCCCAACCGATGAGATGCATTTTGACCTTTCGTAAGAACCCGACCAAAGGAAGTTTCTCATGGTTTTCTCATTCTGTTGCACCACCGATATAGGGCAATGCAAAAATGATAGGTAGTATGTGGGTATTCCTAATAGGCAGGATTTAATTAGAGTGAGCCTCCCCGCTTTTGTGAGCATCTTCCCTTGCCAAGTGTTCAATCTGAGATTCAGCTTTTCAATGACCGGATCCCATAAGTTCATTTTTGCCTTACCCGTGAAGAGTGGCAGACCTAGGTAGGTTGATGGCAGAGATCTAATTTTACACCCTAACAATTTTGCCATGTCATTCATCACTTCATTATCAATAGAGAAACCATATATAGCTGACTTGGACCAATTAATTATCAATCCTGAAGCCAAATCAAATAACATCAAAATGCATTTTATTACCCTTAGCTGATCCATAGTACCTTTGCAGAAGAGAATGGTGTCATCGGCAAACTGTACTAGTGGTGCTTGGAGACAATTTCTATCAATAACAGGTTCAATCCATCCCTCATCAATTGCCATATTCAACATTTATCTCAGCCCTCCCCGCTATGTTAAAGAGCATGGGGATAGGGGTCACCCCAATCGTAGTCCTCTAGTGGGTTTAATATATCCATGAGCTCCACCATTGATTAGAACGGAGTACCTTGCTGAAGATATGCACGACATTATCCATTTTCTCCATTGATATCCAAATCTCAATTGTTTCATCATTGACTCCAAGTACTTCCAAGAGACTTTATCAAAAGCCTTCTCGAAGTCTAACTTTAATACAACTCTTGGTTCCTCTGACTGTTGACAAACTTGAAGGATTTCATGTACATTCATTGTTGCATCCAGTATGACTCTTCCCTTGATGAACGCATGTTGTTCAGCGCTTATAATATGTCCCATCACTTGTTGTAATCTTGCTGCCAATAGCCTTGTTGTAATTTTGTAAGTGCTAGAAACCAAGCTGATAGGCCTGAAGTCAGTCACATTTTCAACACAATGCTTCTTTGGTATGAGGGCCATGAAAGTGGCTCCAAGGGCAATGCTGGTAAGGCCACGCTGGTAGAAATGCTGAAGTTGATGAACCACATCAGATTGTATGATAGACCAACAGTTGTTGAAGAATTCCCCATTGTATCCATCCGGCCCCGGGGCTTTGTCCTTTGGGAGGCATTTACCCGCATGTTCAATTTCCTCCATGGTGAAAGGTTGCTCAAGACTAGCAGCACGGTCTGGAGTGAGCCAATTGCAATTAATTCCCGCCAATGGTGGTCGGTTGAAGGTATCCTCTACAAACAAACTAGAAAAATGATTTAGGAAACAATTTACAATAGTGTTATTTTCAGAGATGATTTCTCCGTTGACAACAAGGGAGGAGCTTCTGTTTGTCCTTCTCTGGGATGCCATAGCATGGAAAAACAGGGTATTGCCATCTCCCTCTTTTTTTTTTTTTTTTTCCCTAAACCCTATATTACCTTTGTGCATTTCTCATTTAAAGGCCCTTGATAACTGCTTTAAGATTTCTTGCGTGATTTTATTTTGTGGATCTCTGATTTTGGTTCATATACTTGTTCCCTTATTAATCTTTTTTTTCCTCTCTTGTACCAACAATCTTGGCTAATAGAATTTTTGTATGGGACAGGAAACCACACCCTTAGCTGGTTCATCTGCTGGTGCTATAGCTTGTGCCATAGTTGCCTCTGGCATCAGCATGCACGAAGCATTAAACACTACCAAAGTATTGGCTGAAGATTGTCGTCTCAAAGGCACTGCTTTCCGTCTCGGGGTATGTTGGTCATGTATGTGTTTGTAGTCTTTTTGTTGTAATTTTAACAATGTAATTTCACTAAGTATTTTAAAACAAACCAAAATAGAGCAGTCCCTCTTTTAGGTGTTAACGAGTGTTCAATGTGATGAGTGAAACGGCTAGTATGCTCGGGTGCAAAATTAGTTCTCTTCCATCTACTTACCTTGGTTTGCCCTTCTTCATTGGTAGAGCAACTATGAATCTTTGGGACCCAGTCATTGACAAACTGAATGACTGGTTGGGTACATGGCAAGGAAGGCTACTCACAAAAGCTGGCAGGTTGACCTTGATCAAAGCTTGCTTGCTTGGGATCCCCACCTACTACTTATCCTTCTTGCATTGCCCCCTCTTAGTGGCGAATTCAATTGAAAAGTTATGAGGAATTTTTTGTGGTCTGGTACTTAAGGAAAGTCAAAGCTTCATTTTATTAAATGGGATGTTATATGCCGGGCTCAAGAAGATGGGGTTTGGGAATCAAGAAAATCAAAGCCATGAATGTGGCTCTTTTGATTAAATAGCTCTTGATATGGAATGAGAAGGATATGGCAACTTCGAAGAAATTAGTGACAATGGCAATGGACAACAATGGCTCTTTCAAGCTACAAGGCTGTGGAAGCTTTCTCCCATTTGGGAGAAAATTAATAAGTTGTTCCCTAGCCTTGCTCATCATACTTTTATTCAGCCGGGTGAAGGGAATAGAACTCAATTCTAGTCGGACAAGTGGATTGGGGAGGCTACTCATACAGAAAGATACCCAAGATTATTCTTATTAACCAGGAATCAGGATTGTCTTATCAATGATATTGCTTCAAGGGGACAACTATGTAATGTGGACTGGGTATCATTGCTCAGAAGAAACTTAAATGATGAAGTGGCTATTGAAATATCAGACCTTGAGGAATTGAATAAGGTTTATTTGCAAAGAGATCAGGAAGATGAGTTGATATGGAAACCGCATTCTAAAGGTTGTTGTTCGGTTAGCTTGCCTTATTCTTGCCTTACTAACTGAGGTCAACATCCTCACCATGTTGGTGCGGCTTGGTCACTTTCATGCCCAAGGAAGCAAGTTTTCTTTGGATAGTGCTGTTTGAGAGAGAGGTCCCACTAGAGACACTTTATTGAGAAGAGGGATTCAGATTCATGCTACTTATCCTCTTTGTAGTTTAGTGAATGAGTCTCTCACCTCTTAATCCATTGCTCATTCAGCTGGAAGGTATGGACTTTTTTTTTAATAGATTTGGGATTATTTGTTCTATGCCTCGTGACATGTGCAGTGTTTGTTCTTGCTGGCTCCCTTAGACTTGGAAGTAAAGGAAGGCTTATGTTTTGTTAGATTTAGAGAAGAGATAAGAAGAAGGGGAAGAGAAGGAGAGAAAGAGGTCGTAAGATCATAATGACTTACAACCCTAAAATATGTATTAATAGAGTCCAAAAATACAAAATTATAATAATTTCATTCACGGCTAGAGGAGGAAGTAAACTAAACAATAAACAAATAATAACTAACTGAAGTTAAGTAAAATTACTAAACTACCCTAACTCGTAACACCCCCTCTAGCTAGAGCGTAGATATCATGAAGGCCCAGCTTGGAGAGAAGATACTCAAATTCCTTTCTTCGAGATCATTAGTGAGCAGATCAGCCAGTTGGTCCTCAGAGTTAATATGTGGAGTGATTACCTTGCCTTGTAGGAACACATCAAATAAAGTGACAACCCACCTTTATATGCTTTGATCTCTCATGAAACATATTCATAACATACTTTCTTTGCAATAGAACTGTTGATCCCCCTTTGGGCAACTTCAAAGCCCAAGGGTGCCAAAAGAAACCAAGACCTTTCATTTTTTACCCTCAAATACTTTTAATCGAGGAAGTCCACAACAAATAATATTCACCATTCAATTTATATGCATCAAACTGAATGGTATCCTTAGCAAGTATGGTAACACCTCCAATCACCCCTATTCCAGGGCCAAAATTCCGGTGAGTCGTGAACTTTGACCCCAACAATGTCTTTTCAAACCGAGTCTCTTGCCAACCACCCATCTCAGCTTGCCCCTATTCCTATTCCATCTCCTAACCTAGTGGCAAATGCTCAGCAACCCATAAACAGCCCCGTCTCTGTCACAAAGCCATCAAAAACACCTCCCGGCTCCACTACAACTAAGGCCCCTTCTCCTATCCACTCTCCACATTCTCCACCAAGCCCACCTCAAAATCCTATTACCTCGTGTGGTCAGAATATGCCAGAAAGCAGCATCAATAACAATTTCCGAAATCATTCACCCTCCATGAACTCCCCTATCGCCCCAATCCGATTTAACTCACCTCTCACTACCTATTCCCGGAAAAAATTGCACTCTCTACCCCCACCAATATATGACCCATCAAAACAATCACCAAATTCAGTAAATGCTTTATGTGAACAAGCACAAATTGAGGAGGGCGCCACTAGTGAAGAAGATTATATGGGGAATAATATTGAAACAGTGGATGTTCAAATTGAAGAGGATTGGGGAGAGGACAGGGAGATGAGTATGACGTTGATGTCCAAGGAAGGACACGTAAATCAAATAAACATTCCTGGCTTTCCTAAATTAGGAAAATGAAGGGAGGTGTTTCTAAAGAGGATTACAAAACTCTGGTGAGTATTGTCAGTAAAGTGGGTCAGAATAATAACGGATCCCGAGGTAAAGAGGATGCCCAAAGTGACAAAAGACAAACCGGAAGTAAGACAAGAGGAAAAAGAGTGGCTAGGGAGTCAGAAAAAATTTATGAATGATCATCATATCTTGGAATATTCAAGGAGTTAGAAGTCTAAGTAAGAGAATTGCTATAAGGGATCTAATAAGCAAAAATAGAGGCAATTAATATTTTTGCAAGAAACCAAACAAGAGCAAATGACAGACAGTGTAGTGAGAGAACTGGCGCCTTTCCATAGGCCGGAATGGTGTGCTAAGAATGCCATGGGCACTGCTGGTGGTATACTATGTGTGTGGGACCCTCGGTTTGTTAGTGTTCAGAATCATCTTATTGGTGATTATTACATAATTGTCGAGGTAACAGATCTCTCTAGCAATAAAGTATGGTTCGTAGGTGCGATCTATGGGTCTTCCACCTATAGACAAAGGGTTATTGGCTGTTTTTTGGGGAGATCTCTTAAATGTAGTGGGATGGCATCAAGGTCCATGGCTGCTAGGTGGTGATTTTAATGCCACACTATCCAGAAATGAGAAGCATCCTCCAGCCACTTCAATCACTGCCACCATGAGTGGATTTGTTGATTTCATGGGGGCATCTGATCTTATTGATCTTCCTACCTCGGGAAAGAGTTTCACATGGAGTAACTGAAGAAGGCCACCGACCCTTTCTAGATTGGACAGATTCGTTTGCAATTCCGATTGGCTTGAGCTTTATCCTCGATCGCTTGTAGAGTATTGAGAAAGACTGTTTCAGATCATTGGCCCGTCTTCTTTGGATACCATTTTTGATAACCGGGAGGCGCGCTTTCAGATTTCAGAATCGGTGGTTAGAAGATGAAAATTTCACCGCCTATGTTGATAGATGGTGGAGAGACACTTTGAAAACACTGGGCCACTAGGAGGGAGACTTTTCAGAAAGTTTAAAGTCTTAAGAACAACATGCTAGCCTGGTCTAAAACTCAAAAACTGCCAAATTGATGAGAAGGGAAAATTTGACACAACGGATATGGATAGCATTGAAGAGACAAGAGATCTTAATGATAGAGAGATAGCTGAGAGAATGCCAACAATAATTGAGTTCAATAATATTGTGAGACAGGAGAATATCATGTGGAAACAAAAGGCTAGGCACAAATGGCTACAAGAGGGAGATGGGAACACAAAATATTTTCATGCTATTGCCACGGGAAGGAGAAGAATCAATCGAATCAGCTCTCTCAATGTTGATGGCACGGTCACCTCTGATAAATCAGAAATTATTAGAAATATCACCCTCATTTTACCAAGATTTTTACACGAGGATACCCCAAATCGGACCAAAGCTTTTGGGTATCAGTTGCCCTTTGCTAAATCCTGACCGTGCAGCTGCACTTGAATCTCCTTTAACACTCGAGGAGATGGAGGCGGCTGGTCAACTCATGCCCAAGGACAAAGCCCCGGGGCCTGATGGCTTCAATGGTGAGTTCTTCAAGGCTTATTGGCCTATTATTAAGAATGATGTAATGGAATTCCTGCAGCACTTCCATCAAAATGGGTTGACAAGTAAAGCTTTGGGTGCCACCTTCATTGCATTGGTACCAAAGAAACAATGTGTTGAATATGTTACCGACTTCAGGCCAATTTGTTTGGCTAATAGTTCTTATAAGGTGGTTGCTCGACTGTTTGCTTGGCCGATTACAGAGAATTATGGGACACATAATTATCCCTGAGCAACACACCTTTATCAAAGGGAAGAACATCTTAGATGTAGCATTATGTACCCATGAGGTTATTCACAAATGTAAACAAAGCCGGGAACCAAGGGTTATTCTAAAGCTAGACCTTGAGAAAGCCTTTGACAGAGTGTCTTGGGAATATCTAAGATGTATGATGCGACTGCTTGGGTTCGATAAGAGATGGAGGAAGTGGATCATGACTTGTATTGCTTCTGCTAGATATATTCTATTCTTGTTAATGGGGGAACACATGGCTTTATACAACCATCTAGAGGGTTAAGACAAGGAGATCCGCTCTCTCCTTTGCTCTTCAATATTGCCGGAGAGGGCCTTAGATATTTGTTTAATCTTGCAATTGAAGAGGGGTGGCTGCAGCCTATTGTGGATAGAGAATTTCTTAATACTCCGTTAGTTCAGTTTGCAGATGCCACTATTATTTTTTGCAAGGGGGATTTTAAACAATTGAGAGTGGTGAAATGTTTATTATTAATATTTGAGATGGCTTCTGGCATGAAAATCAATTGGGCGAAATCCTCTATTATGGGCTTCCACGTTGAGAACAATTCTTTACAAGAGATGGCAGCCATGCTTGGGTGTAGGGTGGGATCTCTTCCTAGCACATACCTTGGGATTCCTCTATTCACTGGTAGAACTTCAACACAGACTTTGGGACCCGCTTATTGAGAAATTAAATAGAAGACTCGAGTACTTGGCAAGGCGACTACTTTCAAAAGCGGAAAAACTTACTTTGATTAAGTCTTGCTTAATTGGCATTCCAACTTACTACCTCTCTTTCCTTCATTGTCCCTCATCAGTGGCAGCAGTGATTGAGAGAATAATGAGGAATTTCCTTTAGTCCGCAATCTTGTAGAGAAGTCAAAATGCACTTGATAAATTGGGAGGAGGTTAGTTCAACCAGGGAAAGAAGTGGTTTAGGGATCAGAAAGGTCAAACAAACAAATGTTGCACTTTTAATTAAATGGCTATGGAAATTGAATACAGCAAGAGACATGACATGGAAGGGGATTGTCTCTAAACGCCTTGATAGCGGGCCTAGACAGTGGTGGATCAACCCAGTGCAAACCAGATTGTCATCCCCCATTTGGAAAAGAATAACAAAATTCTTTCCTTTTTTCAACCAGAAGATCTCCCTTCAGCCAGGGAAGGGCGACAAGGCTCGTTTCTGGACTGACGTTTGGCTTGGAGACACTTCGTTAGCTGAGAAATACTCAAGGTTATACCTGGTTGCAAGAGACCAAAATTGCCTCATATCTGATATTGCTCCAAATGGCCAGCTGGGGAATATTAACTGGGATCTATAATTTTCAAAAAAAAAAAAAAAAAAAAAAAAAAACTGGGATCTATATTTTTGAAGAACCTTAACTGATGCTGAAGCACTTGAGATCTCGAGTTGCTTGTCGCACGCAGTAAAGTGTACTTAAAAAGACACAATGAAGATGAACTCGTCTGAAACCCCACTCAAAAGGTTGCTATACAAAGAAGCTCCGGTATAAAGCCTCACCGAGGGGTAAGAGCTACACATGTGGCAGCTGCTGCTGGACACTCTCATGCCCTAGGAAAATGACCTTTTTATGTGGTGCTGCCTTGAAGCAAAATTCCCACCGGGGACCTATTACGAGAAGGGAATTCAGATCCCATCGATGCTTGCCCACTATGTGGGGCTGAGTCGAGACCACTGATCACCTTTTCATTCACTGTGAGTACAGCTGGAAAGTTTGGAGTTTCTTCCTTGGCATGTTCGGTATCAATTATGTAATCCCACAAAATCTAGCAGGCTTCCTCCCACTCATTAGCTCTTTTGGGCATGGCACAAAGGGTCGCATTATGTACAATTGTTGCATGGGTTACATTCCTTGGGCCATTTGGAGGGAAAGGAACAACAGGGTATTCCGGAACGAAACCAAGCCTTGGGGAGTTCTTTGTCATCAACTTCTCCACCAGATTATTGGCTGGTTGAAAACTCAGGCTATATTTCGTGGTGTTGATTCTACTGTAATTTGGAGGTCGTGGGCTGAACATGCTAGAGAAGCCAGATCTAGTACTACACCTATTCAGCAATAGCTACCCCCCCACCATCCTCCTATAAGTTAAATTTTTAACGAACCCAACAACAGCAAAATAACTTTTTTCTAGAGCAGCACCGAGCGTGTAGAACACTTATATAACAGTACTAGCAATCACCCTTGCCGCAGTAACAACTAGACATCAAAATCTTTCTCCAGGGTATGAAATTCAGGCCAGAAAAATTGTTGACATCAGCTGTAAGTATGATGATGTCAGCACAACACAGAGTCAGAAATAACAGATATTTATGCTTCTAAAACCTTAGAGAAGCCTCTGATGCCTTGAAAACACCTTGCCACAGCCTTTGGTTAGCTAAAACAGTTTGATACGATTACCGAGGCAGTAAAAATTGAGTATTTTCATGCAACAGTACACCAGTGACGCCAGTAGTACGAGTCCAGCGACTCAACAACATCAACAAAAAACTCTTTTTAAGGGCAGCATGTTGTGCATCTTGCACTTACATATGAATTTAGACCATTAGCCTTTCGACAATGGCAGAAGAAAGAGAAATTTAGATTAGCAGTAGTAGCAGCACGGTTTTAGCGATTCATTTTAGTGGTACCATGATGCTAGTCAGATCCATTATGAAAGACGTCTTGGTTTTATAGATAGATAGAAGAAACTGAAAAATTTCAAATGGAAAGCTTTTAGATGCAATGCTTGATGTTGGCAATGATTCTTAGCTTCAGCCTTGTACTGGATTTGTCAGCAATGTAGTTTCTTTTCTCTATAAAGCATCTGAGGCTTTTTATGCAGTATTACTGCAACCTTCCTCTTCAGAAGGCCAAATAGATAATATATATTTTAAACAATGATAAGGATTTTATTTAGATCAAGGAGAACTATATAAGAGGCCCAAGGGGCCAAAGCCATGAAAAGGATAAATATAAAATCCATCAAGGAGGTAACTGTATTTATTAAGAATTAATTTAGCATTTATTTGTTTTTGGTTTTTTATATGTAGGCTGTTCTTAGAGATGTACTTAAAGAGTTTTTGCCTGAAGATATCCACTACCGATGCAATGGGAGGGTTCGAAGTAAGCATTTTTTTTTTCTTTTTGTTGTGGTCTCGACTTGCTTACGTGCTGCTATGCTATTCAAGTGATAAAATTTTCTATGTATACATTGTAAGTATAAATGAATAGGCACACATGACAAACACAAAAATGTGTTGCACTACTTACACTACCACTATTGCTGAGCATGGACGTGCAAATGGGACCCAGATCTTGGATCCATCTGCAAGTCTCTTGATCCCTTGTGATTCTTGTTTTGTTTGCAAGGAATAGTTGATGAAATACATGTAATTGTGGGGCTTTATATATTATTGATGATGCTTAATAACTTACAAGAATGACCTTGTCTACTTACTGGCTCCAGTTGCAGTAACCCAATTGCTTTGGAAGCCAAGGGGACTACTGGTTGATCACTTCAATTCCAAGGAAGACTTCATCAATGCCCTTTTCACCTCCTCGTTCATTCCTGGGTATGTAAACATTGTAGTATAGTATGTTTGTGTAAGTGGAGTACGAAGATATGACTTCAACTGAAAGCAGGTACCTAGCTCCAAGGCCTGCAACATATTTCCGTAACAGGCTTTGCATTGATGGTGGCTTGACCTTATTTATGCCGCCGACTTCTGCTTCAAACACGGTATGAAAACGTTGTCTGGATGTGTCAGAGGCACATCCGTTTTTTTTTTTCTAATCAACACACTGAAGGTATGATCATTTTGCTAGGGCAGGTTCGTGTTTGTGCATTCCCTGCTGGTCGTCTGGGTATGGAAGGTATTGGGATCAGTCCAGATTGCAACCCAGAAAATAGAGCCAGTCCACGTCAGGTATGACCACAAAATTAAGAAAAAAAAACACACACACACACACATACATGCTCATACATGCAATAAAACAACTTAATCTTTATTTCTCAGTCCTGCTTTAAAGGCTATCTGTGCCATTATCTGATCGCTGTCTTTTGTCCAGCTTTTTAATTGGGCATTGGAGCCTGCAGAAGATGATGTTCTAGACAACCTGTTTGATCTGGGTTATCTGGATGCAGCTGCATGGGGTGATCAAAATCCTGTTGAAGAAATAATGCAGGATGAGTCGATTAACCCGAGTACTTCTTAAATGGCTCTCTTTAATTTCTATACATGGTTAGTCAAAATTAAGAATCTAGTTTTATTGTGCCTATAAGGCATTCTCAGCCTCCCTTTTCATACAATGACAGTTTTTGCATTTTTTTCACTATTATTCCATTGTATATGCAAGTCCACCTCACTTTGGCTGTCAGTGGGATGAAACAGGAACCGTTTCATCTCACTTCTTTGCCAATTTTTTGTTCCACCTCATTGGTTTCTACCTTCGGTGTTCAAAAGAAAAACAAAATGGCATTTTTTGTCCAATAGGTCTACTGTAAAGTTTTGTTGACAACACATGCACTTGTGTGAAGGAGGTTCATTATATCTGCCTGAACATGGTGCTACTGAGATGCTTCGATACAAATTTGAAATTGTCCTCAATGTGAAAAAAGCAAGTGGAAAAAATCGGCCACAGTTTGAATCTTGAAGCTTTTCTGAAGGTTGTAAATTGTAATCGTAAATATGCCAATGGGATTGTATTATTTTGTTCTCTTACAGTTTAATCGTTAAATCGTCAACTGGAAGCAACCTCAAGCAACCTCTCGGCCTTCCATTTTCCGCCAATTTTGGTATCTTCAGTTTTCCCTCCTAATCTCTCTGATTTTGCTTTTTTCCCTCTCGAATTATAACCCTAAGTGAGAAAGTGCCTTCCTCATAAATGATCTAGCGAGCTTGGTATTTTACCAGTACTAGCTGCCGAGGCTTGATGCAGGGACCTCAAAATATCCATAAATTACTCCAATAGTTGCGGAATTTGCCAGGGACAAGAACTATTTCCTCGAGGTTTCTTTTCTGATTTCGTCATGCTGTCATCTATAGATATCATAAGCAAATGTTTCCATGAAGTGTTTGTTTTTCACTGCTATCGTATCATAAATCTATTCGATTTAATGCCTTGGACACTCAATTTCTTCTTCTTTGCTTCTGTCCCTCTTCAAGAGATTAATGTTCCTGCTCTCTGATTAAACTCCCCTGTAAAGTTGCCACGGAATGTGGGCTCTCTCATTAAAAGTCAAGCAGTTCGGCATCTGGCATACGTCGATTCTGAAGCTTAAGGATTGTGACAATAGAAAGAATTTGGGACCTTGCATCAAGAATCCAATTTCTTCTTGATTTTGGTAGTCTGGTTTTTTTTAGAAAAATTATAAACATTTTGGCTACATTCTGTACGACCTTGGTACGATTAGAAGCTTGAGGATTAAATTTCTTTTTTTTTTCCTTCAACGAATTGAGAATTATATCTTCGTATATGTATTTCACGTGAGATATTGATTCTAAGGTTTTCCTCAAGACCTTGTCAGAATTAACAAGATGTTTGTTTGAATTTTTTTGTAATCTATTTACTTATGATATACATTAAATATAAATATGTAATGTGGTGTATAATGTGGTGTAAAAATAAAAATATATTTACTTATGATGTACCTTTTCTTTACTTTCAAGGCAAATGCGATCCAATCGGACATAAACTTCAGGGTAGATTTTTTTTTTTTGTTTTTTTTTTTGAGGACGAGTTTTTGCAAAATTATGAGGGGATGTTTTTTCAACCTAGCTTATAATGAAAGGTAGTTTTTATTATAGAAATGTGATATTTCTTATTTTATGAGGGTATTCATGAAAAATCAGTAATCTACAGCTTTTGGTTTTTATTTTCTTGAATCATTATACCGAAATTATGAAAGTGCCATTTCCTCCTAGACCGACTCTTTGCGCTGTGTTTTACTGCGACTTAAAAACCCGATCTAGTGCTTGATATCTCATCTGAAAGTGCCATTTGTGCCAAACGGGGTTAGTGCACTGGGCAATCTTTGTTTAAACAGAAAGATATCTCTAATAATTAATTCTCTGAAAGTACTAGTAATCCCTGAAATAATTCTCTTGTTAGTGGTTAACATCAAGATTCTCAATTATATTGTTGGTATAAAAGATTAAGAACTTATGAGATATGTATATATTTAAAGAAATAATCAATGTTAAATTATTAATATATTAATATAAAAATTTAAAATCTTTAATATATAATTAGTACAGAACATTGAGATTTAATTTACCAGGTATTTATTGTTAAAAAAGATAAATATAAAATAATTAATATGTTAATGTGAAAAATAGAATTAATATTCTAAGTCAATACGTTTCGTAGTGATTCTAAAAATAGCTATAATATTCTTTTGTTCATATTTAAATAAATAACACAAAATATAAATATATTTTAAGATAAAAATAAGAGTAAAATTTTTACTATTATTAGGCATTCCTTCTGCAAGAGTCTCTCACAACGGAGAATTCAAATAACTAGTGTCATTCTCAGATAAGGACGGACTAACGTGAAAAAGGATTACTGGGACTTTGATTCATGACACTATTTTCTCATTCACTAACCTTTGATTAAAAAAATTCTAAAAGATATAACCATAAAGAATAAATATACTTCAGATTACATTTAGAACATCAAAAAAAATTTCTATCTCATTTCCAGGTCATAACACTTTCTTTTTTCAACTCTACCTTAATGGAAATTTTAATTGAATTTTTAATCCGTTTTATCTTAATTTTTAGTGTAAAATTAGATTTTAGCAATTAAACATTCTTCAACAAGTTTATCCTTACAAAAATCTGTAGCAAACGCTAAAAATGTCTTTCATCTATGATTAACTTTGTTGTTTTACCTTAACCTTGCCCATCTGGAAGTTTATTGAGGGAATTTTCTTTTTTGTGCTCTTCAAGATTTTAATTCATTTTATTTTTCAACCAATCAAAATTCCTCAACGTTCCAATTAAAACTACCTTCACAAGCACTTCAATGACTTTAATAAAATGACATCACATAGAACTAGAACTTTAGTTTTTTTTTTTTTAAGTATGTAGAATTAGAACTTAGTATCAGTTTCCGAGAGAAATCTTCTTAGCTTTAAATTTTCTCATCCTTTTATAGCTGGATTTTTCTATCTTGATTACTTCTTACTCTTTTAATATGAATTTGTGTTCTAACATTCAAATATATTTGACACATAGGCCTCCAGGTAAAATGCTTCCATACGTATTTTAGTGGCTTGGAAAAGATGTCTTCTAACAGAGTTGATACTCATAATTAAACTTTGTTAGATGTATTCAGCAAGTATTTCTATGTGGTCCCTGGTGGGATCCTTTTTGCTACGGGTTCTATTTCCACTCTTTCAACAGAGTTAATACTCATAATTAAACTTAGATGCATTCAGAGTTTCTATGTGGTTGAATCTTTTAGGCTATGGGTTCTATTTCCACTCCAGAATAGTATAATATCCAATTACCTTTACACAATTACATCATTTTATTTCTTTCCATTTCCTCAATATATATATTGCCTAGAAACAATATTATACACAATTACAGGGCTGTCCAACTAAACATGATGTCAGCATGAAAATGTTGATGTCAACATCGCAATACCATTAATCTGCGTACGTGCATCACTAGAAGGCTCTTGATAATAAATAGATCGAATGACAGCTTCCCATTCTGTCGGTGTTATAACTATATCTCCATCAAAGAGTGCGGAGATGGGATCATATTACCTCCTTCTCCAGTCTCAAAACAGCCATAAAGGCTTCTTGTGGAACATCAACTTTGCCAATTGCCTTCATTCTTTTCTTTCCTTCAGCCTGATCAATAACAAATGCAGACAAAGTAGATATGACACTGGTGGACTTGAGCATTCCAAGACGCAATTTAGTGGAGGCTGAAATTTAACTGGCCCCCGGTTTTGTGATGAACAGGCAGTAAAATACGTGCAATTACATTTATAAGCACTTGCAAATAAGATTATGGTGACTATAGTACTCATGGGACTACTTATGACGAGGGTAATAGTGCAATTGCTTGCCTAGCTGGAAAAATATTATGAAAAAAAAATATTGCATAGCTGTAATAGCTTATATATAAGAAACAGTCTTCCAGGCGTGCAGTTTGCAGGAGTCATAGCACCAACTGACATATTCATTGACGCAAGATTAAAGAAATAAAAAAAAAAAAATTTAGGAAAACGGAACTTGCTCCCCCCCTCCCCCCAAAAATAAATAAATGAACAAATAAAACAAAGAACCCTTGCTGCTGGTACTGAACAGTTATTTTCCTACTGGTTAAAACTCTGTTAATCAGATGAAGGACAAGTATTGACTGAAGATCCTGTGTGTGCAGAAAGTGGAAGGCAAACAATCCCCATGATTTTATTGATATCACACAGAACCCATCCTACATGATTTTACTACCATTCATTGCAAGGAAAACTATATAAATGCAGCTCGCGTCTTACAGGGTTTTGGACCCAAGTTTGAACTCATTCATATTCAAATTCTAGCTACTGGAGATGCTACACTTGACTAGTTGTATGCTCACGTCCTGAGTGTTGCCATCTTATAACCATCCACAACTACATACTATGCATGCGGCAGTCCTTAGCTCCCCTGATATACAGAAAGGTGAGAAGCCCCTTGAGGGAGAGGAGGACAACCATCCAATGCATGTGGTCATGGCAGAGATCAAGGAAGAGGAGACAATAGAAAGTGAATCCTGTGAGTCACGGGTAGTTTAGTAATTTTACTAAACTTCAGTAAATTATTATTTGTTTATTGTTTAGTTTACTTGCTCCTCAAGCAATGAATGACATTATTATAATTTGGTATTTTCGGACTTTATTAATACATGTTTTAGGGTTGTAGGTCATTCTGACTGTACGACTTCTTTGTCCTTCTCTCTTCCCCATCTTCCTATTTTTCACTTTTCTCTCATCTTCTATCAAGTTTAGGTTGCTGTATTAATGTTTTTGCTGCTGGGCGACGAAAAAAATCGATTTTTCTTCTTCCTCCCCTGCCATGGCTATAAGCTATGGTCTATTGATTGACTGCATCATGCACTTCGTTCTTCCCAAAAGGATTATATACTGTTGCTGAGCTGTAGGCTCGTGCTGCTGCTGCTGACGTGATCAAATTGTTCAAATTTTTTTGAAGTGCCTCGGGAATCGCTCCAGTGCTGTTTCAATGGAAATTGGTTTTGGAAAGGGATTGAAGAGTGAATCGTGCCACATGTGCCAACAGCAATGGAATGTGCACCAGCCTACTCTCCTGCACAGGTCAGAATCCTCTATATCTCCATCTTCTGAATTCTATAATTTACACTTACCTATTGCTGTCCGAAAAGGGGTGTATTCTTCTACTCAACACCCTATTTCCAATTTTATTTTACTCACAATTATCTCCTCCTTATAAGTTTGTTTCCACTGTCCACTTCACCATTGTTCCTCGTTCGGTGTTAGAATCCCTGTCTAGACAAGAGTGGCAACAAGCTATGTTAGATGAGATACATGTTCTCGTATGGGTTTCACCATAGTGGATCCGATCAATCGGTTTTTATTTTGAAATGGCAATGTGGGAGATTTATTGTCTTGGTATATGTTGATGATATTGTTATCTCGGGAGATAATCATGTTGGCATATTAGAGGTAAAAAAATATCTTGCATCAGAGTTTCAGACTAAGGACCTTGGTTCTTTGAGATATTTTTTGGGTATTGAAGTAACACAAAGTGCCGCTGGTTTATTGTTGACCCAGAGGAAATATGTGCTCGACATGTAGACTGAAATAGGTTTGTTAGGCACGAGGTTGACAGAGACTCCCATGGACCCAAATTGCTCTTTATTTAACACAGATTCTCCAACACTAGAAGACAAGGCACACTATAGAAGACTGGTTGGAAAATTATTATATGCAACAGTCATAAAGTCAGTCTTGTGAGCAGATTCATGGAGGAACTGCGGAAAATTCATCTAAAAGCGGTCTATAGAATTCTTAGACATTTAAAGAAGGCACCTGGGAAAGGAATTCTATTTCGCAATAATGGGCATACAAACATAAGTGGTGCCTCAGACACAGACTATGCAGTCCAAAACTGACAGAAAATCAACTAGCGGTTACTGCGTGTTTGTGGGTGGAAATCTTGAGACATGGAAGAGCAAGAAACAGTCTGTTGAAGCAAGATCAAGTGCTGAAGCTAAATACCGAGCTATGGCTCACACTGCTATTGAACTTATGTGGGTTAAGTCCTTGGGTACTGAGTTTGGCCAAGGGATAAAACATCCTATGCCCATAGAGTGCGATAATAAAGCTGCAACCTTCATTGCCACCAATCCAATTTTTCAATAGCAAACCAAACATATTGAAGTAGATTGCCATTTTATTCGAGAACAGGTGATGTTTGGAACTATCTCTACACCGTTTGTGAGAAGTGAAGACCAAAAGGCTGATATGTTTACCAAAGCTCTGGCAGGAATCCGATTTGAAATACTATGCAACAAGTTGGGACTACAGGATATATACAGCCCCAATTTGGGGGGTGTTGAGACGTGCAAGTCATGGACATGTACAGATAGTCATGAACAAGGTCAAGACATGTACAACAAGTCGTATCCTAATGGGATACTAAGATGTAAATAGACTTAAAGTTAGACAAGGATTTTATTATGTAACTCTTTCATAGATTATATGTACAGATTTATGTACCGGCGAAATTCAATGCATTCTTTATTTTTTTATCTTCTTCTTCCCTTCTCTCTTCCAAAAAACCCTAATTTTACACTATGAATGAATACAAAACGTATTGAAGTTAGTACCTATGTGCCCTTTGGTAAGTTTTCATTTACACAGGGGTTGTTTGAGTTTAGGAGTATGTTCAAGACTATGCTTGAAATTTCAAGCAACTGAAAGGGTAGGGTGTAAGTTATGACCTATAAAGTTTGACACACATTTATGTCGGTAGCTTTATAGTTCAGTTAAGAGGAATAAAGACAGGCTAAGGGACAGGCCATAACTTAATATGAGCTTTCTTTTCTCACTCTCTTGCTGCTGCATATTCTCTCATCTTTCTTCTGCATTCATTTTCTAACAAACACCTCTTTTGATTCTTTTCTTTTGTCCAAAACGTTTTTGCCAATATTTATGAAAGAAAACACTAACAAGGCTATGCTGAAAATTACGCTGGTGTATCATACATAAAAATGACCATATAGAGGAAAAGAAATCAGGCAGCCTCACAATAACATGCCAGTTTGGAGGAAAAGAAATCAGGTAGTCTCTTTAACTTGCTTGATATAATGCTAGTATGGTCAAACAGAAGTACCAAACTTTGTAGTTTTCCTTTGCAGGTTGGTTGGAGTACTTTTGGCTTGCAAGGAAGCTCAAAGAAAAAATCCCTTATACTTGGTTTTTGTAGCTTAACCATTTTCACAGGATACATAAAGTCATAATATCACAAAAGCAGAAGCGGATGGTTTACTCGAAGGGATCTGGATTGTGGCTGTTTTTAGCAACACTCCTATTATAATTGAAGGGGATTCCACATTGAGGCTCAAATACATTTTTGATGAAATTTCAGAAATCAGCAAGGGTTGGAATATCATGTGGAAGGTTATACCACGCTCAGCAAATTCTCTTGCTGATCAGTTGGCAAAAGAAGGCGTAAATAGACTTGTTTTTGGCAGCAGCTTCCCTCTAATATAAAGGGTACTCTTGCAATTTATATTCAGATCTCAAAGTTTTGATATGTTTGATCCAGCTTTGAAAGCATTGTAAACCGGATGTAAACCATTCTTTAGATCTTTGAAAAGCAATAAAAGAGCATTTTCACTGTTTCAAAAAAAAAATAATATCACATGTACTAGAATCTCGAGATTAGTTGTTGGTATTTGCCATACCTGTTTCTTCAGTAACTTCTTTTTTCTTGAAATGTCACCACCTAAATATAAACAAGTGTTGTTAAAAGCAAATGTCACAAGGATTAATTTGACTCTGAAGGACTTTGGACCCCTTTTAAAAGAGTTGAATCCTTAAACTTCAAACTTTACAATCAGTGTAAAGAACATCAAGTGCCTATCTGATCAAGAAAATAAATAAGAGGTAATCTCCCTTACCATAACATTTGGACAAAACATCTTTTCTGATTGCTGATATAGTCTCGCTGGCGATAACCTTAGATCCTATGCATGCCTGAAATTGACAAATTTGATACCTCCATTGAGAAATGCCCAAGCATAAGAACAAGTAGAAGGACAAAATTTGAAGTAATACAAATAAATAACCAATAAGCATTATGTGAAAATGCAAGGGAGTGAGAGATTTTGAGGAAAAAGAGGAGAGAAGTTAGAGAAGAGAGAAGACGTGGAGACAACAGAGAGGTCTAGTGTCAGTTGTGACTCTAAACTCCCTTTACTAACTGCAAAATTACAGAAATTACGATTACGCCCTGCAAATTGTATAGAATGTTAGAATCTACATAGCATGATGAATATACATAATATGATAAATACACATACATAAATATACATGCATGTTATACTTCCTATAATTATCTTTGACTATTACCTGATTATGATTTATGATCTATGAGACTATGAGTTAATAGAGATTGACCTCTAATAATTACAAATAATATGAAAATGTTTAAGATTCACTCTAAACTTTTCAACTCGTCTACTAATTTTTACTACAGGTAATAAACAACTATTGGAAGTATATTAGGGTTATGTCTATGAAAAATTGAAAATTTCCAGTTTAGGCTAAGTGCGCAGATAAATTTACCATATTATTCTTATTTAAACAATAGTTGGGTAAAATGGGTCCGGATGAGCTATTTCCGTTTTCGTATCATTTATTAAACGGTAAAAAGGGCAAAAAGGTAAAATGGTAATCGGAACTTAGTATTTTATTTTCATTTTATTCTGTTTTCTTTTGAGAGTTGTGATTTTATTGATTGTAGCCCAATGGGCTAAGAAAATACAACAACAACCAAAAAAGAAAATGATTTTGTTTTGTTCCGTTTAATAATTGGTCATATGGTAGAACCGGTAATCGGATACTGTTTACATCCCTATAAAGAATGGACCAAACCAGTCGAGCAGAATGTTGAAAACACACATTCAGACCCCATCTTTCAAGTAGTGGTGATGAACAGTGTAACACTATTGTAGATGTTGATTTATTTCTAACTCAACTAAGAAGAAGATGCGGAAAGGCATATGAACACAGACACTGGTTAGCATCATTAAAAGATTCAGATTGGCAGTTCATCCCATGATGCAGGAAATGCTAGTCACTTGAAACTTGGCTATCAGCATATGTTGGTTTGGAAATTTACTATTTCCAGAAGGCACCGGATAACAATTAGAGATCGCATGAGATTTACCTGAATAAGCAATACAAGTCTATTAGAAAGAAATGGCATGAAACTTACTTGAATAGGCACTTTAAACATTTGGCGCGGTATCAGCTCCTTTAATTTTTGAGTCAAAGCCCTTCCAACAGAATAAGCCTGCCCAAGGACATAGAAGTAGGCATGATGATTTAGTATCACATGCTTGTCAATATACCAAGAAGGGACCCATCAGTATACTGTTCCCTTGAAAGGTGCTTATTCAAACAAATAAAAGGGCACTTGGTAAGCAAGAATCTACTACCAGAAAGACCGGACATTGATAGATATTAGAAAATACAAATCCAATCCTATAGGTGGTGTTGAGATCACTAGATTGCAAAACACCAAATGAGTAATACCAAAAATATCAATGTCGGTGAAATATTTTACAAGATCAATAAAATGTGTCTACATGTGCATATGTATGTGTTTGCACATGTGCGTATATTCTTGTGTAGAAGTATGCATGTGTGTGCACATGCTTGCGCAGGAGCGCACATGCGTGTGTAAGGGAATGTGTGCGGGTGTGTTTGTGCATGTTTGCCCATGTGTGTGCGTAGGTGTGTGCACCAGTATGTCTGCATGCATTTGTATGTGAGTGTGTGCATGTGTCTGCAGGTGTGTTTGTGTGAGTGTATGTGTGCATGTATTGTGCAAGTGTGTGAGTGTATGTCTGCAAGTATGTGTGATGTAGCACGTGATTTTAGAGTCTATGTTAGGCGCAGTAATAGGACTCGAAAGTCCTAATTAGCTGCTGAATTACATTAATTTAGTATTTTATTGATTAGTATGGTTGTTGGATGGTTGTTGGGATATTAGTTTATTATGTTTTTAAGCCTATAAATAGGCTATGTATGAAGAACAAACATTAGATTGGAATGATATAAGTTTTTCCCCAAATTATCTCTCTATTTCTTCCCTATCTTCTTCTCTTCTCCCTCTTCCCATCTATTCTTCTTTCTCTCATTTCCCGTCCGGCATCAATTGGTATCAGAGCAAGGAAAATTCCTCTGACCTATACCCAATTTCGCCAAAAAAAAAAAAAAAAAGAAAAACGAAAAGAAGGAGAAATTGAAAGTTCGGACTCGCCGTGGAAGCCGTCGCTGCGGTCCTCGTCGTCGCAAGCCTCGCCGTCAAGAGCCTTCGCCGTCAAGAGCCTTCGCCGTCGCAAGCCTCGCCGTCGCGAGCCTTCGCCGTCGGAAGCCCTCTCCCGTTGTCGCGAACCCTCGCCCGCCGTCGCAGTCGCCCACAGCCGCATCTCTCGCCGTCGCGACCTTCGTTGTCGAAGTCCTCGCCGTTGACGCCCTCGCCGTCGAAGTCCTCGCCGTCGACGCCCTCGCCGTCGAAACCCTCGCCGTAGCCCTCCATCACCGCCTCCGCCTCCGCCCCTCTCCTTCTCCTCCTCGTTCTTCTTCTTCTTCTCTTTCTCCTTCCTCCAGCCCCGTCAATTAATCGAGCCCTAAGTTAAATTTCTATCTGGTTCGGTTTAGTCATTTCGGTCCGATTCAACTACCTAGACCCGGTTCGGTTCGATTCGACTCAGTCCGATTCAACTCAACCCGGTTTGGTCCGATTCAACTCAACCCGGTTTGGTCCGATTCAACTCAATCCGTTTTGGTCTGATACACTCCAAACTCAGCAAATTGACTCGGTGAATCGGTAAGCAGTATTTTTGCCTCTTGATTATAAACTGACAGTTTTATTAGGAGGTTTCATTTTACGTAATTGGATCTGCTCCTATTTTTTTTAATTCAATTTAGAACAAGCAAGCAAAAAAAAAAAAAAAAAAAAAAAAAATTAAAATAAAATAAAAGTGTACAAAACGAAACAAAACCCGTACATTTTGGTCTTACATTCTTCAAAGTATTTTGTTCAAAAATATCTGCTAAAGTGATATATTGTCTATTAAATTATTTAGGAAATATTCTGTTAAAAAGACTCACGAGTCTAAGGAAATTGGGTCTTAAGCGAGACCATTTGTGTCTTAATTTAATTTCTTGGTACAATTGTTCACATTCGGTGGACAAAAGATTTGATTTCCAACTTATTGTGAATTTCTTTTTCTTACTTTATGTATTAGCATAAATTTTATTTTTTTTACTCAATTATTTTAGTTCTCTCAGCATTTTGCTATACCTGTCCTTTTTCTTTTCATCATGACCGTGAGAGACCTTGAAGCCAAATTCACTATCTTTGAGGACAAACACTATAACCTTGAGAAAAGAGTGAACACCAAAGTGAGGCCAATATGACGAACCTCCGAGCAGAAGCTTGACCAACTCACTCAAACAGTTGAACAATTGACCAAATCGGTTAACCACATTCATGATGACTATGTGACCAGTCAAAGAAATCAGGAAAAACAACCATTGAGAGAACCTAGTTGGGAACCGCTTAGGGGTCAAAGCTCTATCGTGTCACCTTCCTACAAGAATGACAAAATACACACTGCCGGTATCTTGCCACAACCAACACCTAATCCTTTGCCCAACCGCCAACCTATTGTTGAGGAGGACGTCTTCTCTGATGAAGAATATTCACAGCCATCCTTACCTACCCGACGAGGCTATAGAGTTACAGGTGGACATCGTAACCACTTGGATCGACCTAGATATCCTCACGATGACATAGGTGACATGTCAAGGAGGGTTAAGGTAGATGCCCCTGAGTTTGATGGAAAACTAGATCCAAGTGCATTTCTCGATTGGTTATACAACATGAATGATTACTTTGAGTGGTACCAAATGAACGATGCTCAACGCATTCGTTTCACCAAAATGAAGTTGGTAGGGTTTGCCAAGCATTATTGGCAAACTGTTCAGCGACACACTGAAAGATTAGGAGTTCCACCCATTTCTACTTGGGCTGAGATGACAACTAAGTTGAAAGAAAAATATCTCCTCCTTACTACAAGGACCAGCTTGTTCAACCAGGTTGTTAAACCACAGCAAGGATTGTCTAGTGTAGACAATTATATTACCAAATTTGAGGAATTGTTATTAAGGAGTGACATCAATGAAGATCCGAGGTTCACTGTGTCTAGGTTTGTTAATGGATTACAAGTAGATATCAAACGAGAGGTTACTATCCATGCTCCTGACTCTTTAGAGGAAGCATATCATAAAGCCCTCGAGTTTGAAAAATACCTTCAACACCTTTCCCAAAGGCGTGCTTTTATCTCGTCCCATGATCTTCGTCAAAGTCAGATGACTTCATCGCCTAGGTTGAACCCTCGACCACAACCCACCTTACCACGAGCACCCACAATTCCTCTATCCGCAAATTTTCCTAGTGAGATCAAAGTTCTTCACAATCCATACTCTGTTTCTCGGAATAACATAGTGTCATTATTGTCATACAAAAGGTCACATCGCTTCCCGTTGTCCAAATCGCACGTTAACAATGGAACGTGTTGATGAAACCTCACTTGAGCAAGATTCTGAGATTGTTGCTATTACTCCTATTGAGGACAACGACTCAAGAAATGACTTAATTGATGATGATCTCCTCCGGACACACATCATCTTTCTCGCTATCATGAGATGTATCTTGACTACTCCAGCTCCACCTGACACTTGGAAGCGTACCAGCATATTTCACACTGTGGTTCCTCTGAAAAACAAAACCTGTAAAATTGTTATTCATGGGGGTAGTACTATGAATGTAATTTCTAGGGCAGCTCTCACTCGATTCAATCTTCATACGTAACCCCATCCATATCCTTTTCGAGTTGCACGGTAGATAAGACTTCTCTTCCAATCCACAGGCGTTGTTTAGTACCCTTCGATTGGACCTTATTCGGAGGATTTATCTTTGTGATGTTTTACCTATGGATGTTGCTCACATTTTGCTCGGTCGACCCTGGCTGTATGATCATGATGTTCGGCATTTCGGAAGAGATAACACCTACTCATTTATGCATGGCACTAAAACTGTCCTACTCCATCCAGCCAAACCTACTCCTGCACCACAAACTGTTCCCCCTATTCCGACCACTGTCCCTGCTAACCGCCTCCAAATATTGTCTCATAAGCAATTTGTGCACGCAGGCACTGAATCTGGCCTCATTTTTGCACTAATAAACAAAGCTAGTTTTCGCTTCCCTATAGATGCTCCCATCCACAATAGTGTTCACCCACTATTGACAGAGTTTCAGGACGTCATGCCAGCAGAACTGCCAAATCAATTACCCCCTATGAGAGACATCCAAAATGCCATTGACCTCATCCCAGGCGCCCACTTGCCTAACCTTCCACATTATAGGATGAACCCCATCGAGCGAGCTGAATTGAATAAACAAATAGAGGGTCTGTTACGAAAAGCTTTATTAGTCATAGCCTAAGTCCTTGTGCGTTCTGTCTGTTAACCCCTAAGAAAGATGGCTCATGGAGAA
Organism: Aristolochia contorta; assembly: GCA_022405105.1. Taxonomy (NCBI): domain Eukaryota; kingdom Viridiplantae; phylum Streptophyta; class Magnoliopsida; order Piperales; family Aristolochiaceae; genus Aristolochia; species Aristolochia contorta. The sequence continues at coordinate 559,265 of JAHZSQ010000056.1, read as the reverse complement.
TGTGTGTGGATAGTAGAACTATCAACAAAATCATAGTCAAATATCGATTTCCTATCCCACGGTTAGATGATATGCTCGATGATCTTGCCGGCGCTAAAGTGTTTTCAAAGATAGATCTACAAAGCGGATACCACCAAATTAGAATTCGCCCAGGTGATGAATGGAAAACTGCCTTTAAAACTCAGGATGGGTTGTATGAATGGGTGGTAATGCCTTTTGGTATGTCTAATGCCCCAAGCACCTTTATGCGAGTCATTACCCATATTTTTCGCCCTTTCATTGGCAAATTTCTAGTGGTCTACTTTGATGACATCTTGATTTATAGCAAATCCGAAGGCCAACATATAGACCATCTTCGCCAAATCCTAACTACTCTAAGAGCCTCAAAATTATTTGCCAACCTCAAGAAGTGTGCCTTTTTGCAAAGACAGGTCCTCTTTCTGGCTACATTGTCTCGCCTCAAGGAATTGCTTGTTGACCACGAAAAAATTAAGGCTATTCAAGAGTGGCCTGAACCAACTACTTTGATGTAAGCTCGTAGCTTTCATGGGTTAGCATCCTTTTATAGACGATTTATTAGAGGGTTTAGCACTATCACTTCACCAATCACTGAGTGCCTGAAAAAGGGAAAATTCAAATAGACAGCTGCTGCCCATAAGGCTTTCCTTGACATTACAAATAAACTCACCACTGCACCCTTATTATGCCACCCAGATTTATCCAAAGTCTTTGAGGTTGCTTGTGATGCGTCGGGAATGGGAATTGGAGGCGTTCTCAGTCAGGAAGGTCACTCGGTAGCGTACTTCAGTGAGAAACTTAATGAGGCTAAACAGAACTACTCCACTTATGATAAAGAATTTTATGCGATGAGTTCAATCTCTTCACACTGGGCGCTACTATCTATTGCACAAGGAATTTGTACTTTACTCAGACCATCAAGCCTTACGCTATTTGAACTCCCAACGCAATTTAAGTGGTAGACATGCAAAGTGGGTAGAGTTTCTTCAAAATTTTACCTTTGTCCTTAAGCATTGTGCGGGCCAGGACAATAAAGTTGCTGATGCTCTTAGCCGGATGTCCCTTGTTTTGCATTCAATGACCACTCATGTCACCGGATTCGAGCGTATCTCAGTAATGAATACCCAGTTGTCCTGATTTTGGTATGATTTACAATGACACCAAAGACGGACCCTCCGTCGAAGATGTGGGATATCTTCTTCGTGATGGTTACCTCTTCAAAGGCACCCAATTGTGCATTCCTCGTACATCCCTCCGAGAATTTTTGATATGGGAATTACATGCGGGGCCTAGCTGGACATTTTGGTCGAGATAAGACCATTGCCTTGGTTGAAAATCGTTTTTATTGGCCTTCATAAAAAAGGTGGTTGCTCGAATTGTCTCTCAATGTCATACACATCAACTAAGCAAAACCCGAAAACAAAACACAGGTTTATACACTCCACTCCCTCTTCCACATTCCCCCTGGTGTGACCTTAGTATGGATTTCGTCTTAGGACTCCCAAGGACAGTTACAAAGCATGATGCTATTTTTGTAGTGGTTGATCGATTCTCCAAAATGGCTCACTTCATTCCATGTTCACGGACCTCAGATGCATCTCATATAGCTAAATTGTTCTTTAAGGAGATTGTGCGCTTACATGGCCTACCTTCCACCATAGTGTCTGACTGTGATGTTAAATTTGTCAGTTACTTTTGGAAAACACTTTGGAAGTTATTTGGTACTGCTTTGAAGTTTTCCTCTGCTTTTCACCCATAGACTGATGGTCAAACGGAGGTGGTTAACCGTAGTTTGGGAGATTTACTTCGTTGTTTGGTTGGGGACAAGCCAGGGACGTGGGATGTCATTTTACCCATTGCAGAATTTGCTTACAATAACTCTGTCAATCGTACAACAGGTAAAAGTCCATTTGAAATTGTTTATGGGCTCTCACCCAAACAACCTCTTGACCTTATTCCACTACCCACTACCTATCGACCTTCAGAGTCTGCCCACACTTTTGCTGAACACATCCATAACCTACATGCTGAGATAAAACGAAAAATTACTTTGAGTAATGAAAATTATAAACTTTCTGCTAATGCACATCGTAGGTTTAAAGAATTTCAAGTTGGTGAGTATGTTATGGCTCATCTTAACCCTGCACGTTTTCCACCCAATGCCATAAAAGCTTCATTCCCGCTCCATTGGTCCCTTTGCGCTTACTCGTCGACTCGGATCCAATGCATACGTATTAGACTTACCTCCTCGATTTATCTATCAGTCCTATATTCAATGTGGCAGATTTATTTGCTTACCGAGGCACATTTGAGCCTCTGTTTTACCTTCTTCTATGGTCGCAGTCCCTCTTCGCTTTGACTCCCGATTACCGACACCATCTATTGCTCCGAGCGATGTAATTGTGGATGTTCTTGATGATAAATATATTACTTCTTCGAATGAAGGTGCTCGCCAATACCTTATGCGTTGGAAAGAACGTCTTTCCTCTGATGATACTTGGATTACTGAAGACGAACTACGTCAGCTCGCCCCTACTTTATTGGATTCTTATTTACAGTTTAACTCACCGGAGTTGAGTTCTTTTCCATTGGGGGAGAATGATGTAGCACGTGATTTTAGAGTCTATGTTAGGCGCAGTAATAGGACTCGAAAGTCCTAATTAGCTGCTGAATTACATTAATTTAGTATTTTATTGGTTAGTATGGTTGTTGGATGGTTGTTGGGATATTAGTTTATTATGTTTTTAAGCCTATAAATAGGCTATGTATGAAGAACAAACATTAGATTGGAATGATATAAGTTTTTCCCCAAATTATCTCTCTATTTCTTCCCTATCTTCTTCTCTTCTCCCTCTTCCCATCTATTCTTCTTTCTCTCATGTGTACATGCTCAGGTGTGGGCATGTGTGCTCATGTGTGCAGGGAGGGAGGTAGGGTGGGAGGGAGAGAATACCATGACTAAGTTTTATAAAGACCAATTCTATCCTTCATTCTAAAAATCCACAATAACCAAATTGTCAAATCCCTTTACCAGTAAATCCGTAGGGTGCGTTGAGAAAGTATGCAAGGTTCTTATGATATGCACATTCAAGTTAATAGAAAGCTCTAGATAATTCCAGAACATTTGACTTATAGTTGCATTTTTTCCCAACAAACAAAAAAGAATATGAAAAGAATTGCTTAAATTAGATAAGAGTACCAAATTAAAATTAAATAGGATACAAAGTCTACCTTATCCTTGTGAACAATAGTTGATAATGGTTCAACTGGATCACCATTGATCTGAATATCAAGCTTTACCAATTCACTTTCTCGATACCTATGTTACAGCATGAAAATATACAAGACTTCATCTGGTAGAGGATAGGTAATCCAAACATCTCTATATGGAAATTCTTGTGCCAACAAAATGATAAACAAAATTATTCATTATTTTTGTTTGCATGCCTTAAAAAATGAAACAAGTTAGAAAGACACAGGTGTCTAAACATAGTTGGCGCATCTAACCAAAATTTTGCCACATGCCATAGGAGTATAGCAGGATGGCAGCATGGTGGGTTTTGCCTGAGGCAATATGGTTTCAAGGCCTACGCTACAAAGCAGGGATAGGTTACACTCTTATAGAAAAGCCATCAAGTGTAAGGGAAACTTTCTTTTTTTCTTTCTTTCTTTTTTTTTATTTAAGTTACAGGTAAAGGAACCTTAGGGTGGAGCAGAACAGAAAAAGGACCCACGAGTTTTGTAGGACTGGGTTTGGAAGAGAAGTTTGTGGATAGAATACACTGCAGGAAATTCCATCATGTCAAGGAGTTAATAGGGTGGGTTGGGTGGGATAGGCCCCTAGGTGGGATGGCCCTGCGGGTGGGATGGTTCTGCAGGGTGAGATTGGTCTGCATTAGTTAAAAGGAAATGATAATGAGTGGAATTTACAAATAAGAAGAAGGATATCCAACGCATTAATCCTAAAACATGTATTAATAGAGTCCCAAAAAACAAAATTACAATAATGCCATCCAAGGCTTGAGGAGTAAGTAAATTAAACAAATAATAGCTAAATGATTTTTAGTAAAATTACTAAACTACCCTTGACTTGTAACAGAGTATAGTGACCAAAATACCCGTAACTTTAACACTCTCCTTCAAGCGGGAGCATAGATATCATGAAGAACCAGCTTGGAGTAAAGATACTCGAATTCCTTCCAAGAACTCAGGGAGATGTAGAATAGTGATTTCTTTAGGCTTAGGTAACATGTAGAGAGTGCACGAATCCCGAGGTAGTGAAACATAAGCTAACCCTTTAGCAACGTGTTAGATTTAGTGAAGGAAGATAGGAGATGAGAGAAAGGTGAAGTGATAGGTAGAAAAGGAAGAGAGAAAGAGAGAAAGAGGTTGTAAGGTCTTAATGACCAACAGCCCTAAACCATGTATTAATAGAATCCGAAAATACAAAATTGCAATAATGCCATTCATGGCTTGAGGACAAGTAAGCTACTTAAACACAATAAACAAATAATAACTAACTAGCGTTTAGTAAAATTACTAAACTACTCCTAACTCATAACACTCCCCCTCAAGTTGGAGAGTAAATATCATGAAGACCTAGCTTGAAGAGAAGATAGTCAAAGTCTTTTCGCCCAAGAGTTTTAGTGAGTAGATCAGCTAACTGCTCTTTAGAACTAACTTACGGGGTAACAACCTTGCCCTTCAAAATTGTATCACGAATAAAGTGACAATCAACCTCTATATGCTTTGTCCTCTCATGAAACACCAGATTGCTCGCTATAAATATAACAGCCTAATTATCACACTTCAACACCATGGTTTGTCATCCCTTAGCCCCAAATTAGAAAGAATAGACTGTACTCAGAGAAGTTCACTCACAGTATGTGCCATATATTTGTATTCAGCTTCAACAGTGGAACGAGCTACAACATTTTGTTTCTTACTTTCCATCCAATCAAATTTCCTCCCACAAAAATACAATATCAAGTAGTAAACTTCCTATTAGACTTGGAGCCAGCATAGTCTGTATCAGAATGCCCAACAATATCAAGATGACCAAAAGAATCGAACCGAAGTCCCTTACCAGGTGCAAATACTTTAAAATCCGGTGGGCAGTATTGAGATGAACCTTACATGGCTTGTCCATATATTGACTAACCACCCCTACAGCAAATGAAATGTCAAGACGAGTGATCAGTAGCATAAATAAGTTGTCCTACCAACCTCCTGAATCGTGTCACATCTGCTAATGGGGACTATCCACATTATGTAAGTCCAAGGCTGAATCAATTGGTGTAGTAGCAGGCTTGGCTCCTAATAATCCATACTCATGAATCATATCCATCACATATTTCCTCTGGGACAGGACCATTGATTTCCCCCCATTACTGCGGGCAACCTCAATGCCCAAGAAATAGAGTAAGACACCAAGGTCCTTCACCTGAAAATGATGATTAAAATACAATTTAACCTCAGTCATACCTGCCAAATCATCACCCGTTAGTACAATATCATCAACATATACTGCCAGGACAATCAAACCCGAAGTACGCCGCAAAAAAAAAGAGAATGGTCACAATGACTTCTCTTAAACCCAAAATTACCAACCACCTTACTGAATTTATCAAACCAAGCTCGAGGACTCTGCTTTAACCCATAAATAGACTTATGGAGACGACAGACCTTTGACTCCTCCCCTTGTTGAACATAACTAGGCGGTTGCTACATATCAACTTCCTCTTGTAGATCACCATAAAGAAAGATGTTTTTAATGTCAAGCTGAAACAATGGCCAGGATTTATTGGTGGCAACTGAAATTAAAATACGTACAGTACTGAGTCTGGCAACTGGGGAGAAGGTATCAAAGAAGTCTACCCCAAATGTTTGAGTGTACCCTTTAGCAACCAGTCGAGCCTTGTATCTTTCCGGTGTCCCATCCGATTTATATTTTAATGTGTACACCCATCTACAACCAACCACCGAAGCACCTACAGTGTGGATCAACCAAGGTCCATGTTCCCCTCTCTTGAAGAGCCCTGCATTTCCTCATCCATAGCTAACTTCCACTCGGGTTTAGCAAGAGCATCAGATATACGAGATGGAATGGAAACCAAAGATAAAGACAATGTGTTAAGAGTTAGGGGTAGTTTAGTAATTTTATTAAACTTTAGTTAGTTATTATTTGTTTATTGTTTATTTTACTTGCTCCTCAAGCCATGAATGGCATCATAGTAATTTTGTATTTTCGGATTCTATTAATACATGTTTTAGGGTTGTATGTCATGAAGACCTTACAACCTCTTTCTCTCCTTCTCTATTCCCCTTCTTGCTATCTCTTCACTTTTCTCTTTTCTTCTATCTTCCTTCACTAAATCTAACATGGTATCAGAGCGGGGGTGTATGTGACAACTCGTCACTTACTGAGGTCATGGAATCTTCTTCCTCAAAGTTTGTTGTACAAGAAGGAAAGGTCTTAGATTTTGGACGATCAATAAAGTTCGTCTCTTTTCTGTGTTCTACCATTAGCCCTCGATAATGGCTTCTAGTGTTATTTGAAGTATTGTACGTATGGGTTTACTCCAAAAGGGAGTTCCTTTGCCGCTGTTGGGTTCATAGGAACCATTATCTATGATTGCTACTGCTACTGTTGCTGCAGGTAAAAAATTGAAATTTTACACTGCCTTGGGATTCGTGCCAAACCAAAAAAATTTATCTTTCAGGCTATTCTGACGTGTTTCAGAGCTTCCACGTACGTAAAATTCGTGTTTTTACACTGCCTCGGGAACCGTGCCCGAGGTTTTTTCCGAATTAGAAAAGGTTTTCTGGTGTTTCTGAGTTCTAGCTCGTGCTATTACTGGTGTTGCTGCTTCTGACATTATCTGTTATGTGGTCGGAAGCTAAAGGTTCAATATTTCTCTTTCTTCTGCCATTATCAAAAGGCGAATGGTCTAAATTCATATGTAAGTGCTAGATGCACAACCTACTGACCTTAAAAAGGGTTTTCTACTACTGCTGAGTCGTTGGACTCATACTGCTGAGTCTTTGGACTCGTACTGCTGGGTTGTTGGACTCGTATGGCTGGGTCGTAGGATTCGTCTTCTTTGGGTCGTTGGACTCGCATCACTTTGGGTCGGACTCGTCTTCTTTGGGTCGTTGGACTCGTCTTCTTTGGGTCGTTTTACTCGTCTTCGCCGGGTCGTTGGACTCGTCTTGCTGGGTCGTTGGACTCGTACTACTGGGTCGTTGGACTCGTACTGCTGAGTCATTGGACTCGTATTGCTAGCGTCATTGTTGCACTGCTGCGGAAAGGGTGATCGCTAATACTGCTGTTTAAGTGTGCTACAAGCCTGGTGCTGCTCTGAGAAGGTGTTATTTTGCTGCTGCTGGGTTCATAAAACCCTCTTTATGCTATTGCTACTGCTACTGCTGTTGCCGCCTTGGGATTTGTGCACACTCTACAAGTTAACACTAAAGATCAACTGGCAGATCGGCTTACTAAAGGTCTTCGAAGAAAAGAATTTGAGTACCTTCTCTCCAAGCTAGACCTTCATGATATCTACGCTCCAGCTTGAGGGGGTGTTAAGAGTTAGAGGTAGTTTAGCAATTTTATTAAACTTTAGTTAGTTATTATTTGTTTATTGTTTATTTTACTTGTTCATCAAGCCATGAATGGCATTATTGTAATTTTGTATTTTCGGATTCTATTAATACATGTTTTAGGGTTGTAAGTCATGAAGACCTTACAACTTCTTTCTCTCCTTCTCTATTCCCCTTCTTCCTATCTCTTCACTTTTCTCTTTTCTTCTATCTTCTTTCACTAAATCTAACAATGTAAACTTATGATAAGAAGGAGAAAGAGAAGACAATGAAACAAACTGAGAAATAGGGTGTTGAGTACAAGAACGTTTACCCTTTCGAAGAGAAATAGGAAGATGACTGTCATCAATTGGAAGACTGCAGATGAAATGGAAACCAATTCAAGTACCCACTAGTAAAGTGGGAAATGGTTTGCAGACCTAAGGTGCAAGGAGGGCTAGGCATCCGGCATATTAAAGAAGTCAATTCAGCCTTACTAACTAAATGGATTTGGAGGTACTCCAAGGAAGAAAATGCATTGTGGAGAAGGGTTATAGATGGAATTTATGGCAGAGGGAAGCATGCTTGGCTGCCAAAAAAACCCCTAAGGGCAATAACATCAAGTTTATGGAAAGGAATCATAAAAAAGAAATTTGAAGTGAAGGTACTCATGAGATTCCATGCAAGGCAAGGCACAAAAGTGAAATTCTGGAATGATATATGGCTAGGGAATCAGCCTCTTTCAGAATCTTTTCCTAGGGTCTATCAGCTGACTCGTAATATGGAGGTGACTGTTGCTCAAGTGCTAAATGGTGGTAAGAGAAGTTTCAAGAGTGCTAAATGATAGCACTCTTGAAATTGATGGAGGAACAATACAGATCAGGGAAAGGAGAAGATGAGATAGTATGGTTCCCTAGTCTAGATGGGGATTTTATTGTGGCATCTTTTTATATGAGTCTTCAAACTACAAAGACTCGGTTAAACAATGGAGTGGAAGCTGCGTGGAAGCTAATTGCCCCTAGTAAGGTAAAAACTTTGTGTGGACAACAGCCAAAGAAAAGATACTTACCTGCGAGGAATTGACAAAGGGGTCAACTGTTGGTTAATTCTTTTTGCAAATTCTGTAATGAAGAGGAGGAATCTAGCAATCATATCTTGCTCCACTGCAAATATAGTTCACAGGTTTGGGACGCCTATTGAGGAAATTCAACATGAGCATGTGCATGCCAAAAAGCCTCAGCCAATTGCTTGTACAGTGGATCAGATGTCCCCTACCCAATTGGGGGAAGCTGCTATGGAAAGCCAGTATCCTGACTATTTTGTGGAATTTGTGGATGGAAAGAAATAACCGAGTTTTCAAGAGTAAAACCACATCGATTGGGGGAATAGTTGAATCAGCAATACACAACACTCTCACTTGGGTATATAGTTTACACGCTCTGCCACCATTTCCCATCCCTATCATAAGAAAGTTCTAGAATAAGGTGATTTACCTTGCAAATTTAAGCCCATCAAGATGAACGAGTGGAAACCCCCCCTGCCCCACAAGATAAAGCTAAACTTTGATGGCTTGTCAAAAGGGAACCCGGGGCCTGCTGGCCTAGGAGTTATAAGGTATAGTGACGGGATAATCTTGGCTGCTTACTCAGGATCTGCTGGGGATTGTGGTTCCAATGAGGCAGAAGCAAGAGCTCTACTAGCTGGTATAAAAATTCTAGAACAATATAACAGTGAGGAATTGGAAATTGAGGGAGACACAAAACTGGTAATTGGATAGGCAATGAAGGAGAACTCTGCCCCATGGTCCCTAAAGCGCATATTTGATGAAGTAGCAGACTTAACAAAAGAATGGAGAATTGCCTGGTTCACATACCCCGTTTGTTGGGGAGGCATCCCATTTAGATTTGAAAATTTTTGGCTTGAAGATGATGGATTTATACCACAGGTGGAAGCTTGGTGGAATCAGATTGAGGTGGGAGGTCCTTAGGGGGTATGTTTTTTCGCAAACTAAAGGTTCTTAAAGGAATTTTGAGGGCATGGGCAAAACAGACAAAAACCTATCAAAGGGAGAGAAAGGATGAGTTAACATCCCAGATTGCTTCTATTGACCAGTTGGAGGAGCAAAGATACTTAAATAGCATGGAGATAGCCACTAGACTAAATGCTGTGACAGAATTTAATAGCATCACCTACAAGGAAACCATTATTTGGAAGCAAAGGGCAAGGCATAAATGGCTTCGCGAGGGGGATAGTAACACAAAATTTTTCCATGCTATGGCCTCCAACAAACGAAGGGTGAACAGAATTAACTCACTTATGGTGGAGGGAGTTACAACTACTGATAGGCACTTGATCATCAACAGCATCATAGCACACTTCATGGATTTATTCGCGGAGGATTGCAATACCAGGCCTAGAATACCCCTTATCTCTCCCCATAAATTGAACCCGAATCAGGCTGCTGCTTTGGAATCTCCTTTTACTCAAGAGGAAATAGATGTTGCTGGAAAATTAATGCCAAAGAACAAAGCGCCGGGACCGGATGGCTATAATGGGGAGTTCTTTGGGGCGTGTTGGGAAATTATCAAGGAAGAGGCCACAAATCTCCTTCAGCATTTCTATCAGTACGGGCTAACTAGCAAAGCTATTGGAGCAACTTTCATTGCCTTAATCCCAAAGAGGTACTGTGTAGAAAAAATTACAGATTTTAGACCCATCAGTTTGGCGAGCAGCATATACAAATTGGTTGCTAGAACATTGGCGGGGCGACTGCAAAAGGTCATGGACCAAATTATCTGCCCTCAGCAGCATGCATTTATAAAGGGAAGAAATATTATGGATGCAGCCATGTGCACTCACGAGATTCTTCATCTTTGTCAGCAAGAAAGGGAGCCGAAAATAATACTGAAACTGGATTTTGAGAAAGCTTTTGACCGAATCTCATGGGAATATCTCAGATATATGATGCAACGGCTTGGGTTTGGGAAAAAATGGAGGAAATGGATAATGACGTGCATATCTTCAGCCAGATATTCTATATTAATCAATGGTGGAGCGCATGGCTTTATCAAACCATCCAGGGGCCTCAGGCAAGGAGATCCACTTTCCCCCATGCTCTTTAATATTGCTGGAGAAGGATTACGATATTTAATTCAGCTTGCAGTTGATCAAGGGTGGATTAATCCCGTCCTTTCGAGCATGAGAATCCCCCTCATTCAATTTGCTGATGACACTATAATCTTCTGCAATGGTACTTATGATCAACTTAAAGTTATCAAGATAATTCTTTCTCTCTTTGAAATGGCATCAGGGATGAAAATTAATTGGACCAAGTCCACTATCTTTGGCTTCAATCTAGAGAGAAGTGCTCTTGAACATATGGCTACATCTCTTGGATGTAGTATTGGCTCTTTTCCAGCCACGTATCTTGGCCTCCCTTTATTCACAAGGCGCGCCACCAAGCAACTATGGGACCCGGTAATAGAAAAACTACAGAATAGACTGAGTACGTGGCAAGGAAAATTGCTCAATAAAGCTGGGAGAATCACACTAATTAAAGCTTGCCTCCTCGGAATTCCCACATATTTTCTATCTTTTCTCTACTGCCCTATTTCGGTTGCCAATACCATGGAATTTCCTATGGTCCGGATCAGCAGAGAAATCTAAAATGCATCTGATAAGATGGGATGAAGTATGTCAGTCAAAAGAAGCCGGTGGATTGGGAATCAGAAAAATCAAGCAAACAAATATAGCCCTTCTCACAAAATGGCAATGGAGGCTCAATGTTACTGAAAAGTTAATTTGGAAGGAGTTGGTTACACCAAGCTTGGACAACAATCCAAGACATTGGTGGTTTGAAAGTACAAGAACTAGATGTTTATCACCTATTTGGAGAAGAATAATTAAACTACTTCCCTTTTTTCAAAAATGGATCTCCTTGCAACCTGGGAGAAGGGACAAGACACGTTTCTGGTTGGATAAATGGAGTGGGAAACATCTTTTGCTGAGAGGTTTCCGAATCTTCTTTTGCTAGTCCGAGACAAAACCTCACTTATTTGGGACATTACCCCTACTAGACAGCCCAAAAGCATCAATTGGTTGCCACTTCTTCGGAGGAATCTTAATGACGTTGAAGCTTTGCAATTTTCTGAATTATTATATGAGCTTGACAAGGTTTATCTATTGAGAAATAAACCTGATGAATTAATCTGGAGGGCCTGCCCAAAAGGTAATTATACAGTTTCTTCGGGATACACTTGCTTGTCAAATGAGGTGAACATTAGGCATCCTGCAGCCGTTGCCTGGAATTATTCATGCCCTAAAAAACAGAGGTTCTTTGGCTGGTGTTGCATTCGAGGAAGATTACCCACCCGTGATATATTGGAAATAAGAGCTGGCACATTTGGACCTCCTTCCTCAACATGTTTGGTCTTGTCTTTGTCACCCCTAGTGACTTATTTGGGCTGGCTTCCTTGATTGGATCACTTAGATTGGGGTGCAAGGGCAAATTAATGTTTAGTTGTTGTATGGGATTTATTCCATGGATGATATGGAAAGAAAGAAACAATAGGGTTTTTCAGAACAAAGCCCGACATTGGAGGGATGTTACTTTTAGCATCCTTCACCAGATGGTGGGGTGGCTTAAGATTCAAAAACCTTTTCGAGGCGTTGAGGCTACCACCATATGGAAGTCTTGGATTGATCATGCCCATGAATCCAGAAGCACAAACTCCACAGTTCAAGAATGGACCCCCCCACCTGAACACATCTATAAACTAAATTTCGATGGATCTTCACTTGGGAATCCAGGCCCAGCAGGAGTTGGGGGACTTATCAGGAATTCTATGGGTGAGGTTCTTCTTTCTTATGCTGGACCGATCGGGTATGCAGATTCTACTACTGCTGAAGCACTTAGCCTATTGCATGGTCTGAAGTGTTTCAGAAATTCACCCCTCTCGGGACCTTTGTGTGTTGAAGGAGACTCTCGAGTTATTATTTCATGGTGTCAAGGGAAGTCAAAACCACCTTGGAGGCATTTGTTTACTTTTAATGAAATCTCTGATTTATCTCACCTTGTATCTAATTGGTCTCATGTACTTAGGAGTGCCAATGGCAAAGCATGCTAAGCAAGGGGTAAACGAGCAACATTTGGTTGTTTGGGTACCCTAAGTCTCTCAGTATTGCTGCTGTAATCTTAACCCTTTTTGGGTTCCTGCATTGTTTTCATAATGAAATAAAATCACAATTTTCAAAAAAAAACAATACCCCGTTCTGCTAACTCTGTTGCAGATAAGTTAGCGAAATCAGGAACCACAAGGACAACTTGCATTGTATCCCATTGCATCATAGATATTCTTTGATGGCATAGTTGAACTCTGCATTGAAAAGAGGCCTTGGCCATCATACTACGCTTGTAGTATTACTGCTGTAACATTATTGTAACATTACATTATTTAATGAAAGTTTCACCATTTTCAAAAAAAAAAATGGAGAATTCTCCATTCTTTTGTTAAGTCTGCCACTTCATCAAATATGCTCTTTAGGGACCATGAGGCAGAATTCTCTTTCATTGCCCACCCAATTACCAGTTTTGAGTGTCCCTCGATTTCCAATTCCTCACTGTTATACTGTTCTAGAATTTTTAACCCAGGCAGTAGATATCTTGCTTCAGCCTCATTGGAACCACAGTTCCCAAAAGAACTTTAGTAAGCAGCCAAAATTATCCCATCACTATTCCTTATAACTCCCAGGCCAGCAGGCCCTGGGTTCCTTACTCTAGCCTTTAATTCACATTTTTCTTCTTATTCCCTTACTATAGATTTTGGCCTTATTTATTTTCATATCCCCTTACTGTTACCTTCAGCCGATATTTTTCCTCATATTCCCTTACTATCGCATTCAACCCATGTTTTTCTTCATTTTACATAATTATAGCCTTAAGTCTATATCTTTCTTCAAATTACCTTACCCTTACTACAACCATACTTCTCATCATATTCCATTATTATAGCTTTCAGTCCATACTTCTCTTTGTAGTCCCTTACTGTAGCCTTCAGTTCATATTTATCTCCCTATTCCCTTAGTATACAGCTCTTAGCTCATATATCTCTTTATATTCCCTAACTATATCTTTCAATCCATATTTTTCTTCATATTCACTTTTTTTTGAAAGTGTTTTAAAAAGGGTGCAACACGAGGACTTCCCAGGAGGTCACCCATGTAGTACTACTCTCGCCCAAGCACGCTTAACTTCGGAGTTCTGATGGGATCAGGTGCATTAGTGCTGGTATGATCGCACCCTCATATTCACTTACTATAACCTTCAATCCATTTTTCTCTTCATATTCCTTTACTATAGCCTTCAGTTCATATCTTTGTGTATATTACCTAAGAATAGCCTTTAATTCGCACTTTTCTTTTTATTCCCTTACTATAACCTTCAATCCATATTTATCTTCGTATTCCCATACTTCTATTCTTATTCCCTTATTATATCCTTCAAACCAATTTATCTTCATATTTCTTTACTATATAGCCTTCAACCCATATTTATCTTGATATTCCCTTACTATAGCTGTCAGTCCATATTTTTCTTCAATTTCCCTTACTATAACCTTCAGCCGTTATTTTTCTTTATATACCCTCTGTTAGAGTTTAGTCTCACACAGATAAACGAGAAGAAATGTATTGATACATTAGTTGTAAAGAGGCTTCCTAACTTCGGCTAGTCATTTTGGGATAGGCCTCAGCCCAACTTTACATGGTATTAAAGCGGGTACTCGTACATGGGCCTCCACCCAAGTTGTGCAAGTGTAGGAGCCCAAAGGAAGGCCCACACATGCGGGGGAGTGTTAGAGTTTAGTCTCACATAGATTAACAAAAAGAAAAGTCTTGACTAATTAGTTGGAAAGAGGCTTCCTAACTTTGGCTAGTCATTTTGGGATGGGCCTCGGCCCAACTTTACACCCTCACTATAACTTTCAACTCATACTTCTCTTCATATTCCCTCAACATAGCCTTCATTCTATACTTTTCTTCGTATTCCCTTACTATAGCCTTCAGTCTATATTTCTCTTCATATTCCCTTACTATTGCTTTTAGTCCAAAATTGTCTTCTAACAACTTTTCTGTAGTGTTTTTCATACTTAGGATATTAATTTGGATGTGTACTTGTTATTGCAGAATGGGAGATCGCTAGTACTGTTATTTAAGTATTTTGCACGCTTGGTGCTGCTTCAAAAAAGAGTTTTTTTGCTGCTACTAGGTCTGTAAGGCCCTGTTTGCTCTTGGGTTTGTAGGGCCCTGCATCATTGCTGCCGGGTTTTTAGGACCCTGAATCTACAGCTGCTGCTAACCGGCTTTTTTCTTCTACCTCGAGATTTGTGCTTCTTGATTGTGGTGCCGTTTTCTGTGTTTTTCTCCTTTTGTGTGTGTTTTTCACCTTTTGTTCTGACATCATCAGCTAAATAGCTGACATTAGCAAGTTTTAATTTCTGTTGCATGGTAATTTGGTGATTCCAAGGTGTGGTGTTGCTGTACATTGTTTGCTGCAGAATTCATTACTTCTTCAGAATTGAATGGGAAGAATTTTTTGTTGTGGGTGTCATCAGTTAAAAGTATTTGGAAGCAAAAAGGAAAGATCTTGGTCTCTGATGGTACCTCTTGAGCATTTAAGTTGGCTGAAGTAAGGAGGATCAGTGGTGCTATCGCAGAGAAAGTATGTTACGGATATGTTTTATGAGAGATTAGAGTATATAGAGGTGGATTGTTATTTTATTCATGACGCCTTTTTGAAAGGCAAGGCTGTCACTCCACATAACACTAAAGACAAACTGGCTGATCAACTCACTAAAGGTCTTGGATGGAAGAATTCGAGTATCTTCTCTCCAAGCTGTGCCTCCATGATATCTATGCTCCAGCTTGAGTGGGAGTATTACGAGTCAGGGGTATTTTGGTAAATTTACAGCCAGGGGTATTTTAGTAATTATGCTGTTATTAAGTTGGTCTTTTGTTAGTCTTTGCTAGACTTAGTATTTCTCTAATATTTTCAGTATTAGCACATGTGTTAGTGCTTTTTTTATATTTTTGCCCAATAAGCCACACAATGGCATATTTGTAATTTTGTGCTTCTGTTCTTTATAAATGAATTAGGGTAGAGTCTACTACAGACTTCATGACCCCTTCTCTCCATTGTCTCCTTCGTACTCTCTCTCTCTCTCTCTCTCTCTCTCTCTCTCTCTCTCTCATTTCTTCTCTTCGCTAAAGTTCACACATCTAAACTCACGTACTAATAAAGAAGGAAGTAAACACTTCCCCACAATAACGAAAAGCTGCTTCGTTTTTCTCAATTCTCAAAGCTCCCCTAATCTTTCTTCATGTTCAATTTCACTCTTTTCACAAATATCAGCATTAGCATGAGTTCAATAAACATAACTTAGTGAAGAGAGCTCTATACAGCACAAGTTTACTACTAACTAGGTCAAGAGGAAAACAAAAGGAACCTTGAGATAGACATATAAAGGTGTGAGTTAATTTCATGCTCATGCGTTATGGGGCAGACAACCTAAAGTGAAAGATCGAATTTCAACCAAGAAAAAGATTTTGGGAAAGACAATTTAAGTAATTTTACCCAACAATAGAGTATTCCATGCTAGCATATCCCTTGCTTCTGGACTTCAACTGGTCGAAAAAATCACCTACCATCTGTAAAATAACAAAAATAGAGTTGATTATTTAACATACAAACCTCCGCAATAGTTAAAGCAACCTTGATGATTTTCTTGAGCATATGAGACTTACCTCTGCTAGTGGTAGCTCATATATTAATGAAGCTCTATTTTCAGTTATATATTTCAATTCTTTAAATTCCCCTCTTCGATCTTGCGCAAGCTCCATAATTGAGCCAATAAATTCTTTTGGTGTAAGCATTTCAATCTAAAAAATCAACTTCTCAATATGTATCAATTATTTCCAAGAGATGAATACTACAAACAACAATTCGTAATTCTTGGCAACCTACTGTGCAGAAAAGTGATAATGTTGCTGAATAAGAGAATAACCTTAACATATGGTTCCTGAATGAACTTCCTTTTCCCAGGTTCAGGGAGCATAGAAGGATTGGAACATTCAACCTAGATCACTTAAAAAAATTAATGAGGTTTGTGGAGAAGTATAAATGAGAAAAAAGCACCAATAATGTTCAGTCAAAGAGATATTAATGTCAATATTTGGCATAAAATGTTCAACCATGCATACAAAAGGATTTACAAATTCAGTACCTCTTAAGATTTAGAAACGAGAATAAACAATGAAAAAAAATAGCTAGATAGAGCAGGAGAGTTGATTTGTCAAGCATAAACCCATGACAATTCCAATAAGCTTGCAGCTAGATTTAATTTTGGTGATGCAGGTTCTAATCCATCGGCTTTCGAGGCAGTGTCTCATCCTCATCACTGAATTGGAGCTTGATCTTAAAACAGGAGGAGAGGGATGTCTGATGTAGGTGAGTTCAGGAGGCTTGACAGAGCAATACATCATTTTCCAGATACCCCTTGACTCCAGATGAGTGTATATGGACCCTGGACCCCATGAGTGTTCCTAAGTGTCTTGTGAATCTTGACTTACTGTTCCAGCTCTGGGGAGCTTGCCAGCCAGCAAGGTTTGGCTCTTCCAGGCTTCGCCAAAAGTGAATATTCTTCGCCTAAAAAGTCCTGCACACCAAGATTTTCACAAGGGATGGTTTCACAAGGAACCCTTCTCCATCCCTGACCTGTGCAATATTTGACGTTGTTGCAGAGCTCGTGGACCATATTGGCCTTTCACTGCCTTTGCATGCCCAGTCTTGAGTTGGTTGATTGAATTATTTCGATTCTCTTGCTGTATCTCGAGGTCGGATACTAATCTCTTATAGGTCCTTCCATTCCCCTCTCCTCCATTGGTCGTTTGATGTGGTCCTCTGGCTTAGCCTTCATACGTTGTGCCTTCTAAGAAGAATGGAATAGGAGGGTGTTCTAGAATTTGCACCAAATTGGAGTGCAATCACAGCCAATGTTCACAATCGAGTGATAGCATGGCTTTGCTCTAAAACAGAGTGAGGAGCCTTGGATGGTATTGTACCAACTCCTGTTGGACCCCACCTATTGTGATATGCACCAACCTCCTTCCAATGGCAGTTATCTAGTCTCACCCCTCTGCTAATTGTGTGAAGCTCAACTTTGATGGTTCCTCTGGTAACTGTGGTTCCTTCATGAGTTGTTTGAAGTCCTTCCAAGGCATTGAGGTTGCCAAAAGGATGAGGTAGTACTATGCAAATGCATAAAATTGTTTTACATGATCATGGTCTCCTGGTGCATGATCCGCTAACATGCCTATGGACACGAGTCATAGCGACACAGCACAAAGAATCAAAGGTTATTACATCTTGAGGAAACAATGCATCCAGGGATATCTCATAATACTCATGGCAAGGGCTTATGCTTTGGTCCTCAAAATTATTTGAAAGTAGGATTATTTGGATGCGAAGAATGTATAATCTAAGATAGACACGAAATCCATGAGAGGTTACTTTATCTTTATTGGTGGAAGTATTGTACCTTGGTAAGAAGCAAGACAAGGTAGCGTAAACCAGTTTTGAAGCTGAGTAAGAGTGATGGACTTAGAGAGTAGTAATCAGGGAGCAATTGTCATTGCAGCTAATCGAGTATTTCATGAGCGAATCATGGAGACAAGAGTTGATAGTCATTTCAATTAAGATGCCATTATGACTGAGAAGATAGAGACTCCTCAAGTACAAACAACAAATAAGTTGACTGATATATTTCACAAGGCTTCTTGGCATAGGCGATTCCACTCAATTTTGCTCTAAAGTAGGTCTCGATGAAATTTACTCTCCAGTTTAAGACATTGATGGACAGGGGTAGTTTTATCATTTTAACCAATCCTAGTTCATTGTTTCTGGTCTATCACGTCAGAGTTAGATTCTTGCTGTTACTAGAGTCTGTTAAGATTGAGCCAGGTTCCATCCCAAAATGACTAGCCAAATTAAGATGTTTGTTTTCCCAACCTTATAATTCGATATCATAACATAAACTTTTACAATGTGAGAATTTTTATTTAATTTAACATTCCCCCTCACGTCCAGGCCAGGCTTACACATAACAGGCCTGAGACGTGAACAAACTGGGTTCCATCTTCTGAAGACCACAAACAATTGTGTTTCATCTTCTGAAGCCCACAAACAAATTGGGTTTCACCTTTTGGAGCCCACAAATAAAGAAAGGAGATAACAAGGCCTGACCGATGTACACAACGTGGCTCTGATACCATGTTAAGATTGAGCCCGGTTCCATCCCAAAAATGATTAGCCAATTTAAGAGGCCTATTGCCAACCTTATAATTCAATATCATTGTTTAAACTTTTACATTGTGGGAATGTTTTCCCACTTTAACAAAGTCAATAGATGTTTTTCTTTTTGCTAGGTTGTTTACACTACGTTAGACCCTTACTATATATTTAAAATTCATACATCAGGACTAAAAAATAAAGTAAGGTGAAGATCGACTAGATCCTGTAAACCAATACGGTGACTCTTGTGCAGTGCTTGCTCTCACATGTGCTTCTCTCTGCCTTCTTTCTAACCTCTCAATCATACAATAACTAGGAAAATGAATGCCATATATAACTATTTCAAAAACAAAAGGAACACATGCATAATGTAACAGTCAAAGCAGTCAAAGCAGTAAAGAGAAGGACCGAGCATAAATTACAGTATCACCATTTACGCAAGTGACTTTGTACACCACACTTGGAGCAGTAGTTATCAGACTGAGATTGTACTCTCTCTCAAGTCTTTCCTGCAAGTTTGGAAATTTATCAGGGTAACTGCCAAGGATATCTGCAAGTTTAACAGAAAAGTAAAGAATACCTGTACGATTTCCATATGGAGTAGGCCTAAGAACCCACAGCGGAAGCCAAAACCCATGGCATTTGAAGTTTCAGGTTCAAACTGCATTAATGTCTACATGAATCAGAACTGTGATTTTGCAATAAAAATAATAAAAATGACAGCCATAACGAGAAATAAAATACTCATAGCTACCAACAGAATAAAATTACGTAAAGTGACTCAACATCAGTTGGCATTTTTGTTCTGTTTTTAGCTACTTTATTAATAAATCTCACTGGAGTAACTTAGTTGCAACAGTTACAAGGCAGAGGTATTATAGTAATTTGCTGTCTTAAGTTGTTGTAATAGTTGAAAAGATTATGAGAAACTTCTTGTGGTCTGGGTCCTCTGAAAAATCAAAGATTCACCTTCTAAAATGGGAGGAATGAAGCTCTACTGGCTAAATGGTTTTGGAAGGTAAATAGCACTAGTGTAGTGACTTGGAAGCGACTGGCAACAGGAATGGGTTTTAGTGGCTGGATCCCCCAAGTACTTGGCATCTCTCCCCTGCGTGGAGGAGAATTATTAAGCTTCTTACTTTCTTTCGAAGGAATGTTCTTATTCAGCCTGGTAAGGGGGACGAGACAAAATTCTAGACTGATCATTGGATGAGTGAGGCTCCTCTTGCTGACAGGTATCCATGGATCTACCTACTAGCTAGGAACCAGCAATGCACTATATTTGACTTGGTCCCTTCGGGACAATTGAGGGCTCTTGACTAGAGTAGCTGCCTTCGTAGAATCCTCACTGATGAAGAAGCTGTAGAGATTGTGGGATTACAAGAAGAATTGAGTAGACAATATTTAAGAAGGTATCAGGATGATGAACTCATTTGGAAACCACACCCAACAGGGGTTTACTCTACTAGGACAAGTTACTCATGTATCACGGCTCAGGGCAATAGCCCTCATTACTATGCTGCTGCCTGGAAACTCTCATACCCATGGAAGCAACTATTATTTGCATCGTGCTTCGTGTGGGGAAGGACGCCAATTAGAGACTTGTTGATCAGAAGGGGAATGCAACTACCTTCAATTATGTGCCCACTATGTAATGAGGAAGAAGAAACTGTGAATCATCTATTGCTCCATTGCCAATACAGCTAGAAAATTTGGTCTTTTTTCCTAAACAGATTTGAAACTGACTTGGTTTTGCCTCAGAATTTTCATGAGCTTCTGAATATGGTCGGCTCATTTGGTTTATCTTTCAAAGGGCAGCTGATGATTAACTGTTGTCTAGGATATATTCCTTGGGTGATTTGGAAAGAGAGGAATAACCGAGTTTTTAATAGTAAGGACAAAGGATGGAGAGAAACTTGCAATGACATACAATACCACATTCTTCACTGGCGCAAACTGCAAAAAAAATTCAAGGGGGTTAATTGCAGCACTCTTTGGATCTCATGGGCAGCCGACGCTAGACAAGGTAGTGGTATTATGAGCAGAATACAAGTTTGGACTCCACCTCTTGATTCTTCATTTAAGTTGAACTTTGATGGCTCGTCCCTTGGAAATCCGGGACCCGCTGGTGTGGGAGGTCTTATACGGAACCACCATGGTGATTCCATCTTGTCTTATGCGGGGCCTATTGGTGTTGCTGATTCCATCACAGTGGAGGCAATGAGTTTTCTCCAAGGCCTCAAGGAATTTTTAAATGCTCAGCTTGTAGGATCACTTCATGTTGAGGGTGACTTAGCACTTATTATCCAATGGTGCAAGAATGATTTCCGGGCACCAAGGAGATTAAACTCAATTATGAATGAAATTCATGATCAAGTTACATTGGTTTCAACTTGGTCACATGTGCTTAGGTCAGCAAATGGGAGGGATGATGTATTAGCAAAAAAGGGAGTTGGGGAACAACATCTTCTTGTATGGGATTTCAGAAATAAGCAAGGGATGGAATATCATATGGAAGGTTATACCACGCTCAGCAAATTCTCTTGCTGATCAATTGGCAAAAGAAGGCGTAAATAGACTAGTACTTATTTAAGGCAGCAGCTTCCCTCTAATATAAAGTGTACTCCATTTTATTTTCAGATCTCAAAGTTTTGAAATGTTGATCCAGCTTTGCAAGCTTTGTAAACCAGATGTAAACCATTCTTTTGATCTTTGAAAAGCAATAAAAGAGCATTTTCACTGTTTCAAAAAAAAAAATAGTTCACTCAGCTATTGCTTTGTAACGGCCTTGTGCCTCTCCTCTTGTAATTCTTTCGCCTAATTAGGCAACTTGATAATGAAATACCAACTTTCAGAAAAAAAAAAAAAAAAAAAAAATTGTTGTATTAGTTGTTTAATGTTAGTACATGTGTTAATGCTTTTATTCTTCTTTGTTTGGTCAATAAGCCACGAGTGGTCCTTCTCAAAGAAATAAGCCACGAGTGGCATACTTGTAATTTGTAATTTATTCACTCTATTAATACAAGAATAGGGTTGTGCATCATTCAGACCTCATGCCTTCTTCTCATTATTCCTCTCGTTCTCTCGCCTCTCTCTCTCTCTCTCTCTCTCTCTCTCTCTCTCTCTCTCTCTCTCTCTCTCTCTCTCTCTCTCTCTCTCTCTCTCTCTCTCTCTCTCTCTCTCTCTCTCTCTCTCTCTCTCTCTCTTCTCTACGTTCCTCTAAATTTCAAATGGTATCAGAGCAAGGATTTTAATTTCAGCCATTTACACTCGTGTTCTTCATTGAAATTCTCACGGTTAGGAGGCTGGACGAGCCATCAAAGTTCAGCTTAAATAAAGAGTCGGTTGGTGGAGTCCATACTTGTATTCTGTTCATAGTACCACTACCTTCTCTAGCGGGAGCTGCCCATGAAGTCCAAAGAGTGTTACAGTCAACCCCTTTAAATATTTTCTGCAGTTTGAGCCAGTGAATAATAAGGTATTGTATGACATTGCACGTTTTTCTCCATCCCTTGTCCTTGTTATTAAAAACTCAGTTATTTCTCTCTTTCCAAATCACCCAAGGAATATATCCTAGACAACAATTAATCATCAGCTTCCCTTTTGAAGATAAGCCAAATGAGGCAACCATATTCAGAAGCTCATGAAAGTTCTGAGGCATAACCAAGTCAATTTCAAATCTGTTCAAGAAAAAGAACCAAATTTTCCATCTGTAGTGGAAATGGAGCAATAAGTGATTCACAGTTTCTTCTTCCTCATTACATAGGGGGCACATTATTGAAGGCAATTGCATTCCCCTTTTGGTCAATAAGTCTCTAGTTAGCATCCTTCCCCATAGGAAGCACCATGCAAAGAATAGTTCCTTCCGTGGCATGAGAGTTTCCAGGCAGCAGCAGAGTAGTGAGGCCTGTTGCCCTGAGCAGTGATACATGAGTAGTTAGAGCTAGTAGAGTAGACCCCAATGGGGTGGGGTTTCCAAATGAGTTCATCATGCTGATCTCTTCTTAAATATTGCCTATTAAATTATTCTCGTAGCCCCACGATCTCGATAGCTTCTTCATCAGTTAGGCTTCTACGAAGACAACAACTCCAGTCGAGGTCCCTCAATTGTCCCAAAGGGACCAAGTCAAATATAGAGCAGTGCTGGTTCCTAGCTAATAGGAAGATCCGTGGATATCTGTCAGCTATAGGAGCCTCACCCATTCAACGATCAGTCCAAAAGGTAGTCTTGTCCCCCTTACCAAGCTGAATAAGAATATTCCTTCGGAAGAAAGGACAGTTTAATTATTCTCCTCCATGTAGGGAAGAGTCGCCAAGTACTTGAGGGTTCCAACAACCAAAAACCATTTCTGTTGCCCATTGTAAGAGTTACAAGTCGCTTCCAAGTCACTACACCAGTGCTATTTAGCTTCCACAGCCATTTAGCCAATAAAGCTTCATTCATCTCCTTGACTCTTTGGATGCCCAGCCCACCATTAGACTTGGACTTGCACACATCCTCCCATTTTAGGAGGTGAATCTTTGATTTTTCAGAGGACCCAGACCACAAGAAGTTTCTCATGATCCTTTCCATCGTATTTGCTACTGAGATGGGACAGTGTAGGAATGATAGAAAGTAAGTCGGGATGCCACTTACACATGCTTTAATAAAGGTGAGTCTTGCAGCTTTAGTAAGGAGTTTACCCTGCCATGTACTCAACCTAGTGTGCAACTTCTCAATGACCGTATCCCATAAACTTTTCGGAACTTTCTTGATAAAACGGGGGAGTCCCGACTTTGTAGATGGTAATGAGTTTATCAAGAAAGCTCCATATTTCCCAGTTTGTAGATGGTAATGAGCCAATACGACAGCCAAGCATGCTGGCCAACTCATTTAAGTTGCCTTTCATCCATTGCAAAGCAAAAGATAGCTGACTTGGCCCAATTAATTCTCAAGCCCGATGCTAACTCGAATGCCATCAAAAAGCCTATAATGATTCTCAGCCGCTCGATGGAGCTTTTACAGAATAGAATAGTGTTATCAGCAAATTGCACAAGTGGGGCACGAAGGTAATCTCCATCAATGATTGGGTCAATCCATCCCTCAATCATAGCTAAATATAAAAGACTTCTCAGGCCATCCCGAGCAAAATTGAAGAGCATTGGTGACAGTGGGTCACCTTGTCTGAGCCCTCTAGATGGTTTAATAAAACTATGGGAACCTCCATTGATTAAGATAAAATAGCGAGCTGAGGAGGTACATGACATAATCCATTTCCTCCATCGGCATCCAAACCCAAGTTGCTCCATCATGAATTTCAGATAGCTCCATAAAACTCGATCAAAAACTTTTTCAAAATCAAGTTTTAATACAACCCTTGGTTCAGAAGACTGCTGACATATATAAATGATCTCATGAGTATTCATGGCAACATCTAGTATGACTCTACCCTTTATGAATGCATGCTGCTCCGGACTAATAATTGTAGCCATAGCATTTTGTAATCTTGCTGCTAGGAGTCTGGCAATAAACTTGTAGGTGCCACTAGTTAAACTTATAGGTCCGAAGTCTTTTACAAGCTCCACACATTGCTTCTTAGGAATTAATGTAATGAAAGTGACACCGAGGGCATTGAAGATAAGCCATGCTCATAAAAATTTTTGAATCAACTTACCACTTCATCTTGAAAAATAGGCCAGAAGGTGTTGTAGAATTCCCCATTATAGCTATCCGGACTCGGTGCTTTATTGCTTGTCCAGCTGCTTCAATTTCTTCTAAGGAGAAGGGTCTCTCCAATAAGTCAGCAACATCTCTAGTCAGCTTTTTAAAAGGACATCCTCTAAGTAAGGGCCGAGAGAATGATTCCTTAGTATAAAGCGAAGTGAAGTAAGAGACAATGCAATTAGTGATTGCATATTTATCTGATGTGATCTCCCCATCCTCAGTGAGGGAAGAAATTCGGTTTACTTTCCTTCTGTGCGAAGCAATAGCATGAAAGTATTTTGTATTGCCATCCCCCTCAATAAGCCACTTGTGCCTAGCTTTCTGCCTCCAATGAATTTGCCTCCAGTCGCAAGACATTGTTAAATTCCGTGACAGCTGAGATTCTGGAAGCCGATTCCTGATCACTCAGAGGCATTGCTTCTTCAAGTAGATCAAGAGAAGATATTTGTGCTGTCAAGTCCTCTTTCTTAGCCAATTGGTCAGCCTTGAAGGCTTTAGACCAGATTTGTAGTTTCTGCTTTAACATTTTCAGCTTTGTGAACAATGTCTTTCCAGTCGGTTCATTAATAGCCAATTCGTTCCACCAATTTCTGTTGCAACTAATAAGTCATGGCTTTTGCTTCAGCTAGACATTAAAAATGTCTTTCTTTATGGTGATCTACAAGAGGAAGTTTCTATGTGGCAGTCACCTAGGTATGTCCAAAAGGGTTTGTCATTTTCATAAGTCTATTTATGGGTTGAAACAAAACCCTCAAGCATGGTTTGATAAGTTTAGTACAATGGTTAGTATTTTTGGTTTTCAGCGGAGCCACTGTGATCATTCTCTTTTTACTCTATAGTTGTCCATCGAATTGATTGTCTTTGCAGTGTATGTTGATGATATTGTACTCACGGGAGATGATTTACCCAGCATGGATGAAGTTAATCTATATTTGAGTCATCATTTTCAAGTAAAGGACCTTGATCTCTTGAACTTCTTCTTGGGCATTGATGTTGCCAAAAATAAGGGGGGATCGGCGGTGTTGTCCAAGAAGAAATATGTTATGGATATGATTCGTGAGTATGGTGTGTAAGGAACCAAGACAGCAACCACACCAGTTGATACAGCTTTACAGTTTCATGATGTGAATAGTCCACCTTTGGCAGATGTGACACAATTCAGGAGGTTAGTTGGACAACTAATTTTTACTACTGTTACTCATCCTAAATTTCATTTGATGTAGGGGTAGTTAGTAAATTCATGGATAAGCCGTGCAAAGTTCACCTTGATGCTGCCAAACGGATTTGGAAGTATCTGAAAGGTGCACCGGTAAGGGACTTCGTTTTGATCATTTGGCCCATCTTGACATTGTTGGATACTTTAACGCAGACTAGGATGGTTCAAAGACTGATAAAAAGTCGACTACTGGGGTTATTGTGGGTGGAAATTTGATTGGATAAAAGAGTACGAAACAGATGTTGTAGTTCGTTACAGAACTAAGGTTGAATACAAATCAATGGCACACACTATGAGTGAACTTCTCTTGGTAAAATCTGTACTTACAGATCTGGGATTAAGTAATGATACGCCTATGGTGTTGATGTGAGATAATCAAGCTGCTATTTTATAGCAAACAATCCAGTAAAGGACAAAACATATAGAAGTTGACCGCCATTTCATTAGAGATGCAATTCCGAAAGGCAAGGTTTTCACTCCACGTGTCAGTACTAAAGATCAATTGTCTGATATACTCACTAAAGGTCTTGGCAGTAAGGATTTTGAGTATCTTCTTTCCAAGCTAGACCTTCATGATATTTAGGCTCCAGCTTGAGGCGGTGTTACAAGCCAGGGGTATTATAGTAATTTTCTTTCTTAAGTTGTTTTATTAATTGTTTAATGTTAGTACATGTGTAGTGCTTTTATTATTCTTTAATTGGTCAATAAGCCACTAGTGGAATACTTATAATTTGTAATCTATCCACTCTATTACTATAAGATTAGTGTTGTGTGTCATTCAGACCTTACGACTTCCTTCTTCTCATTATTCCTCTCGTTCTCCCTCTTCCTCTCTCTCTGTACTATGTTCCCTCTAAATTTCAATGCAACATTTAATAAAGAGGTTCCATCATGAACTTTTGAATCCTTGACACTAGCAAGAAAAGGAAACAAAACATACTAGAAAGGAATTACATAGCAAATAGTAACACATACATTTAGAGCTGCGTCATTTAGTTGAAGCTTTTCCAGGGCATCACGCAACTCAGGAAACCTACCATCCAGCCAGTTAAGTGATTTATTAAAACTAAAACATTAATGTAGGATACAATATATTCAAACTAAATTTGAAAGATTCATACTGGTCAGCATCAACTGGAAACAAGCCACAGAACACCATCGGAGTAGCTTCCTCATACCCAGGCAAGGAGCTATCCGCTCTTCTTCCAAAGAGGGTAATAGTGTCACCAACTCTAGCATCTGCCACAGACCTTATCGAAGCAGAAAGGTAACCAACCTGGACAGGATGGAGGATAAAAAACCTAGTAACTGGATAAATAAGACAATGAACCAAATCACAAGAAAATAAAATCATAGATAAATAAAAATGAAGTGGCCAGAAATAAAATTTGAACAAAAAAATTCTCTCCCTCTCTCCCTGTCTCCCTCTCGCCCTCTCTACAAGATGTTACAATATTTCGTAAACTAATTGGACAGTTGATATATGCCACAATTACTCAACCAGATATTTCCTATGTTGTGAGCGTTGAAGAATGATTGTGTTCGGTCGAAGAATGATACAAAATCTATTACAGGATACTCCTTTGTCAGTGGTAACTTAATTGGTTGGAAGAGCAAGAATCATAATGTTAAAGCTCGATCTAGTGAAGTCCATGACGACATACTTGGGCTTAACGGTGGATAAGCTCATGCCGCTCAAGTGTGACAATCTGGCTACTATATTTATTGCAAAAATCCATTGTTTCACGAAAGAATTAAACATATTGAGGTGGATTATAATTTTATTTATTATGTTCGCGCAGGGTGGTCACACCTTGTGTTAGTAATAAAGAACTAGTTACTGATAAATTTACCAAAACCCTTGGAAGCAAGGATTTTAAATTTTTGCTTTCCAAGCTGAGCCTTGCTAATATCTAAGCTCCAACTAGGGGTCGTGTTAGAAGACCAGGGTATAATTTTTAATTAGTTAATGACAAGGGCATTTCTGTTATTTATTTATTTTCTAACACATTGAGTTGTTATGGGGGGATAAAGGGCTACTGGTCATTATCTCCTTAACTTTTAGGCTGAGTGGGTGCAAGTGAGGGTCATAGTTGTACTTGCTATAATATTGCACTCAGTGGGAAGAGGTCCCAAACGATATCTAGACCTGATCTCTGGTTCTCCAGTCTCACTTATTTCTCACTTTCTTCTTCAATTACTTTTTTTTTCTTATTTCTTCTCACATTATTTATGCAATTGTAACACATTTCACTTAAATGAAATGGAATAGGGGCGAAATAAAACCCTAACCAGTTCTACCCATTCTGTAATAGTTATGTTTTCCTCCTCTTTCTTTTCACTCAATCTCTCTTCACATCACCACCAAATCTACACTTGATCTCAAAGAACAAAACCGTTCTGCTACTTCCATTGCAACTACCAAATGTATGGATAAACAACATATATGTTTTTTCTTTGTTTTTGAAAAATAGAAACTTTATTAAAAAAAAAAGGAAACAAAAAGATAGAATCCACCAATATAAGCAAAAACATTACATGAAATTTGTATTCGATGCTATGCCAATTTTTTTTTTGAATCAGTGATAATGGACTTTTATTTCAAAGATCATACAAACGTCATTTACATGAATGTTACAATCTTTCCAAATTGAGTAAGTTAAAAAACTCCTTTTTAATTATGTTTCTAAAACAATGATAAGCTTTATTTGATTTCTCAAATTTTCTTATATCAGTACATTGACTACATATAGTACACTAACAGCAGCACTGTTACAAAGCATAATCACAGGGACAACTCTCCCCCTTTAATTTGTAATTGCTTATAAGAGAAACAAGTAAAAATTCTAAGATCAATTGGTAGGCATAAGTTACACGGTCAGATAACTTAAATAACAATCTGAATAGAGTCAGGGTCAAGTTACTTCAACAACCTATCCAGCACAAGATGACATTTCGTATGAACAAGCAAGATACTTAGAGCATTGAGACTTTGAAAACATCAATGCAGAAAAAGAATTCTAGAAGTTATTTGATTTTACCTCACCAGCATACAGTTCGTCAACTTGCATCTGGTTGGGTGACAAGACACCAATTTCATCAGCATAGTATTCCTGCATTGTTCAGAGAAAAATCCTTACAAGCTGCAGAGAAGAAATGACAGATTATCACAATTTGATACTTATGTACAACCATAATGCAGGAACCAGATACTTCTCCTTTTAATTCAGTGACAACTTATTACGTGATGGGTGATAATTGGTCAATGGAGATAAAAACCACAACATTGGCCCTCTTCTCCACCTTTGTAGTTCAGAAGCCTGCCTTCTTCAGTTATCCACATCTTTTTTTCCATCAAAATCTTAAAGTTCTGCATTGTCCCATGAACTATTCTTTACAGCAATTTTATTCATCAATTAAGATATATTCTCTTAACATAAACTTTATCCATCAACTGATATAACATCATTTTGATCCCACATAAAATACTCTTGATGCCGAAGGGGGCTCAAGCATCACTTCACATTGGTGCAAATATGGCTTCAAACCACAGTGGACGCATGCGGCAGAAGTTAATGAATTTTTTTATCTTGCTGACCTTTTCAGTAAGTTGGTCTCACATGCTTAGGAGTACAAATTGTAAAGCAGATGACTAAGCCAAAAAAGGGGCCCATGAATAGCTAAGGGTGTAAATGGAACATAATTGGAACGGAATAGGTTATTCCGAAAACTGTTTCCGATTATCAGAATGTATTCCGTTTTCATTTGAATAATCTATAGGTAATCCATTTTCAATTTTTCGTGATTATTTCTAACGGTCGGATAATAATTGGAAATAAACGGAAAAAATTAAAAAATTGTCAGAAATTGAAATAAAATAAAATAAATTAAATTAAATTAAATTAAATTAAATTAAATTGAAAAAAGCCAAAACATTAGGGGAATGAACACATATTAAATGAAACACAACAAAAAATTACAACACTATATTTTCTTCTAAGCACTTCAGGAAGATATAAATTTATCATATTAGCTTTATTTAAATGGTCCCTAGTTGTTGTGGAAAGAAGAAACAATAGAATTTTTCAGAATAAAAGTACTTCCTAGCCTGACTTATGCCAACGCATTATTTACCAAATTGTATGTTGGTTGAAAGTGCAAAAAAATTTCAAGAACATACAGGGAGGTGCAATTTGGAATTCTTGGTCCCCATATGCTTTTGAAAAGGGGGGGGAAGGTTCCCAAAATTATTTCTTGGGTCCCTCCACCGAGGTATGCTTATAAGCTGAATTTTGATGGGTTGTCATTTGGAAACCCGGGGCCGGCAGGTGTGGGTGGACTAATCCATAATTCTTCTGGGGACATTGCTCACTTATTCATGCCCAATTGGCACCACTGATTCCACAATTGCTGAAACGAAAATTTTGCTTCACGGCCTCAAATACTTCCTCAAGTTCAATTTTGTTGGGCCATTACATGTTGAGGGTGACTCACATATTCTAATCCAATGGTGCAAGAAAGACCTCAAGCCTCCTTGGAGGCTTCTTCCCTTGATTAATGAAATTAGAGACTTTGCATCTATTGTCACCAGTTGGAGTCATGTACTACGTAGTGCAAATGGTAAAGCGGATGAATTAGCTAAAAAAGCGGCTCATGAGCAACATGCTATTGTATGGACCCCTTACTAGCTGTAATCCTATTATGTACTTCTTTGCCTAATTGGGCTATAATGAATAAAATCACAACTTTAAAAAAAAAAAGCTTTATTTAAATGGTAAAAGGGTAAAACAGGTTTGGAAGAGCTATTTCCGTTTCCGTTTCATTTAATGGTAAAACGGTAAACGGTAAACCAGGCCATCCGTTAGTTTCTACCAAATACGAACCCAGTAGTCTTTTTGGTTTTTAACGGGTGCCCAACACGTTTCTCAGCAGGTTGGGTTGGGTTTAGGTTTAGGTAAAGCCCGCCCATCACAGGTCTAGACATGGGCACAACCAACCATAACGACCCCACAACACACATATAACCTTGAGAGAACAACCTGGCCTCAGCATTTACACAAAATCTACTCGAACACCATGTTGGATTGAACCTTGTTTTATTCCAAAATAACAGGATGACTAACTTATGGAGGTCTGTTGTTCAACCCTGTAACTCATTGGCTTCTCTAAAGACCTTTCGATGTGGGGCTCTTCACCCCACTCAATAAGAACTTTGTAAAAGCATGAAGCAGTGCTTGTTCTAGTTTAAAATGGTTCAATTATACCATCCAATCTGGTTTTTAAGTCATTGATTAAAGTTAATCTACAAAAATGATAAAATCAAGGAACTTAATGAAAGAGTGAATCTAAGGACCTTGCCCTTTACCTTGTGACTAGCCATGAAGTAGATCTTATCACCTTTCTTTATCGTCCCATCAATAACTCGAAAATATACAATAACCCCCCGATATGGATCATAATAGCTGAAAGAGAAATTAAAAATTTTTCAAATCATAAAGTATCACCAGAATTTCTACCTAAGAAAGGAAATGAAGATTATTTTTAATGACAAGTATAGAGAAATACCTATCAAATATAAGTGCCCTTAATGGCTCTTGAGCAGTATCTTTCGGCGGGGGTATTTTTCTAACAATCGCATTTAGAATTTCAGATATGCCTACTCCTTCCTACAGAAAAAATTTGATATCAAGACATCCAAAGGGCCAAGACTAGTTGCGGAATCAGAAACAGATAGTGGCCAATATAATAGATGAGGTGAATAGAAGACACATATACAATGATCATATTAAAACTATAGCAAAAACGGCACACAGGGTCATGCATAGAGGTGTAAACAGTATCCGATTACCTGTTCTACCATCCGACCAATTATTAAACAGAACAAAACAAAGACAAAATATTAATTTCGATTACCATTTTACCGTCATACCGTTAATTAAACGGAACAGAAACAGAAATTGCACTTCCAAACCTGTTTTACTGATTACCATTTAAATAAGGGTAATATGGTAAATTATCAGCCCACTCAACCCTACCCGTCATTGTTACGAGTCAGGGGTAGTTTAGTAATCCTGACTCGTAACAGTTACGTTTCCAACTTTCTATAATTACCTAATTGAGTAATTACCAAATTCTTTTTACCCTCTCTACACTACTCACAAGTCCACTGCCTACCCATGATTGATAGGGATTGCCTCCAAGCACCGCTTGTACAATTTGCCAATGACACAATTATTTTTTGTAAAGGCACAATTGAGCAACTTAGAGTGGTAAAATGTTTGTTGATGCTTTTTGAAATCACATCCGGATTAAAGATAAATTGGTCCAAGTCTGCAATTTATGGCTTCTCCGTCAATCATGCAGTGATAAATGATATGGCTGACATGTTGGGTTGTAAAATCGGTTCTCTTCCTAGTACGTATCTTGATTTACCCCTCTTCACTGGAAGGATAACAAGGAATTTATGGGACCCAGTCATCGAGAAAATGAACATCAGGTTGAGTACATAGCAGGGGAAACTACTCACAAAAGCCGGCAGACTTACTTTGATCAAAGCTAGTTTATCTGGCATCCCCACCTATTACCTTTCCTTCTTGCATTGTCCTATTTCTGTGGTGAACATCATTGAAAGAACTATGAGGAATTTTCTATGGTCGGGTACTTCAGAGCGATCCAAAATTCATCTCATCAAGTGGGATGATGTTTGCAAGGCCAAAGGGGATGGAGGATTAGGAATTAGAAGGATAAGATATATGAACGAGGCTTTACTCACTAAATGGTTGTGGAAGCTGAACACAAGTGGGGAATCCACTTGGAGGAAAATCATAGTTATGTATTGGACAACAGGCCAAGGGAATGGTAGTTTGAAGCCCCAAGACATGGGAGACTTTCTTCCATATGGAAGAAAATTATTCAGATGTTCCCGTTCTTTACTCAACATGTTTCTCTCTTGCCAGTCATTGGCAATAGAATTCGTTTCTGGACTGACAGGTGGATTGGTGATACTACTTTAGCAGAAAAATTTTCAAGACTTTACCTCTTAGCCAGACATCAAATTGCTCTATAAGGGACATTGTTTCTGCTGGTCAACTAATAGATGTGGACTGGACCTTCTTCTTTAGAAGATGTTTCAATGATGAGGAAGCTATTGAGGTTTCCAAAGTTCTTGAGGATTTGAGTATTTTTTACATGAGAAGAGACCAGGATGATGAACTGATCTGGAGGCCTCACTCTAAAGGACTCTTCATGGTAAGCTCTGCATACTCTTGTTTAACTAATCAAGGCCATCAACCTCACTTGGCTGCTGCAGCATGGTCACTCTCGGGTCTTAAGAAACAAATTTTCTTTGGGTGGTGCTGCTTGAGGGGTAGATTACCTACTAGAGATTTGTTGATGAGGATGGGAATTCAGATTCAAGATGTCGTTTGTCCTTTATGTAATACTGAAAGTGAGTCACTCAATCATACTTTGATCCATTGCCCTTTCAGCTGGAAAGTTTGGTTATTCTTCCTTAATAGATTCGGGCTTATTTTACCTATCCCTCGTGACCTATATGGTATTGTTGCTCTCATTGGCTCCCTGGGTTTTGAGAGTAAAGGAAAGCTCATGTTTTCTTGTTGCATAGGATATATTCCTTGGATAATATGGAAGGAAAGGAACAATTGAATTTTTCAAAATAAATCCTGCTCTTGGACTGACCTTTGCCATTGAATTACAACTCAGATTGTTAGTGTTAGAGTTTAGTCCCACATACATAAACGAGTATAAAAGATCCAGGCTTAATAGTTGGAAAGAGGTTTCCTAACTTTGGCTAGTCATTTTGGGATAAGCCTTGGCCCAACTTTACATGGTATCAGAGCGGGTACTCGTACGTGGGCCTCCACCCATGTTGTGCACGTGTAGGAGCCCAAAGGAAGGCCCACACGTGTGGGGGAGTGTTAGAGTTTAGTCCCACATACATAAACGAGTATAAAAGATCCAGGCTTAATAGTTGGAAAAAGGTTTCCTAACTTTGGCTAGTCATTTTGGGATAAGCCTTGGCCCAACTTTACAGTTAGTTGGCTGAAAATTCACAAGGCTTTCAAGAATGTTGAATGTGGCACTATATGGAGTTCCTGGAATTTACATGCAAGAGAGGGGAATGGTAAACTAGTCAGAACTATTGCTTGGCTTCCTCCACCCCCAAACTCCTACAAGCTAAACTTTGATGGGTCATCTTTTGGAAACCCAGGTCTAGCTGGAGTTGGGGGCCTAATCAGGAATTCAGCTGGAGATATATTACTCACATATTTTGGACAACTTGGTATTAGTGAATCCACGATTGCAGAAGCTCAAAGTCTACTCCATGGACTCAAATGTTTTCTCAAGTATCATTTTGTTGGTCCATTGCATGTTGAAGGCGACTCCCAAGTTCTGATTCAATGGTGCAAGCATGATCTCAGGCCTCCTTGGCGAATGCGTTGTATCATTGATGAAATTAGAGACCTTTCATTTATTGTCACTAGTTGGATGCATGTATTAAGAAGTGCCAATGGTAGGGCTGATGAGTTAGCTAAGCAAGGGACTGTTGAGCAACATATTGTTGTTGTCACCCCCTAGCTTCATGTAACTATTTTTGTGTTTGTTGTTTGTTTGTTCTTGTAATCTTTCGCCCATTTGGGCCAAAATAAATAAAATCTCAACTTTCAAAAAAAATAAAATAAAATAAAATGCTTGGCCCAATTAATTGTTAGGGTGGAGTCCCCTTCAATTATAATAGGCCTGCTTCTCTATGGTGATAAAAGTCTAACTCCTTCTAGCAGTGTTGTGGCTTCATCTTCATTAGAGGTGGCAATGCCTACTAGACCCGAATAAACACATATGACTTGGCCATTATTTTCTCTTACTAGTCCTCCATATCCTGTTGGTCCTGGATTACCTCTAGATGAGCTGTCGAAATTTAATTTGATCCATCCAATAGGAGGTGGGGACCATTAAACCATGGGATGAGGCTTATGTAGATTGAAGTATATGATCTTGTACCAATATTTCCTGAGAATTGGATTGGGGAAAGGAGGCATTACTTTTGTAATTCTTGCCCACAGAAATAAATTCTGTATAGCTTTTACAATCAAACCTCCTATGAAGCAAGACTCGTCGTCTTCTTCAATGTGACTTCTGCAGACAATCGTGAAAGGGGGGGATGAAATCAAACCTCCATGTGTTCGATTTAATCTTAGCTCATGCATAAGCCAGATTACTCCTAGTCGCATGTCTTTGTAATTCTTGCAGCATTGTGCTCCACTGAGAAGACCAAGTCTCTAAATCGATAGGAACCTAGCATTAGAAATCGACTCTTACTTCCCGTAACCCTATCTTTCCCTTTGCACAAGTCGCCAACCTGCCTCCCAAGGTTTCGTAGCATCAAAAAACTCTCGTCGGTCGTCTCCAGCGCCGCAGAAGTGTCACGCCGACGCTCTCGCCGCTTCGTCTCCCTTTACTCTGCCTTTTTGAAATTGACAATTTTTTACAATTTGTTTTTTTAAAGTTGTGATTTTATTCATTATAACCCATTGGGTAAAAGAAGTATATAATTGGATTACATCTAGTAAGGGGTCCATACAATAGCATGTTGCTCATGAACCCCTTTCTTAGCTAATTCATCTGCTTTACCATTTGCACTACGTAATACATGGCTCCAACTAGTGACAGTAAATGCTAATTCTCTGATTTCCTCTATGATGGGAAGAAGCCTCCAAGGAGGCTTGAGGTCCTTCTTACACCATTGGATTAGAACTTGGGAGGCACCCTCAACATGTAACGGTCCAACGAAATGGAACTTGAGTAAGTATTTGAGGCCATGAAGCAAACATTTAGATTCAGCAATTGTGGAATCAATGGTGCCAATTGGGCATGAATAGGTGAGCAAACAATCCCCAAAAGAGTTATGAATTAGTCCACCCACACCAGCTAGCCCCGGGTTTTCAAAAGACAACCCATCAAAATTCAGCTTATAAGCATGCCTCGGTGGAGTTACCCAAGCGATGATTTTGGGAACCTTCCCCCCCTTTTCAAAAGCATATAGGGACCAAGAATTCCAGATTTTGACAATTTTTGAATCTCTCGAACTTTGAAAATCTAAATAAAAGTGTGCAATACTGTTACATAGAGGCAGCCACTAATTAGGAGCTCTCTTAGAGCAAATTTTAAGATGTTGGGAGCCAAATTGGCTCATCTTTTCCATGTCCAGGAAAGTAGTAGCCTTCAAGCATCTGCAATAAAGTTGCTGCTCCCCTTCCAAAGGTTTTGTCTAAGATTTAAATTCCGGTTACCAGCCATAACTTCTGCAACAGTTATATCTTTATCTGAGGAGAGTCGGAATAAGCCGCGAAATCTCTCAGCTTATGGTTTCTTTCCACTCCAATAATCTGGCCAGAATTGCTAAAGCATTTTTAAGTTCTCATATTCTAAAGTGGCGAGCTAAAAGCCTCCATTGCTCAGGTTCATGGATCACTTTATTTGTCAAATGCTTTCTAATTCTATTGGCTCATCGAGTAAATGAGGTTCGCACGAGGGGTGGAAGGCTTAACCGTGAAGGTTTCCATAGGGATTCCACAAAGACTAAACAGAATCTTTACCATTGCTGTCGCTCGACAAATCTTTCATTGGGCTTTACGCGTCGAGAGTTTTCTGTTAGAAGTAGAGGATGTTGCCGTAGGGAAGCGGCGGCGGTGACGGGATGGCGAAGCGGCGGCGGTGACGGGACGGCAACGGCGCAGCGATGGCGGCAGGAGGAGGGGAAGACGACGAAAATCAGTGTCGAATCCTAGTTTCGACTTGGGGAAGACGACGAGTCAGACTCGGCATGCTCTGAGTTTGAACCCGAGTTATTCTCCGAGTCGACTGGGCTGAACTTCCGTGACTCTGTCCCGTCCCGGATTGTGTTGAGCCGACTAGGCCGGACTGACCCGGTCTGACCCAGACAGAACCAGGGTCAAAAAAAAAAAATAATAAATAAAAAATAAAAAAAAATAAAAAACTGCAAAAAAAATTGATGATGATGGGTGGAAGAGGAGGAAACGATAACGAAGGCGAATGGCAAACTGTAGAAAGGAGACGCCAGCAGGGAGGAAGACTGTATACTATGCGAAGTTTGGGACAATGTAAGTTTGGTAGTTCCTCTTTCTCTGTTGAAGAAGACGTGGCTCGTCATTTGGGTATGTCTTGAAAGTTGAGACTGCAGAGAAGAGGGCTTTTATCCGGATACCTCTGGAGATCATTGACAATTTCCTAATTCTGTTGAAGAAAGTCCTAGCATCAAATACCTACTTCTCTCGCGAAATATGGTGGGAAGATTCGCTTTTCACCTTCTCTGTGTTGAAGCGAACCACATGGGAATGCAAGATTGTTCATATTAGGGATCGGAAAATCCTCGCTCGTCTATATCTCCCACAGAAGGGTTTGAATGATGTTTCACCACGGACTGTTCTCGCAAAATTCCCTTGAGGATTTGATTCTAAGAAGAGAACAGCGCATTTGAGGAAATCATGCACCCATACAATTGTTTATCGAGAAGAACAAAGTCTGGGAGAAGATTATAAACAAGGGAGGAGAAAGATCATCTGTGCAAGACAAGAGGCAGCGACTTACTTGAAAATGGGAATCCGGACAAAAAGATCTTGAATTTGGAGTGGTGATTAAGACAGATTGGAGCATAGAAAATGCACAAAACCTCGAAATTTGGATCCAAAGATAGATGGTCCTCGACTTTGTGCCAACTGCTTCATATATAGGGCAAAGTGATCAGCTAATTAAGGCTAAAGATGCCGAATCCAAAGAGAAATTGCTTCTATGGGACCATTCGGAAGAAATACCTAGGCCGGGACACTAGGCCTTGGGAGGAAACTATTGAAACCGGACCAGCGACAAATTGGGTGCAGATTTGGGGTGTTCCAAAGAAAGTGTGGGGAGCAGACGACCGAGCTTGCATGCTGGCCAAATGGGTGAGATTATTGCCTTCGACGAAAAAAACCACTAGTGGGAGAAACATGGCTTATGGCCGTGTTCGATCAAACCATATAAGTGGCCTTTGGAGGAGAGGCGGACTGAGCTAGAGTTGGGGAGAAAGGTTTTTGCAATATGCATAAAACCAGAGACCTTCATTCCGCCATTCAAAATCGTCAATCAGACAGAGGTTGAAGGAGATGAGTTCGCCAAATGTAACTCGGACCGAGGTGAAGAAATTGATGGTCGGCAAACTCACAGCACTGATTTGGGCACTAATAGACATCAAATAGCTGATATCGAGTCGAACCGAGTTGACTCGAGTGAACTTGGCCGAGTCAACACAGTCAACTCGGACGGAGTCAATCAGAGAATGCATGATTCGGAAACTGACTTCTCGCTCAACATATGGGGTGGCTTTTTTTTTTTTGAAATGGTGTGATCTTTTATTGATATCTGAAGATTGCATACATCATTTATAATGGGTTACATATAGTACATTAGAGCGACATAAATCAAGCTAGGGTAGGGAGAGAGATGTCCCTGTGATTGTAAATGCCCTCCTTACTCCTTGCTTTGCAAGATTGTCTCGCTAGAGAGTTAGCGAGACCTAGGAACTTTAGACCATGATACCTGCCATTCCAACGTGATGTCCCAGTTTCATCAAACAAAAGTTTGAGGTGCCGTGGAGGGGGCATGTTTCTTTGGCCCAAGCTATTGTTAGAGCTGAATCACCTTCAATCACCGGTGGGGTCCCGCTTTCATCTTTGAGTAATCTGACTCCTTCAAGGGAGCTCTACTTTCTCCCTCATTTGACGTGCAACTACCTGCTGGCCCGTGAGTAAACCTTCATTACTTGACCAAATGCTTGTTCTCAAGAAGCCTCCAAAACCCGCCAGCCCAGGATTACCCCACGAGGAGCCGTCGAAATTAAGTTTAACCATCCAGCCTGAGGTGGAGCCCATTCAGTCATATTAGGGGAGCGAGGATAGCTGAAGAATACTATTTTTGCCGAATTTACGTAATAGCACTTGGGGTAGGGGGGGAAGTTTTCTGAAAGTCATTGCCCATGATATTGTACCTTGAATTACCTTTTCTATTATGCATCCAAGGGAGGAGTTGGAATTTCTAAACACTCTGCTATTCCTTTCCAACCACAGATGCCATGGGACTGCAGCTAATGTAGCTGTCCATAGTGCCTTCCCAGTATACGGAAGTGGGCAGTGTTGACCTTGCTGCATTAGTTGTGTCATGTTCTGTGGAAAGCAGAATGGTATGCCAAATTTTCTGAGCTAGGCATTCCATACTTGTTGGCTAAAAGGGCAGTGGAGCAGCAGGTGGTTTGCATTTTCCTCAACTTGCCCATATAGTTTGCAAAGTGAGTCAATGATGATCTGGCCCCTTTTTACCAATTGATCACATGTAAGTATCTTAGACTGGATTGCAGTCCATAAAAATTGCTGAACTTTTTTTGGGGCTGGCAGCTTCCAAGCTAGGCAAGCTGGTGATGTTGAACTTGAGACATTACTTATTAGGCCACAATAAGAGGATACCGAGAAGACCCCTGATTTATTGGGCATCCAAACTATTTCATCTTGTCCCCTTGTTGACAAGTAGGAGGAGCTTAGGAGCTGTAACATACTGATCACCTCTGTAGCTTCATCATCTTTTAGGTGTCTTCGTAATTGTAGGTCCCATGATCCTCTATCTTGGCTTTTCATGTCCACAATCAATGCACCTTTTTTCATGGACAGATAGTAGATGTTAGGGAAAGAGAGTTTTAAAGCTGTCTCCCCAATCCAAACATCCTCCCAAAATCTGGTCTTAGTACCACATCTGACATGGTGTCTTAAGTGTCTTTCAACTACTTGTCTCTCAGCTAAAATTCTTTTCCACAGCCGTGTCCCTCTATTCGGGCAGTATTTAGGCATCTTACTTATTGAATCTGTCCCAATTTATGGACGAGCCATATGGGGCAGCTTTTGCGTGGCTAAGGACCTCCAATCACCCCCATTCCAGGGCCAAAATTCCGGTGAGTCGCCAACTTTGAACCCAACAATGTCTTTTCAAACCGAGTCTCTTGCCAACCACCCTTCTCAGCTAGCCCCTATTCCTATTCCATCTCCTAACCTAGCGGCAAATGCTCAGCAGCCCATAAACAGCCCTGTCTCTGTCTCAAAGCCATCAAATACACCTCCCGACTCCACTACAACTACCCCCCCTTCTCCTACCCACTCTCCACATTCTCCACCAAGCCCACCTCAAAATCCTATTACCTTGCGTGGTCAGAATACGGCAGAAAGCAGCATCAATGACAATTTCCGAAATCATTCACCCTCCATGAACTCCCCTATCACCCCAATCCGATTTAACTCACCTCTCACTACCTATTCCCGAAAAAAATCGCACTCTCTACCCCCACCAATATATGACCCATCAAAACAGTCACCAAATTCAGTAAATGCTTTATGTAAACAAGCACAAATTAAGGAGGGCGCCACTAGTGAAGAAGATTATACAGGGAATAATATTGAAACAGTGGATGTTCATATTGAAGAGGATTGGGGAGAGGACAGGGAGGATGAGTATGACATTGATGTCCAAAAAAGGACACGTAAATCAAATAAACATTCCTGGCTTTCCCAAATTAAGAAAATGAAGGGAGGTGTTTCTAAAGAGGATTACAAAACTCTGGTGAGTATTGTCAGTAAAGTGGGCCAGAATAATAACGGATCCCGAGGTAAAGAGGATGCTCAAAGTGAAAAAAGACAAACCAAAAGTAAGACAAGAGGAAAAAGAGTGGCTAGAGAGTTAGAAAAAATTTATGAATGATCATCATATCTTGGAATATACGAGGAGTTAGAAGTCCAAGTAAGAGAATTGCTATAAGGGATCTAATAAGGAAAAATAGAGGCCAATTAATATTTTTGCAAGAAACCATGCTAGAGCAAATGACAGATAGTGTAGTGAGAGAACTAGTGCCTTTCCATAGGCCGGAATGGTGTGCCAAGAATGCAATGGGCACTGCTGGTGGTATTCTATGTATTTGGGACCCTCGGTTTGTTAGTGTTCAGAATCAGCTTATTGGTGATTATTACATAATTGTCAAAGTAACAGATCTCTCTAGCAATAAAGTATGGTTCGCAGGTGCGATTTATGGGCCTTCCACCTATAGACAAAGGGCTGTTTTTTGGGAAGATCTCTCAAATGCAGTGGGACAGCATCAAGGTCCATGGCTACTAGGTGGTGATTTTAATGCCACACTATCCAGAAATGAGAAGCAACCTCCAGCCACTTCAATCACTGCCACCATGAGAGGATTTGTTGATTTCATGGGGCATCTGATCTTATTGATCTTCCTACCTCGGGAAAGAGCTTCACATGGAGTAATGAAGAAGGCCACCTACCCTTTCTAGATTGGACAGATTCGTACGCAATTCCGATTGGCTTGAGCTTTATCCACAGGCGCTTGTAGAGTATTGGGAAAGACTGTTTCAGATCATTGGCCCGTCTTGTTGGATACCATTTTTGATAACTGGGAGGCACACCTTTCAGATTTCAGAATCAGTGGTTAGAAGATAAAAATTTCACCACCTATGTTGATAGATGGTGGAGACACACCAAGACATCAACACTAGGAGGAGACTTTTCGAAAGCTTAAAAGTCTTAAGAACAACATGCTAGCCTGGTCTAAAACTCAAAAATCTGCCAAATTGATGAGAAGGGAAAATTTGACACAACGGATAAATGAATTGGATAGCATTGAAGAGACAAGGGATCTTAATGATAGAAAGACAGCTGAGAGAATGGCAACAATGATTGAGTTCAATAATATTATGCGACAAGAGAATATCATGTGGAAACAAAAGGCTAAGCACAAATGGCTAAAAGAGGGAGATGGGAACACAAAATATTTTCATATTATTGCCACGGGAAGGAGAAGAATCAATCGAATCAGCTCTCTCAATGTTGATGGCACGGTCACCTCGATAAATCAAAAATTATTAGAAATATCACCACTCATTTTACCAAGATTTTCTTGAGGATACCCCGGTCGGACCAAAGCTTTTGGGTATCGGTTGCCCTTGGCTAAATCCTGGCCCTGCAAGAGGCTGCACTTGAATCTCCTTTCACACTCGAGGAGATGGAGGCGGCCGGTCAACTCATGCCCAAGGACAAAGCCCCGGGGCCTGATGGCTTAAATGGTGAGTTCTTCAAGGCTTGCTGGCCTATTATTAAGAATGATGTAATGGAATTCCTGAAGCACTTCCAACAAAATGGGTTGACAAGTAAAGCTTTGGGTGCCACCTTCATTGCATTGGTACCAAAGAAACAGTGTGTTGAATATGTTACCGACTTCATGCCAATTAGTTTGGCTAGTAGTTCTTATAAGGTGGTTGCTCGACTGCTTGCTGGCCGATTACTGAGAATTATGGGACATATAATTAGCCCTGAGCAACACGCCTTTATCAAAGGGAGGAACATCTTAGATGCAGCATTATGTACCCATGAGGTTATTCACAAATGTAAACAAAGC
This sequence comes from Aristolochia contorta, assembly GCA_022405105.1. Classification (NCBI taxonomy): domain Eukaryota; kingdom Viridiplantae; phylum Streptophyta; class Magnoliopsida; order Piperales; family Aristolochiaceae; genus Aristolochia; species Aristolochia contorta. Next base: position 516,886 of record JAHZSQ010000056.1, on the reverse strand, counting down.
CGGGAACCAAGGGTTATTCTAAAACTAGACCTTGAGAAAGCCTTTGACAGAGAGTCTTGGGAATATCTAAAATGTATGATGCAACAGCTTGGGTTCGGTAAGAGATGGAGGAAGTGGATCATGACTTGTATTGCTTCTGCTAGATATTCTATTCTTGTTAATGGGGGAACACATGGCTTCATACAACCATCTAGAGGGTTAAGACAAGGAGATCCGCTCTCTCCTTTGCTCTTCAATATTGCCGGAGAGGGCCTTAGATATTTGTTTAATCTTGCAATTGAAGAGGGGTGGCTGCAGCCTATTGTGGATAAAGAACTTCTTAGTACTCCGTTAGTTTAGTTCGCAGATGACACTATTATTTTTTGCAAGGGGGATATTAAACAATTGAGAGTGGTGAAATGTTCATTATTAATATTTGAGATGGCTTCTGGCATGAAAATCAACTGGGCAAAATCCTCTATTATGGGCTTCCACACCGAGAACAATTCACTACAAGAGATGGCAGCCATGCTTGGGTGTAGGGTGGGATCTCTTCCTAGCACATACCTTGGGCTTCCTCTATTCACTGGTAGAACTTCAACACGGCTTTGGGACCCAGTTATTGAGAAATTAAATAGAAGACTGAGCACTTGGCAAGGGCGACTACTTTCAAAAGCAGCAAGACTTACTTTGATTAAGTCTTGCTTAATTGGCATTCCAACTTACTACCTCTCTTTCCTTCATTGTCCCTCATCAGTGGCAGCAGTGATTGAAAGAATAATGAGGAATTTCCTTTGGTCTGGTACTGCAGAGAAGTCAAAAATGCACTTGATAAATTGGGAGAAGATTTGTTCAACCAGGAAAGATGGTGGTTTAGGGATCGAAAGGTCAAACAAACAAATGCCGCACTTTTAATGAAATGGCTATGGAAACTCAATACAGCAAGAGACATGACATGGAAGTGGATTGTCTCAGAAATGCCTTGATAGCAGGCCTAGACAAGTGGTGGATCAAGCCGGTCACGAACCAGATTGTCTTCCCAATTTGGAAAAGAATAACAAAATTCTTTCCTTTTTCAACTGAAGATCTCCTTCAGCCGTGGGAAGGGTGACAAGGTTCGTTTCGACCGACGTTTGGCTTGGAGACACATCTTTAGCTAAGAAATACTCAAGGTTATACCTGGTTGCAAGAGACCAAAATTGCCTCATATCTGATATTGCTCCAAAGGGCCACCGGGGAATATTAATCGGGATCTATGTTTTAGAAGAACCTTAACGATGTTTGAGGGACTTGAGATCTCAGATTTGCTAGCTACACCGAGTAAAGTATACTTAAATGACACAATGAAGATGAACTAATCTGAAACCCCACTCAAAAGGTTGCTATACAACAAGCTCCGTGTATAGAAGCCTCACCGAGGGGTAAGAGCTACACATGTGGCAGCCGCTGCTGACACTCTCATGCCCTAGGAAAATGGCCTTTTTATGTGGTACCGCCTTGAAGCAAAATTCCCACCAGGGACTTATTACGAGAGAAGGGAATTCAGATCCCATCGGCAGCTTGCCCACTATGTGGGGATGAGTCGAGACCATTGATCACCTTCTCATTCACCGTGAGTACAATTGGAAAGTCTGGAGTTTCTTCCTTGGCATGTTCGGTATCGATTATGTAATCCCACAAAACCTAGCAGGCTTCCTCCCACTCATTAGCTATTTTGGGCATGGCACAAAGGGTCGCGTATGTACAATTGTTGCATGGGTTACATTCCTTGGGCCATTTGGAGGAAAGGAACAACGGGGTATTCCGAATGAAACCAAGCCTTGGGGAGTTCTTTGTCATCAATTATGTAATTAGGTGATTAACTGATTCTTGCACTTCATTACAAAGTGGACAATTTGTAGTTTGTAGCTGCATCCCCCTTCTGAGTAATAGATCTCTGGTGGGAAGTTTTTCCCTAATGCAACACCAGCTAAAAAACAATTGTTTCTTAGGTCCCCTTCAAGTGGAAGGCGACTCGAGGACCATCATTTCATGGTGCAACAGAGCTTCTAAGCCTTCATGGAGACATATTTACACTTTCAATGAGATAAATGATCTTGCTTTTTTTGTTGTAACTTGGAGTCATGTAATTAGATCTGCCAATGGTAGAGCAGATGAGGTAGCTAAAAAGGTGTCCATGAGCAAGTGCTAACTGTTTGGACTCCTTAGGAAATTGATGTAACCCATTTTGGGATGTAATTCTTAAATGAAATAAAACCACAACTTTCAAAAAAAAAAAAAAAAAGAATACCAATGCTCTTTTCTTATGCGGAGCGCCCTTATTTTTCTTTCACAATGGGGAAACTAAGACTTACTCATCCCCAAAGGATTTTTCTATAATCTTTTTAAAAGTTTTTGACAGTTTTTAATTATTTTTCCATTTGTTACCTGTTTATTACCCTATTATCCGTCAAAAATTTGTTAATCAAACGAAAACGGAATGACCGTAAAATAATCGGACGAAAACGGAAACAAAATAGGTTCAGTTAATCAGAAATGGTAAGCTGAAACCCCCATTCTGTTCCGATAATGTACCGGTTACACCCTAAGTCATGCACATAAAAATAGTTATTAAAATAGAAAGATGGACACATAACAAAAAGTAGAAAAAGCAGTGTACTACCTTTGCAGAGCAGTGTATTGCATCACTACAGTCCAGGCCAATAATCTGATTCATGAAACAAAAGAAGCAGCTGTTAGTCTTCACAAACTGAAAACTGTTACATGTTTTTTTATTTTTAAAAAAATATCCTCACTTTATTGAAGTTGCGCCTCTCTAATGTTGGATATAGGTCCTCACCAAAATGACTAACCGAAGTTGAGCGGTGATCTCCAACTCCAACTGATAACTATAGGATCTTTCTTAGCTTTTAATCAGTCATGCTAGGACTATGCATACCCTCTCACTCCATGCTTCCCAAACAAACAATAGGTTTTCGACATGGTGCAAACTACTAGGGGGAGCAACCAACTAGGCCCAACAGCATGTGTAGTACATGTTGTTGTAGTGGTGCATTAGCTCATGAGCTACAAGGGCTGAGTCTAGGATTTGTCTTCCTCGAATAAAGGTTGTTCAGCAAGTACTAATCACCTCCGTTAGAGATTAGTCCCACATACAAAGACCAGTAGAAAAGTTCATGCTTATTAATGGGAAACAAGTTTCAAACTTCGGCTAGTCATTTTGGGATAGACCTAAGACTCAACTTTACATGGTATCAAAGCGCGTGTTCACACTTGAGCCTCCACCCATGTTGTGCATGTGTAAGAGCCTAAAAAAGGCCCACACATGAGAGAGAGTGTTAGAGATGAGTCCCACATACAAATACGAGTAGAAAAGTTTCTACTTATTAATGGGAAACAAGATTCCTAACTTCAGCTAGTCATTTTGGAATAGACTTGAGAGGATTTCCTTTAGTTTTGAAGTTAAAAGCCTAGAATTGATTTTGTAATGACTTTAGAGGAGACTGATGGGCCTAAATTCACTAGGCACATTAGCTCCCTTGTTTTTGGGGACCAAAACAATAAAGGATTATCCAATCTAGTGAAAATCATCAAACGTTCTCATCAAATCAGTCAAGGGGATCCTTTATCTCCTCCACCTCAACATAGTAGGAGAAGCACTCAGGGCTATGATTTACAAGGGCCAACAAGAGACTTGGCTGGAGGGATTTAGCATTAATGCGCAGGGCAGAATTCCTATTTTGCAATTTGCTGATGACACGGTTATGTTATGGGAGGGCACGGATGAGCAAGCAATCAACATGAAAGCCTTGGTAAACCTCTTTGTATCCGGACAATCCATTAATTGGGGAAAATCTGGTTTCATGGGGGTAAATTTCAATAGGAGGGATCAGAACAGAAGTGCAAAACTTCTGGGATGCAAGGTCGTAGCCATGCCTTCAACATCTCTGGGATTACCTTTATTTCAGGGGAGAATGACAAAGAATTTGTGGCAAAGGGTGATTGATAAATGACAACAAAGGCTTGAAGATATCGGGTTGTATTGATAAAGTCAGTATTGGTCTTCTCAGGTCCAACAGGTATATGCACATCAAGCCAAATCCAGGGCCCTAGTTGAAGATATCGGGTTGTATAAACAAATGAGCAGAAGGCCTCTTATGGTGGAACGAGGGACAGAGAGGACTTCGAATCGGTTTTCTAAGGGGAGAGGTTCCACCTCCGATAGTCTCTGCATCCCCCTCTCCCCGTTTCTCACTTCTTCTCTCACAGAGTCCCGATGGAGGGGACTATGCATCTGAATTTGCAAAGGATTCAAATTTGAGTCTGGGTTTTGACTTACCTCATTTCCCCGGTCCATGTTGGTGAAATTGGTGTTTGAATCGATGCCTGCGATTGCTGCGATTTGCTGAGGCTGTGGGTTCTCTGCATTCTGGCCCCACATTCCGAAGGAAAAGTCTTGACTCGGGTTTTCTCTGGTCCGAGTCGACACGGCGGGATCCGGGTTAACTCACTCCTGGCTAGGGCTCGTCGCTCTCGGCACTAGTTCTCCTCTCAGATTGCTCGAAATGCCGATCAGGGTAATGGGTTTTCCGCATACTCTGATCTTAATAACGCCCCCAGGAGGCCACTTATTTCGAGCTGCACCAGTCCACGTGCCTTTTGGAGAACAGCCTTCATCCGCGTCGCTTCGTCTAATTGGAGAAGGTTCCTGAAGCACTTAAATATTACTTTTAAGGCTTCGTCTTCCCATAACTGCAGTGGAATACCGAAAATCTGAACCCGGATGCAGCCCTCGGCCCTCTCGTAGCTTCTCCACTTTCTCGCTTTTGCCATCCCGTTGGGCCAGATTTCCTTTAGTGCTTCCTGCAGTCTCCTCGCCTCTTCTTCTGAACGGAGCCTGACCTAGCTCGCTTTCCTGCCAATTCTTGAGATTTTTGGTTCGTAGTTCAGTTCCAAAGCAGATTTGATCTTGAAACCTAGTGATTTGTCTTCCAGGTTGCCGATTTCTGAAATACAGACAGCCGATTGTAGCTCTCTTTCTCCCCATTCCCATATTTCGTCCAAGGTAGGTTTCTGGCTGTTCTCCTTTTCATTCATGAGAGCTCGCTCCTCATTTTCCACGACTTGCCTACTTCCTGACCCTATCCCTGTTGGCAGGCTTTCGATGGCTTCCCGGGTTTTTCCCCAGATTGAATCGGAAGGAGATTCCTCAGGTATGTGGATCCTCGCCAGAGTTTGATTTTCCCTTTAGTGAATCAATTTGAAGATGGGTATAGGTTTGGTGGAGTTAATAACGTGAAATTATCCTCTTTCAGGTTTAGGGTCCTAATGCTTCTTCTCAAATTTCTGGAATCGAGGAAATGTTTCGTCATTCCTTTACATTTCTCCATTAACGCCGTTGGGAGACGCACGAAAGACCTTTTGTCTCCACTGCAAGTGCTAATCTTCAGGCTTCTTCTCGGTTGGCCCTTCGATTTGTCAAGCCACTCCTCAACATTGAGTATCCAGCCTACCCTGCGGACAATTCTAGATTGCAGAGGTAAGTTTTGCGACCTTCTCTTTCTGGTTTTCAAGTTCCAATCACTTTCCTCTACTACGTCATCTCTATTTTGGATTTCAACAACTTCAAATCCATTTGCTCTGTCCGTTCCTTCCATTTCCTCTCCGATCGACTGACCCGAGGTCGCCGGAAATTTCCTGTGGCCAATATTCCAGATGAGGTCTGATTATATTCCCGCCAGAAAGTTTTCTGTGTCGTCGGAAATCTCCCCGAAAATCGCCCGCTCGAGCATCAGACCATATTTTTCTTTGACATACTTTCTCTACAATAGAACCACCGACCCCCCTTCAAGCAACTTCAATACCCAAGAAGTACTGAAAGAGACCAAGACCTTTCATTTTTTGACCTCCAATACTTTTAATTGAGCAGTACTAGAGATCACATTTGCAATCGTAACAACTCGACATCCAAATCTTTCTCCAGAGTAAGAAATTCAAACCAGAAAATTTGCTGACGTCAGCCCCAATTATGATGATGTCAACACAACACAAAGTTAGAAAGTACACACAATTATATTTTTAAAACCCTGGAAAAGCCTCTGACGCCTAGAAAACACCTTTCAACAGCCTTAGGAGAGCAAAAACAGTGGTGCGATTACCGAGGCAATAAAAATTGAGTGTTTTCAAGAGCCAGACGAGTCCAACGACTCAGTAATAGCAAAAAACCCTTTTTAAGGGCAGCAGGTTGTGCATCTAGCACTTATACATGCATTTAGACCATTAGCCTTCTGACAATGGATGAAGAAGGAGAAAAAATGAATCTTTAGCTTCTAACCACAACAGATAACGTCAGCAGTAGCAGCACGAGCAAGAGCGCAAAAACATGAGAAAACCCTTTGTAATTAGGGAAAACCCTCAGGCACAGTTCCCGAGGCAGTGTAATAACACTACCGGTTATTAGAAGTGGCAGATTTTCGCTGCTCAAATCCCTGAGGCAGTGCAAAAATGCATTTTTTCACCACCAGCAATAGTAGCAATCGCAGATACATGTTCCTACAAATCCATCAACAATAAAGGAACTCCCTTTAGAGGTAAACCCATATGCACAACACTTCAATCAGCAATAGAAGCCATTATCAAGGGATAATGGCAGAAGAACACAGAAAAGAGACACTTTAAGGATCGCCCAAAATCTAAGACCTTTCCAGAATTTCTAACTTGCATGACCTCTGTAAGTGACGAGTCGTCACATAGAGACCCGCTCTGATACCATGTTAGATTTAGTGAAGGAAGATGGAAGATGAGAGAAAAGTAAAGAGATAGGAAGAAGGGGAAGAGAGAAGGAGAGAAAGAGATTGTACGATCATAATGACCTACCACCCTAAAACATGTATTAATAGAATCCGAAAATACAAAATTACAATGATGTCATTCATGGCTTGAAGAGCAAGTAAACTAAACAATAAACAAATAATAACTAACTAAAGTTGAGTAAAATAACTAAACTACCCCTAACTCTTAACACAATGAAATCCTGACACAGGATCTATATTATGCCTTCTTAACAGCGATCTTAACTACAACATTCGTTCCATGAACAATATGGTTCATATAGAACCTTTCGCCTCCATCAATGACAAAGGATATGAGTTTCAGCTCTTCTGGCATTGTTCTCTTCCCTCCAATCCATGGTCATGAAAGAGGCTTATCCTCGACCCTCTGTTTCTCTTCTTTTGTCGCCATTTCCCCTAGTCCTTTACTCTATGACAAGACAAAAAATAATTCAGTTCGTGGAGGATATTATTCTCTTACATGATGGTTCTCTTGAGAAAGACATGAAGCTCAAAATGTTGATTAGTCTTTTTTATGTGGTCTCGAATCGAAAAGTGAATGGGCAAAACCCTTCCATTTGTGGGTTGCATGTCCCTTAGCAGGAGCTCGTGGTATCGCAAATTCACATGTTTGTATAATTGCCTCTTTTGCCATCCTCCAATTTTCTCCCCTTTTTTCCGTGGTAGGGTGATCAAGTCTTATTGTGACCGCATATTAAGAAGTTATAGAGGAAATTATCTTAGAAACACTATTTTATCTCAAAAGCCAGCCAATTGGTCCTTCAATTGTGCTTGCAACATACTTTCTCTCATTAATGCAGTACCCAGCAGGAGTGAGAAGATCCACAGAGTAGCTCATGAGTCAATTTCTTTGGAAAGGCTCCTCCAACGGATTCAAGTACCATAGGGATAATATTTGCTAACTAAAGAAGCTTTGGGGTTTGGACATCTGCAAAAATTAGATAATATAGCTAGAGTGGTATAGGGATTTAACTCAGAGAATCTCTCCCCTGGGGTCTTATCAGTCTCTAAGACACTTGAGGTGGATGCAAAGGATTCAGGACTTGGCTGCCATGGTTCCATGAAAATCATAATGATCCAGATATACAACTAACTGTTTGAGGAATTTAAAAAAAACAAAAAAAAACATTCCTTTCTTGGCTGGAAATGGTGTTGCATTGAGTTTTCAGATAACAAATAGTTGTTGGAACCCTTCTATCTCAGTTGCTAAGGTTGACAGTGGCACCCCCTCACAATTAATTAATTGGAGCCTTACTTTTGCAAAGATGTGGGAAGGACCTTGAAACTGAGGACCATATTTGGAGGACGATTTCATTTTGATGGCTGATCCTAAAAAGACATTCTCTAGAGATTGAAGGCAACTCAAGTAATGCCATTCGCTGGTATAAGTGTATCTCCTCTCCTCCATGGTGGTTTTAGCAAGCATTTAGGTCCTCCAATTCTAATGCAGATTTATTGGCTAAGGTAGGGATGTTTGTCCTGTCCCTTGTCGTGAGGAGTCCTTTCTAGTTTGGACCGCTTTTGCTTACATAATAAAACTTAAAAAAAAAAACAGACAAACGGGATCAAAATTCACTCCTGACTTAGTTGCCCATACTTCATAATTTTAAATATGTTGAAACTTGTGTACAATTCCTTTAATTGCGCAGCTTACGCTAACAGATGCAGTAGAGTTTTTTTAAATAAAAATAATAAATAAAATCCAAAACATAGCACGAAAAAGAAGAGTAGCAACCAAATATATATTTTTCATAAAAATTAAGAAATAAAAACTTAGATAGTGGCATCCAGTGCTGTTTGCTAGTGGAGATGAGACCAATTCATTTCTGTCAGCAAGCAGAAGCACAGCTCTTAAAAAGAATATATATATATATATATATATATATATAAGTATAAAAGTATATAAGATAGATAGACTCACACACACAAAAAATACACATACAATTAAAAACCTACATAATATAATTAGTGGTGAATATGACTTAGGGGATATATGTACACAACGTGGATAAGAATTTCACAACGGAAGGGGCAGTTGGGAAATTTATTCTCCTACCAGTGAATTAACCACCTGATCACATTCTCCAGGAACTAAACTCAAACTACCCCTAATTTTTTAAGGAAAGCAAGACTCTTAAATAAAATGATTTCAAATATCTCCTCAAGGTGCAAAAGAAATCTCCAAAGAATGAAAATGCCAGGAGGCCCAACTTATCATGACCACCATATCACCCAAAACAAGTTCAACACCTACAAACTCCTACTTGAAAGGCCAAAACAACTATATATCATAAATCCATGTAATTCAATGTAAAGAGATCTGTTTACTAACCTCTTCAATCTCTTGGGCAACACGGTTTGGCTCAGCCCCTGGAAGATCTATTTTGTTTAAGACCTACATGAAACCAAAGATTGAATATCTAAACAAAAACAAGATTGTGTATGTTGGCTCCGAAAGTGCATCTTTCCAGATGTGAAGAAACAAGAATTGCAAGCAAAAGAATAAGATAGGAAAAATTCCAGCATATCCTACTAAATTTGTAGAAGAGAAGTGAAAGAAAAACCAGTACAGGGATGATTTCAAGGTTGTTTTCCAGAGCCAGATAAACATTAGCTAGTGTTTGAGCTTCTACTCCCTGCATCAGAAAGCCAATACAGGTCATTCCTCTCAAGGAACGCACTTGCAATCCATGGAAACCTTATATCCAGGTAAACACTGCCAGGAAGTAAACTATGACATCGAAAACCATCAGAAGATCAAGGAATTTTCTTTTTTTTTTTATTTGATAAAGGCAGAGGATCACAGAAATCTGAAGCCACTTTCCCTCAAATTTTGAAAAACTAAAATAACGATGGAAACTGCAACATGATGTGAAACCTATCATGTAAGAGTTTTACAAATATAAAAAATGTTGCACCTGAGACGCATCTACAACAAGAAGCGCACCCTCACAAGCAGCAAGTGAGCGTGAGACCTGCCAATCAGCTAATCAGTTATAAGGTATATCTGCTTTTTGAAACAATGAATTGCGCTTTTATTACTGATCAATAATCATATTAAAAGTGAAGAAATGACTCCCATGATCAGTCACGCTTTGTCAAACTTGTTAAATTCTAAATACATTGTCGGATCAGGAAGAGATGAAATTGCGTGGAGCCCAACTTGAGCTGATACTAACTCGGTTGCCTCCTATTACATATTAAAAGCTGAAACAGCCTCATCTCCCACTAGTCCATCCCATCTAGTATGGAGACTCCCCTCTACAGCAAGAGTAAAACAGTTCTTATGGATTGCTGCCCATGATCGTATTCTCACCTATGATGAGCTATCAAAGCGAGAACAGACAGTTATTAATTCTTTATGCAAGCTAAGTTCACAAGAGGAAGAGACAAGATCATCTATTGCTGCACTACAAGTTCAGTAGAGAGATTTGGGTGACCATCCTATTTAAATTTGGGAGTTCTTATAGCATGCCAAAAACTTTTGCAAACTTCTTCAATCAATCTTAGTTTGCCCTTTTCCTAAGGTGGGAAGGATTCTATGGATGGCATCTATTGCAGGCCATACCATGGACCATTTGGATGGAAAGAAATGATAGAACTTTCAACAACAAATCATGTTCCATAGGGGGAATAATAGTTAAAGCTATGCAAAATATCTTCCTATGGGCCTCTACCTGCAAGGGCATGCCTCCTTTTCCTAATGTTGTTCTAAGGAAATTCTGGCGGAACATTGTCTATTTCAAGCTACATAAAGCACCGGTTATGATTGAGTGGTCTCCCCCATCAATGGGATGGCTAAAATTAAACTTTGATGGATCATCCAGAGGGAACCCGGGGCCATCAGGGTATGGAGGAGTGATAAGGAACTGCAAAGGACAGATTGTACACGCCTATTCAGGTCCACATGGAATAGCAACCTCAAATGATGCTGAAGTTGCTGGTCTACTTGAAGGAATTCGAACTGTGGCAGCTTTAGACAACACTCCTACAATAATTGAAGGGGACCCTACCCTAAACATTGGCTGGGCAATGAACCCAATCAACATCCCCTAGAAACTCAAACACATTTTTTATGAAGTCTTAGAAATCAGCAAAGGACGAAGCATAGTTTGGAAGGTAGTACCGCGCTCGGCTAACTCTCTTGCTAATCATCTTGCAAAAGAAGGTGTAAACAGATCTGTACTAGTATTCGGCAGCAACCTCCCCCTAATCTAAGTGTATACCTGTACTTCTTCTTTTATCCTGCTCATGTCTATCCAGTTATGAAAGCCTTGTAAAACAGATGTAAATCATTCTTTGATCTTTTAGAAGGCAATAAAAAGCAATTTCACCATTTCAAAAATATATATATATTTATATATATATATATATATATATATATATATATATATATATATATATATACAATCTGGTACATCAATCTGGACATAGCTTACAAAGTCTGGTTGTAGGCATTAAAAAATTTGAAGCCCAAACTATATAATTACTCTCATTTTGTAAGCATATGTAGGCAATATCTGAAACTCAAGGACATCTAGGTATTTATATAAATTTGAGTAAATAGGTAATTATACAAAATATAAAGATTGCAACCTATTTTCCTGCAGTCCACAAAAAAGTGAAGAAATGACAGAAAATACATTGTAAGCAGGTTAAGTTCAAAATTTAGCATCACCTCATATGAGAAATCAACATGCCCAGGTGTATCAATCAAATTTAGGCAATACGGTTCATTTTCTAACATATAACGCATCCGAGCAGCCTGCAAAAGAACCAAGATCCACAAAGAGTAGTCTACCTGTTAGAAAAATATACACTTGGCATAATTTAAAAGACGCTGATAAATAAATTTCTCACTTATCAGGAAAAAAACAACTAATGGCTACATTGTAAAGGATTAAAGCATTTTAAATTTTCGTTACATTTTATAGATCTTGATCTTAATTCAATCGTTATAAGGAATTCTAATATATGGTGTTCGAAATTATGAGTTTTAGCTTTGAAGAGGGAAACAGTGAAGATCAACGAAGAGTTCTCAGCTTTAGGTCTCTTGGCATCTGAATATGGAACTAATAGCAGTAGTAAAATGCCTAAGTATTGTCCTCGCAAAAGCACAAGTATATGGAGAGGGGTTTTTACTGAAATCAAAACCTTTGAAAGACACATCAGATATCACGTAAGAAATGGCACAAGGTTCAAGTTTTCAGAGGACTGCTGGATGGGTGAGAAAGCACTCAAACATAGTTTCCCAAGATTATACAACCTTGCCATCAAGAAAGATGTGAAGATTGCAAACTTAAGGAATCATCTTAGTAATTCATGGGACCTCCAATTGAGAAGAAACCTCAATGATGAAGAAGCATTAGAAGCCACTAATTTAATGCAGCTCATAAATGCCACATACATATCAATTCAAAGGCATGATGAGCTGATATGGTCCCCAAATAAAACAGGAGTGTTCTCGGTATCATCCTACTATCAGGTTATAAGCAAAAGCACAAATATCAATACTCCAGCAAGTCTAGCTTGGAACATTCCAGCCCCAAAGAAGGTACATCAGTTCCTATCGGCAGCAGCGCTCTCAAAAATCCTCACTTGCGATCAACTAATTAAAAGGGGGCAATTAATTGTGAACACTATGCAGATTATGTGGGGATAAGGAGGATGATGCAAACCACTTGCTGCTTCATTGCTCATTCACTCAAAAAGTGTGGAACGCACTTCTGCTCAAGTTTGGCATCCCAATCTGCTTACCAAAGTCTTTCAAGCAAATGCTACAAATGGGCCACAACTGGCCTCTACCAGCAGTGGGGAAGAACATATGGAAATCAACCTTAGCTGCAGTTCCCTAGAAGATCTGGATGGAAAGGAACGGTCGAACATTCAGAAACACTTGCACATCGATTGGGGGGATAATAGAGAAATATATCCAAAGTATAAAGCTATGGTCAGCAAGCTTTGGAAAATTGCCCCCTCTGCCTCAAGTGCTTATAAGAAAACACTCAAACAAGGTAATATATTACAGCTCTCACAAGCCCACCAAAATGATGGAATAGAACCACCCCTCAAAAAGGATGGGTCAAACTGAATGTGGATGGCTCATCAATGGGAAACCCCGGTCAAGCAGGTGTTGGTGGGGTCCTCAGAGACTGCAATGGAAACATCTTATTGGTTTTTTTTGGGCCAGCCGGATTATGCACCTCCAATGAGGCAGAAACAAAAGCTATGTTAGAAGGCATTAGACTATACAAGGCATGTGAAAGGAGACCTCTCATTATTGAAGGAGACTCTGGGTTATCAGTTAGATGGCCAAAAGGGGATTCCCCGCCACCATGGCAACTAAAAAGCTTCTTTGATGAACTTCAAGACACTGTTCGAGGATGGCAGATTCAGTGGTTTAAAGTGTTGAGGTCATAAAATTCCATTGCTGACCAGCTAGCCAAAAAAAGGACAACTAGATCACATATAGTAACAGGGACAACACTTCCACTCCTTTAATTGCAAAAGTTTAATTTTGTAAAACAAAAAAAAAAAAAAAAAAAAGCTGTTGTAACTCATGTACTCTATGTATTATCTTATAATGACTTGAAATTAAGCTGATTGGACGGAAGTCTTTTGGGTGTATAGCACCTTCTTTCTTTGGTATCAGAGTAATTAGCGAGGAACCCATGCTGGTGGCAGTGATTCCTTTCTCGTGAAACTCTTCTAGCATCTTCATAATCTCTTCTTTCAAAAAATCCCATCCTGCTTTGTAAAATATGGCAATAAAACCGTCAGGGCCTGGGGCTTTTTCGTTTGGAAGGGAGAAGACGGCTTCCTTTACCTCTTCTTCAGAGAAAGGGATAACTAGGCGCTGACTAGACTCCTCTGTGAGCAAGTTTAACCTTATCCTATTGGGGAAAGGTCTGCTGATCCCCTCATCCTTGTATAAATTTCTGTAATATTTTTCGAAAACCTCAACAATTTCTTTTGCTTCTGTTATGCTCTTGCCATCCACTTCTAGGAGGCTGATCTTACTGTATCTTCTGTGTTCAGAGGCTATTGCATGAAAAAACTTTGTATTTGTATCTCCCTCCTTGATCCACTTATAATGTGCCCTTTGCCTCCAGTATATCATTTCTTGTGTGTCAATGTTCTCCACTGTTTGCCTTAATTTCTCACTTTCAACCTTCTCTATGATGCTTAAACCCTATTGTTCTTCCTTTGCCTCGTATTCACTGATTTTGTTCAGCAATTCATTCCTGTTCTTTTCAAAGTTTATTGCCCTTTGTTTTTTCCTCTCCTTCAATTTTGTTTTGAGTAACTTAAGCTTCTGACTGAATTGAGAGCTCAGCGAGCCTTCGAAGCTCATGTTCTGCCACCATTCTTTTAATATTTCCATGAACCCATTTTCCTTTAGCCAATAAGCTTCAAATCTAAAAGGTGGTGGGCCCCATGATGCTGATTCAGTTTCCACGAGGATAGGATTGTGATCAGATGTAGTTCGGGGTAAAATCTTCGTTGCTGAGTTGCCAAACAGATCCAGTCATTTACTGTTTACCATGAATCTGTCAAGTTTAGCCAGTATGGGTGATCTTCGTCCATTTGTCCAGGTAAATTCACCCCCTGAGAGATGAAGATCAGAAAGAAGGTGGTCACAGATAAAAGTCTCAAAGCTTCTCATTCCAGCTGTGTAAACATTTCTGCCCCCTTTTTTCTCAGTGACAAACCTTACTACATTGAAGTCGCCTCCTATCACACATGGGATATCCCATAAGTTCAGAATGCCAGAAAGCTCCTCCCACAGTTCAGCTCTTTTACTGGCCCTTGTCGGTCCATAGATAGCTAGAACCCCCCACTGTTTCTGTGATCTTTTGGATTTAAAATGACATGCCAAGACATAACTGCCTTTCTCTACGTTTATTAAGTCTGCATGTCTCTTATCCCATACCACCAATATTCCTCCTGAGCTCCCTTCCGCCTCAATTTCTTCCCATTGAGGCCTTCCTCCATACCATAATTCACGAATAATATTGAGTGACATACTAGATAGCTTTGTTTCCTGTAGAATGGCTAATTTTGCTTTCGAACTTTTGATAGTTGCTCTCACAGTGGCCCTGCAATTTGCTGTCCCAAGGCCACGAATATTCCATGACAGAATATTCATGACCAAAATATGCTTTCGTAGATTTCTTTCTTCATAAGTTCAAATCTTTCTCTGTATGCAATAATTTCCACCTTGGACATGCCCATTGAGGCTCCGATTTCTTCTGTAGCTTTTTCTATGATATCTGTTATTTCCTCCTCCCATTTTTGCCTTTTATCTTCGTAGTCGGGGTCACCCTGTGATTTTGAGGCCTTTTCGGCGGGGGAGGCAGCCAACAAAATTTTCCTGAACCGGCGAACTTGGTTCTTAATCTTTCCATGCCTCTGCATCCTTGATTCGATTCTGAATTTTTTCCGAGAGTAGCACTTTATGCTAGACCTTTTTTCGATTTCTTCTTTCTCCTCTTTCCTTGCCTGCTCATCTTCTGCGTTGCCGTCAATCTCGGCGTTTGCCTCGCCTTCTATCTCCCCTTCGATCTCACCTTCGATATCTCCTTCGATCTCACCTTCGATATCTCCTTCGATCTCACCTTCGATCTCACCCTCGATCTCACCTTCAAACTCACCTTCGATCTCACCTTCGATCTCACCCTCGATCTCACCTTCAAACTCACCTTCGATCTCACCTTCCATCCCGCTTTCTATGACACCTTCCTCTTCTACCGTGTCTTTCTGAATCGGGGTCGGTATCGGGGTGGCTAGGACTGGGCTCTGATAAGTGTCTGAGACAAGATCCGCCTCCAACACCGGGTCCGGATCCGGAGCCGCATCCGTGTCCTCAAGGTGAAACGCAACTCTTTCCGCGTCGGCGATCCGCTCCGAGTCAGAGAGTCGGCCCGGGTCTGCAGCTGAGTCATCGTGCCTGCTCGGTTCCTCTTTAAGAGAACCTTCTAGGTCCTCTCGTTTCTGCGTTTGAATTTCAAAACTAGGGCTAAAAAAGACATCCTTCGTCTATTGTGCCTCACCTACCCTAGACCCTCCTTCAGACTGCTGGGTATAGGCCCCATCGCTTTGGATCTGGTTTTTTTCGTTCCTCCGGCCATCTTCTCCGATTCCGGCCTTCCGTTTGGCGATTTTTACTCTTTTCTTGCCACTTTTTTTCATTTTGCCTTGTCTTCCCTTCGCCCAGTATCTTGGCCTTCATCTTTATTCGGAATTTCTCTTCGCCCTCTTGTATCACCACTATTTTTGTCTCGGCTTCCCCTCCGACGGACTTCACGGTTGCTCGGAAGTAGTCAATGTTGTCTCCCGAAACCACATCATCGTCGATGGAAACGAGGACACCAACTGACTCGTGAGGCTCAGCACTATCTCAGGGAGCCACAGCTGTGGAGGAATGTTCCATATTTCGACTTCCATTAATTGCTCAGGTACACTCCTTGCAGGCTCCCAATCCATAATTGCAGTGAAGATGTTTTCTTTAAGTTCCTCCTTCAATGCCAAGATACGTTTCTTTTCTTCTTTCGAAGCTAGCTGCACAATCCAGCGACTTTTCCCCATAAATTGAATAATCGGGGACTACTAACCTCCACTGTTTTTTTATTTTCTGCTGCAGGTCTGCTGACTGCCAGTCGCACTTAATGGTTTTTACCACTACACATTTCCGCAGCTCGTCTTTCCTCTCCTTCGTGAGGTCCGGATTAACTGACAGGGTTAGGAGTCCGTTTTCTATTCTCCACAATACCAGAGCTTCACCCTTCTGCTTTTCTGAAGTTGATCCGTCCCTCAGCCTATCATTATCCACTTTCACTGCTGTAGAAAGTTTTACTCTTTCTTCTATCTCGACGCTTTTGGGAGTCAGATGATATTTGGGCATGGAAGCTTCTGTCAGACCAGCCATCGCCACTCTTCTTTTTATCGTTTCCAGTCCGTCAGTTAACCAAGACCATCCTGAGTATGGTCTTGATGATTTTGGTATTCCAACTGAACCTAAAATGTTCGTTCCTCTCCTCTCTGTAATTCTGCATATTTTCTCCTCCGCTTCCTCATACACACCCAACTCGAACCTTCCTCCCAAGGTTTTCTGCACCTTGTTAATGGAGTTTTCTTTCAACAGGCTATGAATCGCAGTAAGAAACTCCTGAACGTCAGTCACCGGCATTCGCACAAACGAGCGACACACCGACTACTTTACCGATAGCTTGATTGCTATCGACTCCTTCAGGGCTATGGTATCTAGATAATACCAGTTTCCGTTGAGATTGGTGAAAGAGGAGGATCTCACCGGTTCTGGTACCGCCGGACGGCCATCCATCTCCCATGGTTTCCGGCCACTGGAGGGTTTGTCGCTCTCACCTGCTCTCATGGTCCCGTCTCCCCTGACCACCCGGTAACAAGGCTAGGCACATTGGTACATTGTCTTTTGGGAAAAAAGGTGATAAAAGTTACACCAAGACCTCAACTAGAAGGGATGAAATTGAGGGACAACATCATCTCTAATAATGTGCCAACAAGCATTGAAGAACTCTCCATTAAAACTATCCGGCCACAGGGCTGTTTTTTGGTAAGTCATGGCCAGCAACCTCAATTTCCTCAATAGAGAAAGGTTTCTCAAGATCAGCAGAACGTTTCGGGGTCAACCAACTACAGCAAAAACCCAAGAGTGGTGGCATTGAAGGGAAGTCTTTTGTGCACAAATTTTAAAAGTGGTTGACAATCTATCAATGGCAGCAAATTTTTCTGAGGTGATTACTTCATTATAATTGAGTAAGCAGATCCTATGTGAAGAGTCTATTCCTGAAGGCAGGGGTAAATGGTAAAAAATGACAAACAATTGTCACCCATTTACGGCTTGCAAATGTATGGGCTTAAAGGTGGTCTGGCCTAGTCAATCAACTAAGCTCATACTCCTAGATAGAGATAGAGAGATAGATGCATAGAAAGAGAAAATGAGAGAAAAAGATGAACATGTGCTATTATAAGCTTGTATGAAACTCGTAAGAAGAAAGAAGATGGATCGTATCCACGCTAGTACTCAAACGGTTTTGGTTATTCTTGTTGTAAGCTTCTTTATTATCTACTGAGATATTAGTATGAGATTGTAGGCGTTCAATTTTGGGTTGTCTTTTTATCTCCTCATTGGTTCATTAATTTTTGTGGTTATGTCAATTGATTTGGGATAGTTTGTGCGGGAACTTTAGCATAGTAAGAGCAGCGTGGGAAAAGAAGGCACAAGAAAATAGAAAAAGGTGTCTGAAAAAAGAAAAACAAATGACCAAAAATAGAGCACCCACTTTTGCCAATCATGGATTCCCCAACAAAATGTGATACCACAACAGGTCCCCCCTAACGAGGTGCGTATTTTTTTAGACAATGTTCTTCACGGCGGACATCCATGCCATTTGATTTGTGTTTTTGCCCTGAGCCACACCACGTCTATCTCTCCCATTGGTGCTCTTCCTCACCCCACTTGTTATTACCACCCTAGTCTGTCACCACCAACATTGTCATCACTATCAACCACAACCCATCCAAGGACAATCAGGTGTGTGATGGCTGATCACTTGGTCTAAAATTTTCATTTTCATTTTGAACCTTGAGGACAAAGCTCATTTTAGGGGTTGACAATGTTATGTAGAAGGTTATTAGGCTCTAGCAAGCCATAGTAGTTTTAGTTAGGTTTTTATTATCTTTAAGAGTTATTAAAAATTACTTGCAATTATTATGTAAGACCTCTTTTAGCGTACTCCATTATAGTTATTATAGTCTTTCTTCGTTATAAATAATGGGCTTACCCACAACACACAGTAACCATGAGTTATCAAAACCGAATTTGCTTCTCTTTCTTCTCCTGTTTCTTCCTATTTCTCCCCTTCTATTTCTCCATTGCTGTTATGATTGTCCATATACTGAATCTAAAGTTATTTGCATTTTGTTCAAATCCGCCACACAACAGCCATCAACAGGGCTTTTGGGCCATGAAAGATCAGTGACTAATTGCCATTTGAGTGAAGTGAACCACAACAAATCTCCTTCAACAAATTAAGAGAGCAGAGACAAGAGTTCACCACAACCAGGTCCATTCCACCTGCTAGACCAGTCATAAAATCTCTGGTAGAGACACCTCCAATTCCACTCAAACCAAAACTCCCAAGGGATAAAAGCTAGCACCATTTCAATATAGCATTTCTAATGATACATAATGGACTATAGGAACCCACTACAAAGAAATTGTTGAAGCTTGTCGGTGCAAAATGAAAGGCCAGACAGGTCCAATATTTTTTTTTTTAAATTGACGTGAACTTTTATTGATCAATCTGATATGTGTTATAATAGTTTACATATGGAACTCTGCAACATACATTAATCCAGGGGTAGCTGTACCCCTGAAGGCAGGTCCTAGCTACCCCTTGTCTAGCTAATTTGTCCGCCATAGAATTGGCTGACCTAGGAAGTTTTGCCCATAAAATTTGCCATCGTGAAATGATGTCCTGAAGCTCATCATATAGAACTTTTAGGTGCCATCGGGAGGGGGAGGGGGAGGCAGGATGAGACTTGCTAAGGCAGTTGGGTGAACAACAGAGATGGCCCCAACCAACAATTGAGCATTATAAAAGTAAGAAAAGAAGGAGCCATCATCAATGGGACCTTAAACGAACATGTTCACGTAGCTGGATTGCAAGTGGAGCTGATCAAGCTCCTCTCAAAGAAAGGACATTACATGTTTTTGTTCCATTTAACAATTGATAAATGGGTAAAATCATCCAATTATACGTATAAGATTGTATATTCAATATCTATTATGTTTAATAGAAAGAAATGGAAATCAGGTAAAAATTATTCCAACAAGACCACGTCCACTTCAGACAAAGGTAATTGCATTGAAATGGGTCCCATGAGATGTTGGGCTTGACACTAATGCAGGGAGTTCCACAAAGCAATCGACCACAAATAACTGAATTGATTCTGGCAATTTTACTTCCCTCTTGTAGAATTCTAATGCAATCTTTCGGTGAGCATAATTATATATCCTTGCTAAAAAAGCCAAATCTACCAAACAACCTGGAATTAATTCATCTAGAAGTGTCCCAACCTAATTAATTATTTCTGATAAAATTCATTATTAGGCTAGTGATTTTTCATGACTTATGCATTTGTTATTCTTTATTTATTCTTCAACTCTATATTCAAAATAGATGGATATGTATGATCGTACTCTTTCCTCTTTCTTACAGTGAATGGCAATTCAGAAATATTTTAACAGTCAACCACTCTAGAACAGAGTAAACTGCATCTCAAATGAAGGCTGCCCTGCCAGCGTACCTGTAATTTGATGGTGATACCTCTCTCTCGCTCCAGATCCATGTTATCTAGAAACTGATCTTTCATTTCCCTTTTCTGTACAGTGCCAGTCAACTGCAACAATTTATCTGCTAATGTTG
Organism: Aristolochia contorta; assembly: GCA_022405105.1. NCBI lineage: Eukaryota > Viridiplantae > Streptophyta > Magnoliopsida > Piperales > Aristolochiaceae > Aristolochia > Aristolochia contorta. Next base: position 496,587 of record JAHZSQ010000056.1, on the reverse strand, counting down.
ACTTTCCATGATCTATGTGGGCTATAATGCAGAAATTTCTAATATTTGAAATAGGGACCTGCATTGATACAAACGTTTTTCAGTATGTTATGTGTAAATAAGCAACAAACCAATCCTTAACCTTCTTTGGGTGTAAAGATATGTGTATAAGCCACTATATTAACAACAACTGTGGAGAATTGAAGAAAACTTGTCACAAATATATGACACCAATGGAAGGGGATTGTCTGTAAATGCCTTGATAGCAGGCCTAGACAGTGGTGGATCAAGCCGGTCATGAACCAGATTGTCCTCCCAATTTGGAAAAGAATAACAAAATTCTTTCCTTTTTTCAACTGTAAGATCTCCTTCAGCCGTGGAAGGGTGACAAGGTTCGCTTCGGACTGACGCTTGGCTTGGAGACACATCTTTAGCTAAGAAATACTCAAGGTTATACCTGGTTGCAAGAGACCAAAATTGCCTCATATCTAATATTGCTCCAAATGGCCAGGTGGGAATATTAATCGGGATCTATGTTTTAGAAGAACCTTAACGATCTTTGAGGACTTGAGATCTCAGATTTGCTAGCTACACCGAGTAAAGTATACTTAAACAAACACAATGAAGATGAACTAATCTGAAACCCCACTCAAAAGGTTGCTATACAGCAAGCTCCGGGTATAGAAGCCTCACCGAGGGGTAAGAGCTACACATGTGGCAGCTGCTGCCTCGGACACTCTCATGCCCTAGGAAAATGGCCTTTTTATGTGGTGCTGCCTTGAAGCAAATTCCCACCAGGGACTTATTACAGAGAAGGGAATTCAGATCCCATCGAGACAGCTTGCCCACTATGTGGGGATGAGTCGAGACCATTGATCACCTTCTCATTCACTTTGAGTACAGCTGGAAAGTCCGGAGTTTCTTCCTTGGCATGTTCGGTATCGATTATGTAATCCCACAAAACCTAGCAGGCTTCCTCCCACTCATTAGCTATTTTGGGCATGGCACAAAGGGTCGATTATGTACAATTGTTGCATGGGTTACATTCCTTGGGCCATTTGGAGGAAAGGAACAATGGGTATTCCGGAATGAAACCAAGCCTTGGGGAGTTCTTTGTCATCAACTTCTCCACAGATTATTGGCTGGTTGAAAACTCAGGGTTATATTTCGTGGTGTTGATTCTACTGTAATTTGGAGGTCGTGGGCTGAACATGCTAGAGAAGCCAGATCTAGTATTACACCTATTCAAGCAATGGCTGCCCCCACCTTCCTCCTATAAGTTAAATTTTGACGGATCCTCACTTGGGAATCCAGGCCATCCGGGTAGGAGGACTCATCGTGACCATAGAGGAGAAGTACTACTCACTTACACAAAGACCGATTGGTATTTCAGACTACTACTACTACCTGAGCAAGTCAGCCTCCTTCATGGTCTGAGATGTTATAAAGATTTAGGGCTTTCAGGTCCCCTTCAAGTGGAGGGCGACTCGAAGACCATCATTTCATGGTGCAAGAGAGCTTCTAAGCCTTCGTGGAGACATATTTACATTTTCAATGAGATAAATGATCTTGCTTTTTTTGTTGTAACTTGGAGTCATGTAATTAGATCTGCCAATGGTAGAGCAGATGAGTTAGCTAAAAAGGGTGTCCATGAGCAAGTGCTAACTGTTTGGACTCCTGAGGAAATTGATGTAACCCATTTGGGATGTAATTCTTAAATGAAATAAAACCTCAACTTTCAAAAAAAAAATATATGACACCAATTGCAGAGAGTGCCATTAACTTGTTACATTTCCTGAGTGCGAAGGGTTACTCACCCCTCCCTAATGCGAGAGTCCCTTCAAATTTTAATTATGTTTTTTTTTTTTTGAAAGTTGGAATTTTATTTCATTCCTTGATGCCCAAATAGGCACCAAAATCAGTGACATAGCCCTATGCCTTACAATATGAAATCAATTAAGCATTAAAATAAGGTTCTGTTCCGTGACTCTCTTTTTAGCTAATACATCAGCCCTCCCATTTGCAGTCCTAAAAACATGTGACCAGGATGTAATAATTGTTGCAAGATCATGAATTCCATTCATGACAGATCTTAACCTGCAAGGCGGCTTGAGATCCTTCTTACACCATTGGATAATGTGCATAGAATCACCTTCAACATGCAAAGGTCCCATAAGCTGGGCATTTAGGAAACATTTTAACCCCTGTAAGAGGCTCATTGCCTCAGCTGTGTTGGAGTCAGCAATACCAATAGGTGCCGCATATGATAGAATGATTTCTCCATGGTGATTTCTAATAAGACCACCCACTCCTGCCGGTCCCGGGTTACCAAAAGAGGAGCCATCAAAATTCAGTTAATATGAAGATATGGGTGGTGGCAACCATAATTGCATTTTGATCATTTTTCCACTACCATCACGAGCATGATCAGCCCATGAGTTCCACATGGTATTGCAGTCCATCCCTTTGAAAGGATTCTGTAATTTGAGCTATCCAATAACATGATAGATAATTGCATTGCAAATGTCCCTCCACCCTTTAGACTTATTGGAAAAGATACAGTTGTTCCTCTTTCCATATCAACCAAGGAATAAAGCCTAGGCAGCACTTTAGCATCAGCATCCCTTTCTTTGATAGACAAAGAGAATTAGTCAAATCAAGGAGGCCACGGAAATTTTGAGGCATAACCATATCAATATCAAATTTACTAAGAAAGAAGAGCCAAATTTTCCAGCTATAATGACAATGGATGAGTAAGTGATTTGCAACCTCTTCTTCGGCATTACATAGGGGACACAAACTTGAAGTGAGTTGCATTCCTCTTCTACACGGCAAGGCACGGGTAGGCAAACTGTCCCATAAAAGGCACCAAGCAAAAAATAATTGCTTCCTTGGGCAAGAGAGTTTCCAAGTAGCTGATGAATGATGAGGACGACTTCCATGACCCGTGAGACATGAGTAGCCAGAGCTAGCAGTATTCTCCCCAATAGGATGGGGTTTCCAAAGCAATTCATCATTTTGATCCCTCCTTAAATATAATCTAGACAATTCTTCCAAAGCAATTCCTCTCTTCTGGCCCTCTGCTCCACCTTGTGAGCTTTGGACCATACTTGCAAATTCGTTTTTAATGCTTTTAGCTTTCTAAATTATACTCCCCCAGCCGGTCCCATATCAATCATATTATGCCACCAATTTTCAATTTTCTGGTAAAAATCGTCAAGCTCTAGCCATTAATTTTCAAAACGAAAAGGAATTCCACCCAAAATTTGTAGAACATGTATCAAGGAGAATAGGCCAGTGATCTGAGACAGTTTTATCTAAAACTTTGCAGCATGTATTAAGGTACATTTCCAGCCAATCCGAGGTACATAAAAATTTGTCTAGTCTTGATAGTATAGACCTGCTTCTTCCATTAGTCCAAGTAAAAGATTTTCCGAATACTGGAAGATCAAAAAGCTCCATGGAACCAATGAAATCAGTGAAAGCTCTCGTAGTAGATGTGAAGGACCTAGCGGCAAGGAATCTTTCACTCCTTAGTTTGGTAGCATTAAAGTCACCCCCCAATATCCAAGGGTTCCTCCAATGCTCCATCAAAGATACAAGCTCCTCCCAAAAATTGTTCCTGCCCACATAGGTGCTTGGGCCATATACACTACCAATACACCAAGTTTTGTTATTAGAGATGTCCATGAGTTTTAAAGAAACACAGTAGTCCCCCTGATTTATGTTCTAAACATCCATATGGTCTGAATCCCAGATAATCAATATACCACCAGCAGATCCCGTGGCTTTTACTCCCTTCCAACCAGGTCTTCTAAAAGGGACAAGGCTCCTAATCCTGAAATCTGATATTTCCTCTAACTTTGTTTCCTGCAGCAAGATCACCTTGGATTTATTTCTACTAATAGTACTTCTTATTACAGTCCTCTTATTTGGACTGCGCACTCTTCTTTTCTCAACTTGAGGTACAGGTTCAATCTGGGATTCTTTGCCAGCTTCATCAAGCTTAGCAAAGACAACCAATGCTCCCTCAAACTCCTTTACTGGTATAGTCCCTTTTTTCCTCATGAGTTGAGCAACCCATCATTCAGAATCTGCCCCATCTTCCTGTCCAACTCCATAAAAAATATCATTGGCAGCAATCACATCATTATTATGTGCTTCTACTCCCCTCTGATCCACTTCAATTTCTTCGTCATTAGCCTGAAAATTGGGGTTGCAAATACCATTTACAGAGTGTGGACATGGGTCAAGAATCAGCGGTTGATGTGGCTGTAGAAAAATTCGTCTGGAATAAGTAGTAGGAGTACTGATACAGTTGATATGAACTGGTGAAATTGGTAAATGCTCCTGATGGAGAGATGAGAGATGAAAATTATCCTGCGCACTTGTATTGTGCAGATGGGACAATTTGCAATTCAGAAAGATTTCTCTGAGGAGAGGAAACAGGTAATGTAATTAAAGGGGAATGAGGTACTTCCTGAGTTGTAATGGCTGGCAGCAGGATAGGCGGATTGGAGAGTGCTGGAGGGGCAAGTAAAAATCCTTCCGAGTTCAGCTAGTCAGTGCTTGTCTTTGCCAATTCCAGTGTGAGAGTTTGTTGGGCTTCGGCATGGATAGGCTGACTGGTGCGTGCCTGGTCGGGGGGGCAGTGAGTTGCAGCTCCTTCCAAAATTCTAGTGAGGGCGAAATATCTCTGCCCGAGTTGACTCGGTCGAGATCCGAGTTAGGCGAGTTGACTCGGCCAGCTGGTGATGCGAGGCGAGTGGACTCATCGTCTTCCTCGCGCCTCTTTTTACAGACTACGCTGAATGGAGGTGTAAATTCTTCAGGTTGCAGTAGTATGGTGAAAAAAACCCCTCCAATTTTGAAGTCGATTCATTGTTCTGCAACTGGCCATCGAACGTACAGGAGATTCCTCTCTTCAGGAAAGTCTTCATCGAGCTCCAGCACTGTGCCCACAGAGCTTGCAAACAACTTCAAAGTTTCCACATCCCAGACTTCCGGGGGGGATCCACCAAATTTGATACCATACAGATAACGGCCCTGCTGCTTTAGAAGGTTCTCATTTCCTTGCTTCCCAACATGGAATCTCCTCCGCATGACTCCTTTGGAGGAGTTTGGCTTGTGTTTCTCCATCTGCAACTGAGATTAGCCAATCTCACTGCCCCAAATACGAAGCTTGAGGTGTGTACTGCAGTCCCCAGTGATTTTCGATCCACTTTCCGAGATCAACTGTCCTTTGAGTGTCCCAATCTATGTTTACGACTAAGCCGTTCTTCAAAAATTGGGTCTTGCGGGCCCATTTTTCTTCGAATCGACTCTGTGAAGCATCGAAGCCATGTTCCCTTCTTATCTCTCCACTGCAGATGTCTTTCCAGCATCGATCGAGATGGGTCGGTGGTGTCCTTGCTGGAGGAGGTTCCTGCTGAGTTCTCGGGAATAACTTCTGTAGGGCATCAATGACGGAACTCCATACAGCAGCTCCATCGTCTCCAATATCTGGAAAGTAATTCCGAGCAAGAACCTTCCTTGCTCTGAAGTGCACAGGCTTGCACTCCCATGAGCGTCGCTTGAATATAGAGATCATAAACTGAGAGCTCTCCCCCCAAATTTCTTTTGAGACAGTCCTTTGTGCCACAAGGACAGTCTGTAGTTGTGATACGTATCGCTCGCCTACCTCCATGGGAACCTTAATGAAAGCTCTCTCTCTCCGTCTCCAAAGAAAAAGCAAAAAGCTTTCATTCAACATCGTGCTCCAGTTTTAGCACTGAATCCCCAAATCGCCACGAGACGAGGGCTTTGGCTCGTCCTCCTGTTCTCCTGCTTCGCCTTTCAACCTTTTTCCATTCTTCGCCATCAACGTGCGAAGCCACTGGTCTTCCGTCACCGGCTGAGAGGCCCCCTCGTCTCCTTCGATCCTCGCCGAAATGTCGTCTTCCTGCGCCGCTGGCCATTGTCCAAATACTAATTACGTTAACTACCAACAAGATTAAAAAATTACTAACGTTCGCAAAAGAAAAACCTGAGGCCATCGCAACCGTTAAACAACTAGCTGGATATTCTTTATAAGCAACACTCTCGTTTATGGAAGTGGCAATGATGACCTCCGGCAAGTGAAACACGGTGTACTCGAGCTGGATGAATGATCACATGTTTGGTAATTAATAGCCACAGTGCACGAAATGAATCAAAAAGTGAAACTCCTTAAGGAGAATATTAAACTAGTCATCATATCAGCTGTATTATGAAAACTAAAAGGTTTAATCGAAAAACCTTCGCCAGACGATGCTGACCAGCTTCCGCAGCAAGTTCGACACCGGAGCCATCCTTGGAAAGCGTCCCGGCAGTCTGGCTGGAAACCACCATTCTCCTGACTCTACTTCCAACATGCTGCCAAGTCGAATTCCTTAGAGAGATTGATCTCGGGAAAGAAACGGCGACGCCAGAGGGAGAAAATGAACCGCCAAAAATCCTAGAATCGGTATGTCGAAGCTTGGCCGGTGTGCCAGTGGCAGGCCAGAAAAGGTCGGCGGCCATTAGCTTTTGAACAAGTAAGAACGGAAAAATGAGTTCGCCACGAACTGAGACTTTGCTCTATCCAGTTCCTAATCACTAACTTCGCGCGCGTTTATGAGCCACAAGGAACTCTCAGGCATCTGGACTTCGGAGGGAATTGCTCTTTTCTACAACTATGCGCAGAGTAATGTGCTCGTGTAACGGACACGTACTTAAAATAAAATAATCGGTATAAAATATTCTTGAATTGCTCCTAGTTGCACCTTCCTGCAGTACCCCTCTTGATCCACAATCAGGTGCGGGTTTTAAAGTTTAGGATTTAGAATTTAGGGTTTTAGGATTAAAAAAAGTTTTAGAGTTTAGAGTTTAAAGTTTCAGGTTTTAGATTTTAAGATTTAAAAAAAATTGTTTCAAAAAACTATTGACTAGGATGTGTGACGTGAGGGAAATGATGGGAAAGATTATCACTCCATATGAGAGGAATGTGAACGACTTTGACCCTTTACTCACAAAGTAACTGAAGTATCCATGAAAGTTCTGAAGTTGTGGAAGCTATTCCCCTGTACTCGGCCTTTGCACTGGAGCAAGAAACAATAGCTTGTTTATTTGAACTCCAGGATATAAAATTTTCTCCAAGGAATATAAAAAATCCGAAGTCAACCGCCTATCATCCGGAATACCTGCCCAATCTGCGTTGAAAGATCAAAAGTAGAAATGGGGCTTAATGAGATGCCATAATGCAGTCCCTTTTACATATATAAGTATTTGTTTAACCTCAGACCAATGAATACGGAACAGGCAGACTTGATTGACAACGCATTGGATATCAGGGCAAGTGATGGTGAGATACTGCAGGGTGCCGAAATTTTTAATAGGTAAAATGGTTTTGAGAACCATTGTAGTAATAAAACAAGGATGTATCTGGTTTTGAACCTTCTAACCCCATTTTTTGTAAAACAAACTGAAGTCAGTGAAACCAGGCCCAATGTGATTGTTTCAATCTATACAAAGATTTTTGCAAATGACATACATGATTTGGATAAAGTGGGTTTACAAAACCTCGTGATTGAGTCATAAAAACCTCCTCTTAAAAGTTCCCCATGCAAAAACGCATTCTGCACATCCAACTGTGTTATAAACCAATTATAGGTGAGTACTAGGGTAAGTAATAAACGGATAGTCACAGATTTGACGACCGGGCTGCAGATGTCAAAATTATCTATGCCTTCATCTTGGTGAAACCCTTAGCTACTAGTCTGGCCTTATATCATTTAACCTCACCTTTTTATTGTACTTATTTCTGAAAACCCATTTGCAGCCTCAGGGTATTCGACCTGAATGATTAGCAAGAGGGCATTGAACTCTTCTGCCATAGCTCGTCACCATTGTGGATTTTTGTTGGCCTGAGAGAAATTTACAAGATCCGTTAACAAAGTAGGAGAAGAGGTACCATCTTTGCGAGTGAGAAGAACATGAGAACCTAGGCGAGAGGACTTAGATCTAGTGACCATTGAATGGGTGTTAGTAGAAGGACCAGGCTGAGAAGCAGGCGGCATAGGTAAGGGTATTGGTTGAATTGAATTAGGAGATGATGGAGGGGTGCTGTTTGGGCTAGATGTTGTAGAAGAAGGTGGAGTTTGGATTTGATAATTAGTAGCGCATTCAGTCCGAGATGGAGAAACTGGAGGTGTAGAAGTTTGGGGTCGGGGACTGTTATTGAAAGTGGAGGGTTCTGAAGGAGCATGACTAGTCGAAAGTAATGTGAGTCCAATTTGGACAATGTGTTTATGTATCCTTTCGATGACACCATTTTGTTGTGATGTATAAGGAGATGAAATCTAATGTTTTATGCCATGTTTTGAAACAAACTCTTGAAGAGTCTTTCAAAATTCAGAACCACCATCAGTTTGGATGGTCTGAATTTTGTATGACAACTGATTTTCAATAAAAGACTTGAAAAAGGAAATGACTTGCACTTTTCAGATTTAGACCTTAAGAAATAAATCCAAGATATTTTCTAAATATCGAAAACCATCTCTGGAAATGACAGGAGAAGGACCCCCAAAGATCCACAAATACTTGCTGCAAAGGATAAGTAGCATAAAGTTTATTAACTCCAAATGGTAATGCACTGAACTTGGTCATATGACAAGTGGAACAAATCATGCCACTACTACTAGAAAGAGGAATTTTAAACTGCTTCAGAATTGTCTTTGTGAGGCGGATATGTGGATGCCCTCAGCTGTTATGCCAAAGAGTGAAGGGTGTAGTGTTGGAAAAATGACAGTGGTGCAACTGAAGATGTGTCAAAGACATATAGTCCATCTGTAAGCCTGCGCCATTTGTTTGCCCTTCACAAAAAAGGTAAAAGGATGAAACTCAAGAATAGAGTTAGTATTTTTAGTGAATTGAGAAACTGAAACACGATTCTTTATAAGAGATGGGACATAGAGGACATTCTGAAGTTTAAAAGGAGGTAAAAAAGAAGTGCCTTTTAAGTGAATAGGGGATTTGTTATCATTACCTAGAGTCACTTGTTCTTCTCCTGCAAGATTGAATCTTTTGACTAAATTGTTAACATCATATGTGAAATGGTGAGTTGCTCCCGGGTCTGGATACCAAAGTCCATCTTGTAAGGGCTCATTGAGATGAACTGAATTTAGTTGTGGTGGAGAAACTGGCTGTTGAGCTTGATCAAAGCGATAATAGCACTGAGGTGCTTGATGATTGAGTCAGTTGTAGATCTGACAAGCAAGTTGTTTGGAGCAGACCTGTTAGAAGATGAAATCTAAGTAGAAAAATTACCTCGACCTCTATTATTGCGGCCTCCTCCTCTGTTGTTCCATCCTCCTCCTCTGTTGTTGCATCCTCCTCCTCTGTTTTTGCGTCCTCCTCTACCTCTGAAATTATTTGGGGAGGAGTTTGCTGCTGTTAAGTTAACCGAAGGGTGGTCTGATTGAGACTGAGAAACCCCATTTTTGTGGCCATGGCAAAAAACGACACTCTTGGGTTAAGAGCAAGTTCTGGAGTTCCTTCAATGAAAAGGGAGTGGTGCGAGTAATGACTGACATTATGAAAGGTTCATACTCTGAATCAAGGCCATTCAAGAGGAAGGAGATCATGTCTTCAGGGTCTAGAGGCCGGCCAGCTGCTGATATTTGATCAGCTATGGCTTTTTCTCTCTCTAAGTATTCTGTAATAGTCATTGTGCTTCTTTTTAAATTTTGTAATTCAAGGCGGAGGTGAAGTACTCTTACTTGGAGGTTTGAGGGGTTAGTTTGCTCTAGTGCGAGCAAAATATCTCTTGCTGTTTTCAGGCTATGAACTAGGCCTAAGACGGCAGGGGAAAGAGGGGAAAGAAGGCAACTGTTTAAGGTCTGATCCACACGGAACCAGGCCTCATAGGCTGGATTAGGAAGTAGGGTGATGGAAGGGGGATCAGTAGAAATGAGAGTGGTGGGAGAAAGGATAGTTCCATCAATAAAACCCATCACTGCCGGGCTATAGAGAACCGGGAGGAATTGGAATCGCCATAATATATAGTTGGATCTATCAAGTTAGAGAGAAACAGAATATTGGATATTGGTGATGGTGATGGTGAGAGTAAAGGAGCCATAAGGATTACCTAGATTGAAGGTGTTTCAATGAGAGAGAAGTAGAGAGGACTGGAGTAGCTGGGGAAGCGTTTGCCATTTAAATCCCAGGTGTGAAAGCTAATACCATGTAAGATTACAAGCAATAGAAGGAAGAAGGAGAAAAAGATAGTGAGTACTTCACTAGCAAAATGATCTTTGTTATTGATGATTCAATTGTTGTTTACACAAGTATTTATAGGGAGTTTACAAGGGTTTGAATTTGAAAGACAAGTAAACAAGATACATGATACAGTATAAGAATACAAGTTGATAAGAGATAAGATGAGATTACAAAATAAGAGCTAAGTAATGATAAGATTGTTGGTTGAGATAAGATGAGAACAACCATCTATACACGTGCTCTAACAATACCTCTTGACATGGATGCTACAGCTCGCATCCATGTAAGAATCCTAATCAAAATCTTTTTGAATTTTTTTAAAACTCTAAACCCTAAAACCCTATAATTCTGAACTCTAAAACCCAATAAAATACACCTGACATGGATGCCAAATGTGCATCCGCATCAGCTGGTACACCAAAGGGGTACTACACGAAGGTGCAACTAGCATTAATCAAGAAGCAAATATTGCAGTACCTCCTCTACAAATTACAAGTGAGTGTAGCAGATCTGAGTCAAGGAGACGTTTTGATCAAATGGGGCAGTAGGCTTTGAATAATCTGAATGAAAGTTATAGTACGATTATTAGAGCATTACCTTTTGTATAATAACTTTTATCTTATTATGTTTCATGGACGGATCAACAAAATTGCCCCGCCTACCCTGGGTTTAGAATTTAAACAAAAAACAGAACAACCGGATTAGTTACCTAAAAAAACAAGACTTCTAAACAAAGATTGGGAAGAACAAAATGAACCTAGAAAAATCGAGAAAAATGAGGGAATTAATTTGTTTTCTCTATCCCCATTAAAATAAAAAAACCTTCCTAAAGACTATGGCTGCTGGATGGACATCCTAAACTCAGGGAGGTTTTTTGTTGAGAGGTCAGCCAAAGGCTGTAAAGGTTTTGGGTGAAGCCTTGGTAGCTAAACGGTTTCTCAACAAAGGGAGCTTGGAGAAGGTTTGTTTGGGCAAAGGTTACTTTCTTTTTGAAAGGTATTACCCAAATATTTTTGGTTTGTCTTCATCTTTGTTCTATTGTCTATGATTTTTCTCTTCCACATCAGTTTTCCCATGTCAGTCCTGAGTTAATTTTAAGTTTACCAAATTGCATTTGAAATCAAGTTGTCTAAACCGTAGTGTCTTAATTATACTTGCAAGCACATAAACCTATTGCAATTTAGATTTCTGGAGTACAAGGTCAATCACACAAGGATCAGCAACACTAACCCTCTTATAGAACACTTTCAGCAGTTATATCCCCTTGTTAAATAGAATAATTGAGCAATGTAGCACAGCAAACAACAAAAAAATTAACTAAAACCAATTGCTAAACACAACTTCGAGGTACAATTGCGTCTCTTATTAACCTATGCTCATTGAAATGAGATAATTCATTAAACACATGTAATTCATAACCTTAGGATGTAATTAAGCTTAATTTAACCCATAAGCACTAGGAATAAAAACATTTTAACTGATACGAAAACAACAAATTACTACCCTTTAAGATCAGATCTCACATAGAATTAACAAGAAAGATGCAATGAATCAAAATAACATGGAAACTAAAGAAACTACTACTCTTCATAGTAAAAACAAAGCATTCCATTACACTAATAATTAAAAATTTAAATAAAACTTCAAATAACTGAAGGGAAATTATTCTATAACAAGGAACAACAAACAAACTCAATAGAAAACAGAAATTCAACTAATCTCCTAAACTCGCTGCAAACTGGGTTTAAATAGACAAAGGAATCAGATCTTCCTAATTTAGCACAACTCTGAGCACTATTGGCGTCTGTAGGCGCTACAGGCATCAAAGTGCTCCCATCCCTAGTGGCATCAAGCATAATGCTAGGCCTGAAAGTAATGTTGGGCCTGTAAATAATGTTAGGCACCGAGTTAATTAAAAAATATAGCAAGTGAAATAAGGCATAAGGGTAGTTTGGAAATTTTAGAAAATTTACGTTTTTGGGATTAAGTATGATTATTATAAATAAGAGGTTATGGGGAGAATTAGGGATACTAAAATTCGGAGTGATAACAGTAGCTGATTAGGGAGAGTCGGCTTCCTCTTGAATAAGCAAAACTAATTGCAATGCAGTTTTATCAATAAAAGTCCGATTTTTACTTCCCCAAATCGATTCAGGTTCTATCACATAACTATGTCAACATCATAGCCTCGAATGAAAAATTTGCTCTAAACTGCCGCTGCTAGTGTCCATCTTTACGCAAGGCACTTGTTTTCCTGTAATGTTTCATCATCTTATGAAAATTCCCCACACAGCAGTATCCAACTCAGCACAACTGGCATTCCCAGTGCCACTCGCGCTCACAATGCCTGTCTGGGTACTATAGCGTCAAACCTCTGAATTCTGCAATTAACTTCTTTGGCACTTTCTTCCATTTTGAACTCTTTATTCTTCAAAATAATATAAAACCAAGATTAGCATGCACACCTAGAGAAGCACAAATCAAATACATAAACTTCTTCAATAAAATCTACATTATAGAGAAAAAAATAAACATTTTATGACTTATCCCAAACCACTCAAAAGCATAAAACCCCTTACCCTTCCCTCTCCTCCCACTTTTTTTTTTCTTTTCTGTATTGCGCCAATCTCTGAATTCTGCAATTAACTTCTTTTCCATGCTAGTTCTTTACTTTTAGCTCCCTTTTTGTAAACAACAACATAAGACCTCACTTAGCATGAACACCTACAAATAAAACAAATCCAAGAATAAAATTCCATAGCATAATCTGAGTTTAATAGGTGAACAAAATACACATTTTACAACTTTTCATAAATCCTTACATCTGAGAAGCTTAAAGCCATTCCCTTCCCTCTCCTCCATTTTTTTTCTTTTTGGTTAAATTGTAAGTCTAATAAATTGTATAAACCAACATGAAAATAGACATAATAATTTCCACAAAATTACCCTGGCATGTGGTTGGTGGAAATTATGCTGCATTTTTAGGCTAACTTTTGATGTAATTGTGTTGCAATTTCACTATCTTTTGGTGTTGATTTTGTAGGAATGCGCTTCATATTCACTAAATACCAACTGGAAGGAGAAAAAGGAAATTCAGACGTTTTAGGCCTAAAAACACCCCAATTTGGAGATATACAGAGGGTGGCGTTACATGGCATCAGATGGGAAGCCATTGCACTAAGAAGAAGAGGAAAAATGCACGTAACGCCACAAGGCGCCAGAGCAGAAGCCACCACATCAGGATGACACATGCAGAAGCAAAGTGGTTGGCACCATGTTTGAAGCTACGACGTCGTGTTAACAAGGGCTGCGAGCAGTGAAGAAACGGCTAAGTGTCGAATGCCTCGGTGCGTGACTCACGCAGGAGTGCTGGAAGCAACAGAACTCTTCTAGGTGCAACGCCTCAGCGATATGATCCAACGCCGGAGCGCTCATCATCTCTCATCCTGCACCTCGGCGACCGAAGCAAACACCGGAGCCCTCGACCTCGCATGTACAGCGTCTCGGCGACCACAGAGTCGTATGGCGCCGCACTTGACACCAAGAACTAGCACGATAGGTAGAGTCCCATGTCGTGTGGCGCCACATCACTTAGGGCACTAAAAAAGGGGGAATATTTCAGACTCCCCTATAAATATGTGTTATAAACGCACTTTGGGCATCACACCTCCACGCCGTAGAGGCGAAGTTAACAGTAGGAGTGAAGCAGAGACACAATGTGCGTTCAAAGAGGAAGAAGGAGTTCAAGAGCAAAAGGGAAATCTTTTGCATTTTTTCCTTCTTTATCCCAACCTATCATGTATTTAATGTTAATGGACAGGGAATCTTTCTGATTCCAGATTATATGTAGCTAAGCTTCATTAGGGGATAAGTGATGTAATGTGATTTCGGGTTTGGATTCATGTAATTTCAGCTATTTTAGTTAATATAGTGCAATCAATCTTTGATTTAGTGTGAGTGGCCACATGTTCATCTTATCGTTTTGTTGAGACTGAGAGGTAATACGAAAAGATACCACCACTCTGCGTGTGATCCCCAAATCGCGGCAAGACCAACAAGGGCAGGTGAGGGGTGCACCGGTAGACTTCGAGAGAAGCGTCCGGACACGCGTGGTCGCTTTAGGTTGAGCATTCATGGGCCCATGATTAAGACCTGTGACCTCGAGAGACAAATCAGGCTAGGGACGGGGGCACGGTTGTAGCGCCTTGAGAGAGGGTTACACGTACGGAATTCCTGACCCATTATCGAGCCGTATAATTGCACACTTAGCTAAATTGAATGAATCCTACCCTTAATTACATGAAATCACTTCCCCCTACTCCTAATCTACTTCGTCTCTAGCATGTTAGTGTGTATCACTTAGGACTATTGTAATTAGATAGTATTTTTTTGTGGTTTTACATTAGGATACTGTGACAATTCTCTTTAATTGCAATAGTTGAATATAGCTGTAGGGAATTCATTGGTTAGTAAGTAGTATAGTCTTTGTGGGATCGATCTGGACTCGTCCAATATATTACTTGGTGTGACGCGTTCACTTGCGCAAAAGAAGAATTTTGTAGTGTCATATTAGCCCAACCAAGTTTTTGGCACCGTTGCCGAGGACTAGTACTGCTATTAGCCTTGGGCTCTATAGCTGTAATCTAGGTAATTAGAGTAGTTAGTGTAATCTGACTAACATAGCTGCATGCTTAGTGTAGTGTAATCTAATTCTGTTAGTTCATATAAATTGCTTTAGTATAAACTCTGTTTTTGTTGTTTGTTTGTGTGTTCTTGGTGTGTTTGTAGTTCAGTTTTTCTTTTTGTAAAGTGTGTTTATGAGCCGAATTGTTATACTTGCTCTCTCTTGTGTATGCAAGATGGTAGAGGCCTTGCACTGTTTCCTTTTGATCCTGAAATTGAGAGGACAGAAAGAGTCGACCTAAGGCAGCAAAGGTTATCAAGAAGAGAGGAAGATGGTTGAAGAATAGCCAAGAAGTCTGAGAGAGTTTGTTGTCCCTCAAGCTGGAGGTTCATACTCTAGTATAAGAAGACCAACAATTTTGGCAAACAATTTTGACATAAATCCGGCAATCATTCAAATGATTCAAGCTTCAATGCAGTTTAGTGGATTACCAAATGATGATCTAAATTTGCATCTAGCGATTTCCTAGAAATCTGTGATACTTTCAAGCATAATGGTGTGTTAGAAGATGCGATAAGGTTGAGATTATTGTTATTTTTGGTAAGGGATAAGGTGAAGCATTGGTTAAATTCTTTGCCTTCAAATCCTATCACCACATGGATGGATCTTGAACAATTTGTTTTGGCTAAGTAGTTCCCTCCAGCCAAAACGGTAAAGCTGAGGAATGATATCAATCTGTTTACTCAATTGGATCAGGAATCTCTCTATGAAGCTTGAGATCGTTTTAAGGAGCTATAAGGAAAATGCCCTCATCACTCGATTCCTAAGTGGTCCCAAGTGCATACATTCTACAACAGGCTGCAGAATTAGACAAAGGCAATCATTGTTGTAGTAGCAGGAGGTGAACTTATGAACAAATCAATTGAAGAGGCATATGACTTGTTGGAGAACGTGGCAGCCAACAGCTATAAATGGAACACTAAAAGGTCAAAGAGTTTGCCTGAGCAAAACCAAAGTTCAAGAAAGATAGTTGGAGTCTACGAAATAGACACCCAAACAACCATCCGGATCCCGATGGATGCCTTGAAAAAGAAGATAGCAGCCTTGGAAGCAAATCCCACACAGAGTCCATTTGTATGCTGTGATTTATGTGGTGGTACTAGACACAGAGTTGAGGTGTGCACATCCACAATGGAAAGTGTGCAATATGCCCAAAATAGAAACAACCCGTACTCCAATACCTACAATCCCGGTTGGAGAAACCATCCAAATTTTGGATGGAGAAATGAGCAAGGAAATGCATCAGCACCAATTCAAGGAAATTATCAAAATTCTGGACAGCAGGCAAAGTTTCAAAATCGGCATCAAGTTGAGAAGCCAAATTCTAACTATGAATTGCTGCCTAAGTTGGTGCAAAGCCATGATGCATCCTTGAGAAATATTAAAGTCCAAATGGGACAGTTGGCTAAAGCCGTTAATGAAAGGTTGAAAGGATTTCCAAATCCTCCCAGTGACACGGTGGAGAATCCAAAGAAGGAAGATAAGGAAGACGTAGTGTGCTGCAACATAGTGTTGGCTAGGGAAACTCTAGCTCAAATGGTGATGGAAGAAGTGAATCAATAGTTCACTCAGGAAGAAGAACATGAGTATGAATCTTTCTCCATTGAACAAAGCCAAACTCCCTCTTTCGATGAAATGAATGAGACAGGGTAGTCTCATGTATCTCCCTTTGAATGGGTTGAGATTGATGAGATTGACTTGTATGAGGTAGAAGAAAAAAAAGGATGAGTTGGGTTGTGAGTCCCGACCAATACCAATCTGGAGTCTTGAAGATTAGCTCCTAGAAAAATTTGAAGTAGGAAGAGTTAAACCCAAATTCTCCCATTCTAGAAGTTGAAGAAGGAGGCCATCTGAAATGGTCAAGTAAAAATGAATGGGGAGAGAAGAAGGTTTGGCCACCACCCTATGGTTTGGAAGATGTGTAAAGAAGAAGAGTACAACAATTGGAGAGAGACGTGCTCCCCAAAGGTAAAAGATCCTGATAGCTTTGTCATACCATGCACCTTTGGGACCCACACGATCAAGGGCACTCTGTGTGACTTGGGTGCTAGTGTGAATAATATGCCTTTTTGGCATATTCAAGGAGCTGGGTCTCAGCGAGCCACCCCCTACAAAAATGTAGACAATGTTGGCTGATGGTTCCATCAGCTACCCAAGGAGAATTCTAATGGTGAAAGTGAATGGACTCTTCTTTCTAGCTGATTTTCTAGTGATAGATGTGAAAGAAGTCACAAAAATGCCTCTCATCTTAGGAAGACCCTTCCTTGCTACAACTCGAGCAAGTATCGATGTTGAAGAGGGGGACATCACTGTGAGATCAGCGAATGGTGAAAAAGTCAGCTTCTTTATGCCTCAAGCTATGAAGATGAGAGGACTTAACAAGTCAACCTATTGTGACCAGTTCACATAATTTGATAATTTTATCAAACTTATAGCCTCGTAGCATCAACTCAAGCTATTGTGACCAGTTCACATAATTTGTTCCATCAAGTACTTGTTTCTTAAAGGACTTAGCAAATTTATGTCTACTATTTGATGTTCCTGTCATCCAGAAAATATTTCATTATTTGGACAACATACATAGTAATACAATCACATCAATCATCTAGTACTCCCACTTACCCTTTGGGGATTCATGAGAGTTACTAGGCAAATCATTCAACACATAATTAATAAACAATAACATCACAAATAAACAAACAAAAAAATTAATTCATACTAACCCATTGGGGATTCATATGAATTAATTTGCAATACACTAATTTAATTATAGAACTTGCATTACACTTTTAGGTTTTTTTTCTAATCATATAATAAATTTAGTATAACACAAAGCAAAACTATTCACATTCAAATACATAAATACATAACACAGTAATGTAGTAAGATAAATAATAAAACATTACATGAAATTACGAAAAAAGAATAATTAAAAACCAAAACCAAACTAAATAGATTTGAATTATATATTAACATATAAATCTTCATATCCATATTCTTGCATCTCAAATGTCCAAATAACATGGAAATAAAATTAAAATAAAATTTGGATAAAAAAACGCTTAAAAAACACATTCTGGTCCACTATAAATATAAAACTGGTCTAGTTCATGGTTCTGGGTAATTACAGACTCTAACCGCACAACATTATGCTCACCTGCGAGCCTATGGGAGAAAGGCTCACAATGCATTATGCATATTGGACTTAGCGGACCCATGCCAAGCAGGCCTGTGCATAGAAGCCCGTTCGTATGCAGCCCCGTGCCTAAGCAGCCCCGTGAGAATGTAGCCCCGTGCGTAGAAACCCGCACGTATGAAGGCCCGTGCATTGAAGCCCGTGTGTATGTATGCCCGTGCATTGAGGCATGTGCGTAACATATTCAGGCCCGCACACTTGCTGGCCCGATCGCTTGCAGGCCCGTACATAGGCACGCTTGAGCGCAGCAGCTATCCCGCACGCAGCAGCCTGCCCCCGTGCGGCAGCAAGCCTGTGCGCAACAGCAAGCCCGTGCACAACAACAACCCTATGTGCAACAGCAAGCCTGCACACAACAGCAAGCCTGCACACAACAGCAAGCCAGAACACAGCAAGCCTGTGCGCATTAGGGTTTGGCTCGCGCCTGCGGCATAGAAAACCAGAATCTATCTTCATGATATGTGCAATGGCAAAATTACTTGTATTTATTAGACATTAAGTCTAATAAATCGTATAAAACATCATGAAAATAGATATAATAATTTCTATAAAATCAGTTTCATCTTTGAATAGTAATCAATTCGATGTGCACAAGATTACCTTTGGAATTTACTTTTACAAGTGATAAGCAACACTCCCTTCAGTCAGACCAGGTGTGCATAGCCATCGCCTCACTTGTAAGACCTTGGAGGATTTATAGATACTAATGGGTATGACACTAATAACTCTTATCAATATGGGATTAATGACCCTTAGGAGAGATGAATCTCTTTTTTCCCTAGGGGTCCCCTAAGTCAAATGTACCCATTAAATCTACCTCTATAGGGGATGTGCTAACTATTATTTCCAGTACTGAAATATGACAAAGTATCTAGAAGTGGGCCTCACACCCATAAGTAATGGTATGGTAATTTATTTTATAAAATGAATATTTAAACATAAGACCTTGCTTAACATGTACACCTACGAAAATACAAATCAAAGGATAAAAATCCTTAGCACAAACTGAGTTTACGAGTTTAATAAAATATACATTGTACAACTTATCATAAATCCTTACATCTGAGAAGCTTAAAGCCCCTTCCCTTCCCTCTCCTCCTCCTATTGTTTTCCTCCCTCTTCTCTTCTTCCTCTTCTCTTCTTCCTCTTTCTTCTTCTCTTCCTTCCCTTCCTCCCCTTTGCGAGCGAGCTGAGACCCATGGGCCGGTGGAGGCACTGATTTGATGATTGAACAAGTTGCCCGGTTGGTAAAATGAGTTTTGATCAAAATGTGTTTTGCTTGCCTTGGACATGACAAAGGCACCAAGTGTGAGCTAAACGAATCTGAAGTTGAGTGAGATCAGGTTTTATAGATGTATCAGTTTTAAATACTAGTGCATGAATCTATTATAGTATGAACAAGGAGTGATAGGCCAATCTCGCGAAGATTAACAAGCTAGGACTTCCTTTTTGGAAATTAAATCACCAAACTCTAATTGCTATGTATCGAATAGAAGGAAGAAAAAGAAAACAAACATGCCAATAATAAACAATCAGTGGCTGATAGGTTTCTAGGTATCACCTCAACTTGTGCAGATCAATTACAAATAACCTATGGTCATTGATAGCAAGCCGACTCTATTTCATGCACTGCAATCCTTTTTCATTTCAAATCCTACCAGTGTATTCATATATAAAGGAAACACCACGTAAGAGACCACTGCCTACAGCACAAGCTGTATCCTTCACTGTGAATCACCCAAAAATACACGATGAGTCATAAAATGAGTATTGTATTGACCGATTAAACTTTGTTTCTGTTAAATAATATAACCTTTGAGTTGTTTTGTGTAGATTTTCATGCTAAAGCTGGTTTTATTGCCAAAGGTGAAGAGGAGTTAAAACTAGAGAAAATGGCGTAAAAATAACTTATAAACAGAATTCATAGTTCTGGTGCTATATGACAATTATTCTCGGAAGCTTAGATACAAAGTAATACAGTTTTACAGAAATTTACATAACAAGGTAAGTGTGAAGATTGCCTTTGATCATGACACTGTTTGCCTTATCTGGATAGTCCATAGAAGGTAAGACTCATTGTATAGATAATTCTGGAGATTCACATTCTCTAACATTCCCCTGCAATATTGGTGTCTTTGGAAAGACACAAAGCCTGGGTAAAAATCGACTGAACTGCCCTCGAGATAAGCCTTTGGTGAAGATATCGACCAGTCCGAGGTGATGCAACAAATCATTTGTATATTTGGACTGGAAAAGATGAAGACCATCTTTACTGCAGGTGACTGTTAGACTTTAGGTCAAATAAATAACATAATACATCATGAAAATAGACATATAATATTTTCCATAGGATCCCTATTGCATAAACATCATACAAATATGATCGAATTGAAATAAGAAAGATAACGAGAGCGTGTCTTTCATCTTGGAGTAGTAATTGAGTTCAAGTAGTGCACAACCAAACCATTTCGAATATGTTTTTACAAGTAATTTGCTTGCTTCCCTTCAGCCAGACTGGGTGTGCATAAGCTATACACTTGTAAGACCTTGGAGGATTTATAGATTCCAATGGGTATAACACTAATGACTCTATTCAATGTGGGACAAATGACCCTTGGGAGAGATACAACTCTTTATTCCCAAAGCGTCCCCAGAGTCAATGTACCCATTAAATATACCCCTACAGGGGGATGTGCTGGCCATTATTCCCTGTACTGAACGTCCAATGACAAAGTATCTAGAAGTGGACCCCACGCCCATAAGTCATGGTAATATTTATAAATCCATATTTGAAACCATTTTTCCAACAGTGACTTCAATGCCACGGAAATAATGAAGGGGACCAAGATCTTTGACTAAGAACTCAGTCTGAAGGCTGCAAATAATAACAGAAATAATAGATGGAGAGTCCCCTATAACAATTAAGTCATTCACATACACTAGAATATATGTAATAGAACCAGCACTATATCAATATAATACAGAGAAATCTGCCTTGGATAACATGAATCCAAGCTCAAGAAGAAATGAAGTCAAATGATTGTACCATGCACGAAGGTTTTGTTTTAAGCCTATAATGACTTCTGAAGAAGACATACAACATTCGGCTGAGTAGTGTCAATAGACCCAGGAGGTTGAGACATATATACCTCTTCTACTAGGTTACAATTCAGCAAAAGCATTATTGACTTCAAACTGTTTGTTGCTCCACCCTTTGCACACAGCTAATGCAAGCACCGCACAAATTGTAACATGTTTGACGACTGGGCTAAAAGTCTCAAAATAATCCTGCCCCACCCGATGATTGAATCCTTTGCCACTAGACGTACTTTATAATGTACAATACTGCCATCCAGTTTCATTTTAATCCAAAACACCCACTTACAACCAATAGGATGTCTCCCCTGTGGTAAAGATACAAGTCTCCATGTATGATTAGATAATAAAGCATTGGACTTGGCTTGCTTGCCCACATGCCAGTGTGGGTATTTCATAGCCTGAGAGTAACATGTCGGTTCAATTGGGAAGGAGAGAGGGACAGGCAAATGACGAGATGACGTAAGGATTTTCGTTTCAGTGACCCAGTCATACACCGAGTGGTCATGCAATGGGTAGCAAAAGGAGCACTGAGACGAGCAGTCTGTGAAAAATCGAGAGTAGGTAAAGTAATTGGAGAAGAGACATGGGGTCTTCGATCAGAAGTGGGAGCCTGGTCATTTTCAGACTGCAGAGTAGAGGAATGAGACTGACTTGCCTATGGGGAGAGAGAAGAATGTTTGGCTGTGGGAGTGGACAGGGGGAAGGTCTCTGAATCTGCATAGGAAGAGGAAGTAATTAATTGGTGGGGTCACAGAAGACTACCATGATGGAGTAGGGAGCAAAGTTGTCTTGGAGTACGAACAAGGCGTCTTATCGAAGTTCACATTGCGATTGATGTATACTCGACTTGTGGGAACATGAAGACACCTTTAGCCCTTGTAATTAGGGTAGTAGCCAAGAAAAACACTTGGACCAGATCGGTCATACAGTTTATGAGATGCATAAAGGCATCCGAAAATACCCAAAGATGAATAATCTGGTTTAAGACCAAAAAGAAGTTCAAATGAGTTTTGGAATATAAAACTAGAGTGAGTAGTCTGTATAAGATAAATGTGGTTGTAGAAAAACAAAATCCCAATGTTCTTTTGGCATGGATGCTTGCGCAAGTAAGATCATACCGTGACGATGGTTTTGTTCGGCTATCCTATTTTGATGTGGAGTATATGGGTATGAAATTTTGTGATGGATACCACCAGATGAGAAAAGTTCCTTAAACCGAAGATTGAGTCCCGAATTGGTTTCCTTAACACAAAACCCATTAGAGGTGAAGGTAACAATGCAATTATAATCTGAAGTAAGACGTGAGACCAAGAGTAAAGTTTTGAGAGAAGTCAGAACACATAGAACATTGCAAAGGTTGAACTAGTCAAAGGAAGAGAACCGACATTGGGAATAGGGAAACCTGATCCATTTCCCAGGATTACTTGGTCCAAACCTCTGTAGGGGGCATTGTCTGCGAACTGAGAGGCGTTTGAAGTAATGTGATGAGTTGCACCTGAGTCAGTATGCCAGGCTGACTCTTGATTCGGGTAAGTCTGTGCCAAATAGGCCTGAGGGGGAAGACTTGCGTGGTGGTATGCAAGATTAAATCGATAGCGGCATTGAAGGGCTGAATGACCAATATTTTGGCATGTCTGACAGGTTGGGCGAGGTGCTTTGTCGCGTCTGTCATGTTGACCTTGACCTTGGGGTCCACTAGATGTTGTCCACGGTCACGGTTAGAGCGACCACCGCCCTTGGGCTAGGAGCAACCCCAACTCCCTCTGGCAGCAACATTTGAATACGGAGTTCCAGAAATATCGAACTGGTTGAACTGCTGCTGCACTTGAATTCATTGCTCCTGAGTGAGAAGGAGATTCTGCAGCGAGTCAAAGTTGTAAAGCTCATCTCTGCTTGTGACAGTTTGGATGAATGATTCAAACTCTTGTCCAAGATTTGAAATGACGTAATGGGTTATCGTCTGGTAATCAATGGGATGTACTAAAGCAAGGAGATTATCAATAATTTTCTTAATATTGTCGAGGTAAGCAGACATTTAAAGAGATCCTTTACGAAGAGTCTATAATTGAAATCGCAGATGATTGAGGCAAGTTTGCAAAGTCGATGCATAGACTTTCTGCTTCTGCCACATGGCTGAGGCAATTGGAAGGCAGAGAGTATGGCCGAGCGAGACCTCTGAAAGGTAGCGACAATCCAGCTCTGTATCATCTGATCGAGTAAGTACCACTAGGCGTAGTGCTGGTTCAGAACTGGTGTGGTTGAGTTATCGTTGAAAAGGCACTGAGGTGGTGCTATAACTGAGCCATCGGCCAGTCCCATGACTTGTTGACTGTTGAGAACTAGAAGCATTTGCTGGCGCTGGAGCAAATAGTTCTAGCGATCAAGTTTGATGAAAATGTAATGTGAGATATTGGAGATGGGGAGGTTGAACTAGCCATTAATGGAGCCGAGATTAAAGAAGGTGGGACCATAGAGGCGTCATTATTGAAGACAAAAGGAGTTGCAGAGGAAGAGGTTGACTGATTGGTGGCCATTAGAGAAGACTCGGCGACGAAGAAATTATAGAGGAGGTCGTCCGGAGAGGAGGAAGATGACGGCGTAGGATTTGTGCCTAGGTTGGGCTTTGATACCATGTAATGTTTGTAATTTTTATTGAACTCTTAGACTTCATGTGTATATATAGTTAAGAGACTTAGAGAGTCTGAGCCAGATTAGGAAATTGACTCGGAAGCTTAGTGACTAGGAAATACAACTTTACATACTTTTACATAATAAGGTAACAGTGAAGATTGCCTTTGAAAAAGACACGACTTGCCTGATCTGGATAGAGTCCGTAGAAGGTAAGACTCTTTGTATAGGTGATTCTGGAGATTCATGTTCTCTAACAATAGTGTTGAGTTAAACACTGTCACAAAAGGAATTTTCAGAACTTGGCTCCAAATTACAGAAAGTCAAGGCCCTTTTGCATGGAGAAGGACACCAATGTCGTTGCTTCTGAGAAAGTTTTCATTAAAGGCTATACACATAGTTATGCTCAATGCCAGTAGTCCCAAGGAGTTTTTTTATGCCAGTAGCGCCGAGGTAAAGCCAATAGCATCCAAAGTCATGGTAAATTAGGTAACTTTCAATTTCTTTGTCTATATAAATCCAACTTATGGGAAAGGTTAGCAAAGTAGGTTTTGTGGCTTTAAAGTTTTGTTTAGTTGTTGCCTGGGATAGTCAGCAACACTGCTTGGAAACAATTTTTTGGTAAGTGAAATCCTTTAACTATATTTTTAGTTTAAAAAAGGGAATAAAAATTATACTAACAAGTATGCTTTGCAATGGTGTATGCCATCTTGGTAAAGTGTTTAATAGGTAGATTGGAGACAACATAAGTTACATCTGAAAGCCATCGAGAGGCCAGCGCTTCATAGACGAGAGGACATGCCTCAAAACCATTGAGGGAGCTCTTCGCGCCTTTCACTACTAATCCTCCAACTTGTACTTTGTTGCCTACTATATAAGCTACCCACTTTGAGCTATCACTGCAGGCGATATAACTTTTATCTTATACGGTTTTGAAAAGGATGATCTTTACACTAATGTGAAAAAGTTCCTTTATGGAACCATGAGGTTCCCTCACTTTCCGAATGATTCTTCTTTGTTGAGGTTATTTTAAATTTCCTTGAAGGATAGAGCAAAAACTTGGTTGAATTGTTTGCCAGCTAGATCAGTCACTAGTTGGAATGTGTTAGTAATCAAATGCCGGTTCAAAGTTCTTTCCCATGTCTAAATATAATACTTTTAGAAATGGTATCATTGATTTTTACCAGGACGAAAACCAGAAGTTCTATTAGAGTGGGAATGCTTCTAGGATATTGTTTTAACGTTTTCACCACTATTGTTTTGAAAAGTGGAGATTAACTCAATATTTCTACACTTGGTGACCACAAAATGTGATTGAGTCCATGCATAGTGGAAATTTCTTGGCCGTGAATGACGAAGCTGCTTATAATTTCTATGAAAAATTTTCAGCTAACTCGTAGCAATGGACTTGAATGGTTCTCGGGACAAAACATCGAACAAAGCTGGGTTGTATGAGGTAATTGAAGCTTCTTCTATGTGTAATGGTCTAGAATTTAAAACAATAGGTGGAATCTTTGATGGTTGTAAAAGCTATTCCCCAGTAGGTGTATTCTATTTATGTTAGTCCAAAGCACCTTACACAAGCTTGTCCTACCACACCACCAGAGAGTATGATGAAGAAAGTCAATTATTTTAATCTAGGCTAGTATAGAGCTCTTCCAAACACCTGTAATCCAAATTGGAGGAATCACACTAACTTCTCATGGAAACAAAAACTGGCGCCAACACCTAATGCCTAAAACCGAAATAGGAGAGCCTCCTATGACCCATCCACCTAGTATTCCTCAAGATCTACAAAACCCACTCCAAAGGTCCAATCAATACACTTCAACTGAAGAGTCTTTGGAAACTTTCAGGCAATTGACCACCCAATCAATTTCAAAAATAGAAACCCAAGTGGGTCAACTTGAGAGTCAATTAGACGAGAAGAAGAAGGGTCAATTCCCAAGTCAGACAATATCTAATCCTAAGGGGCAATTTTCTTTTGGAAGTAGTTCCACCTCTAATTCACAACATGGTCGAGAGCAAGTTCAGTCCATCATTGCCCTTAGGTCTGGAAGGAAGGTAGACAATAAGGCTGAATCATCCATATGGTTGCTTCAGGTGTGTTCTTTTCAATTTATGTTGATGTAATCTTCCATTAGTTTGACATCAACATTTTTTCTCTTGCGAATTTCGTACTGTGGAGATAGATTTGACTTCTGATTGTTACTGTGAGTGTAGGATATATATTTTTGATTGAGTTGGAGGGCCTAAGTTCTCTATAACTGTTGTTTTCAGCAAAACAATTTTCGACAGGTGTTCTTTTTGTGTTTATTCTTATCTTTTTAGACACATTGGGATGTCTTTCGTAGAGCCTGTTAACTCTGGAGTTCAGATTAAGGTGAATAGTAGAGATATCCTTTAGATTATATCCATTGAACTCAATGTCAGTAATTATTTATTGTGGTCACACTGTTCAAAAATATTTAGGAGTGAAACTGAAGGATAACAATTTAACTGAGTCTCAACCCATTCCAATTACACTTCAATGGAAAGCAGATGATATCCAATTTAGGACGTGGATAATAAACAACATGGAAGAGAGTTCAGGTTAAGAGCTGTGCCTCAGCAAAGAATATTTGGAAAGAACCGGAGTCAATGTTTTATAAGAACTAACTTTTCTAAAATTTATTATCTGTATAAAATGTTTTCAGAATTTCCCGTGGTGATTGGAGTGTGACAGAGCTTTTTATTGTGATGCAAGGTTTGCTTCTAGAAATCAATAATCATCATTCTATCACTACAGATATCACAACCATCAGGCAACAAAGGAATCAAATTAATGTTTTACGTTTTTTGGAGGCTTTAGGGCACAAATTTTAAGGTGTTCAAACACAAATTCAAGATGCCTTGGGTGATCTTACTCTTGAGAAGGTGTATAACCAAGTGTTAAATGCAGAATCTATTGTCTTATCCTTTTCATCTAGCGGTGTTGTGTCCGAGAATAATTCTGCACTAATTAGTACATGTTTAGCTACTAAAGCTGACTCTTTTTCTTCATGTTGACTAGGTGGCCATTGGGAAAAGTTCAAGAAGCCCCTTGGGAAAATAATGATAGCAAGTCAGAGATTCTTTCAGAAGCTTCTGATTCTCTCTATCCATAGAAGGGAAAATGAATCCTTTACCCTGCAAGCAGTGACAAAAATTATCCTTGACTTCTCGAAACATATTTAAGGTTTATAGAGAGGAGAAGAACGTGATCAAGATATTAAATCATTCCACCTGCTTTGATACAATGAGAAAATTGTAATAGAAAGAAATTGAGGGAAAGTGCAGATAGGAGTGAATTAGAGGAGGATGTGAACAGAAAAGAGATCTAGAGAACGTGTTAGGTCTCTTGTCTCCCAATTCATTAATATATAAGATGCACTTACAAGATTAAAGTTATTCCCTTAATGGTAAGTGGACCACTAATGAAAAAGAGGATAATTAACTCCACACACATCAGTCTCCCACAATTTCAAAAAATAGAAATTACTGAAATACCCTTAGTCCAAAATCACCACAAATGCCCCTGACTTCTAACAAAGAAAACAATGCAAATGTGAAAAAAGGCAATAAAGAGGAGCTTAACACTAGTTTGGGAGAAATTAAGAAAGGTGGCTTAGAAGACAAAATAACACATGAGACTAAAGGTGAGTTGACTCAAATTGTCTTTCTTAATTGCCACCCCTTACCCAGCCACATCCGTACCTAATGAAAGCCCTACTAGCCTTTGGGTTTGTCTTTTTCACTGGTGTATAATCAAAGAAAAGAATTACACTATGGGATTCATTCTTGAAGACCAATAAAAACATGATTTAGTGGAATTTTGGGGAGAGTAGCAGCTCCGAATTGGTGGGCTGTCATGGGGCATGGAAGAGCATAGTGAAGGAGAAACTAGAAGCACACTTGATAATATAGTGCATGTTTAGAACATTTCAAAATTAAATTAATAATTTTTGGATGAGTTTAAGTGTTGGCGATAAACCGTTCCTAAGTAGGTTTTGTTCCATGCGCAAGCACACATGTCGTAACAAGTAGCAAACTAGTAGGACCAGGTCAATCCCACAGGGAAGTAGGAGACTGATCCACCTTCTTACTCAAGGCCTCTATTTAATCTAGAATAGTAGAGGAATCTACTTCAAAAGTTGCAGTTGTCTTCCTAGAACTTGGTCCTTGTTCGGGTTTTACTCTTGATCTCTCAAACTTCCATTGGTAGCTATTTGCTGCCATATTTTCCAACAAC
Organism: Aristolochia contorta; assembly: GCA_022405105.1. Lineage (NCBI taxonomy): Eukaryota > Viridiplantae > Streptophyta > Magnoliopsida > Piperales > Aristolochiaceae > Aristolochia > Aristolochia contorta. The sequence continues at coordinate 468,456 of JAHZSQ010000056.1, read as the reverse complement.
TCATACGCCTCATCTATAGACGTTTTCATCAGTGCACCCCCATGGCTGCATCTATAATTTTTCGAGTTTGGTTTTATAGTCCAATATAGAAGGTGTGCACCTGAGATCACTTAGGTATAGAATGATGAGGGCACTTCCTTAACAACTCTTTGAAATGATCCCCAAGCTTCATATGGGCACTCCTGATACATTTGAGTAAACAAATTGATGTCAATCCTTTACTTTGCATTTTTGACCGAAGGGAAGTATTTGGCTAAAACTTTCTCTGCTAGGTCATTCTAGGTGGTGATTGACCCTGATGGTAGAGAATTTAACCAATGCTTCGCCTTGTCCCTGGATGAGAATGGGAACAACTTCAATCTGATCGCATCATCTGACACCCCATTATGCTTAAATGTGTCACAAATCTCAAGGAAGTCATCTATATGCGAATTCAGATCATCATTAGGGCAATCCTCCAAATTGCACAGAAGCTTGGATCATCTAAATTATAGCAGGTTTGATCTCAAAATTATTTGCCTGGATTGCAGGCTTTCTAATGCTAGAGTGCTGACCCCTTGTTTGAGGTACTGAAAACTATCTCTGCCTGATAAACGCTTCTACCTAAAATTAGTTCTCACAGTCGTCTCAATCTCTGGATCATAAGGCAATAAGGCAAAGCCACTTTCAGATTGCATACACTGCAAGAGAGATAACTGATCAGAACAACTAATCTACTCCTAAGGAAAATTCTAACTGAACTAAACACCAAACAAATGCTAACACATGCAACAATGCTGACAAAGTCAACTACACACCAATTATAATAAAAAGCCAATGCACAATCACACAAACATTTCAACTAAAAACACCAAATCAAGCACAAACGCAATGCACTCTATTGATGCTATGAACTAAAGCATGCAATCATGCAAGGCAATACTACAAACACCTACTCTACAGCTCGATTACAGCTTTCGAGCATGGTATTAATAGCAATTCAAATAAAATCCCCGGCAAGGGCGCCAAATAACTTGTTTGGTGCAAACCATACCTATAAAGTTTTGCCCGTATGCAAGTGTATGTATCGTCACAAGTAATAATCGGGTGAGTCTAGTTTGTCTCCATAGGGACTTGTTGAATGGACTTCTAAAATTAATACTTAACAGCTATATTTAACCAAACTCAATATGAGGAGTTCTCATGAATGCAACGCACTTAAATGCAATTGAACACAAATAAATGCAAAAAAAACACTTAAATGCACAAGAAACTTGTAGGAAGGAGCTAGGGGTTTGATTCATACAATTCATGCTGACTGAGCTCCGCTAGAGGATCTGAGAATTATGTATGCAGTCCCCATCGGAGGATTCTTCAACTGTATTCCCTTTCATCAAACTCTATTATCTTTCGATTTGCTAGTCCTATTAGAGAATCTCTTGCACTTAGCTCCCGTGACCACGTGCATCAAAAGCTTATTCCCATGGCCGGCTAGGAAAATACACGCTGATCTAATGTGTGTCCATCCTAATATACCCTTCCAGGATCAATTAGGACACCAGATAGATGACCAATTGGTCGTCAATCAAAAAGTCATACACAACCCCACGTTCATCACACTAAATTATGATAGATTACACAAAAAGAAGAAATTACATTGATCCACAAATGATTTGCATTACAAATCACACCCCCTAATAGAGAAACTAGCTACACATGCTGAGAATTGGGATTAAATCCCAATCCATTACAATAAAATGCATATTCATTACAATACACACAAATACAGAGAAAGAGATTAAAAATACAAGTGAAAAGCTTTCCATTTCACTTCGAATATTCACCCAATCCCACCCTTCAAGCCCAAGCAACACTTTCCTCTTGCTCCTACGCAGCCACAACCTCCAAGGTGTGGAGGCCTGATCCCCAAAAAGGATTCCACACTTCTATTTAGAAGGGAAACAAGAAATCCCCAAATTCTATTATTTAAGTGGCCTGGCGCTATGCACGGGTCCTCGGGACAGCGCCAAGTCTTGGCGCTTGACTGGCACCAGGTTATGTTGAGGCGTCGCGTCCACCTTCTCGCGCATTTCTGTGGTGCTGGTGTCCCCTTGTCGATCCGCGCCCTCGGTTCAGCGCTCCTGCCTTGGGGATACAGTGTCTTTCGCTGAAGGCAACCGCTATGGTGCTCTGCCCAGAAACTATCTTGCCCAGCAGTGCTCCTGCGCTGCGGCGCCAATGCGGCAGCGCTCAAGTGCGAGCCTCAGCACCTCTGCTCCTGGCTTCATGAAAACGCCATGACCTTGTTCTGGCACCGTGCGGCATCGGCTTCTGCTGTTTGCTTCTTTTGAAGGTATTTTGGTCTATATTTGTCCGACTGGGCCGAAATGACTTCTGCTTGCTTTTCTTTACATTTTTGCACTTTCTCCTACAATAAAACACCAAAATGAAGTGTGAATTAACTTGAATTGTAATAAATTATGTGCTCAAAACTATGAACAATTTACACCAGTCATTGGCCATCTTGAGGAATGAAGTGGAACCAGAAAAACTGGTTAAGTTGTTGCATCCATTTGGTACCATTTGGAGAAGGACAGATTTGGGCCTTGCATTAAATTTCCCAAAAGCAGACATGTCTTTCGAGGCAAAAGTCTGGTTTCATTTTATCTGTGCTTGCCTCCTGCCCTCCTCACATTGTGTCAGACGTAACAGTGGTAGAGCATACTTGCTATATGCCATATTTACAGGAAGGCAGATCAACGTGGGGAAGTGCATCCATTCGGAAATAATGAGAGTACGAGAGTAAGGTTGATAGGGTCTATTTTTCCATCCTTAATAACATAATTGTGTCAGAGGGCGAAGGTAGTTCAAGTCGTAGCTAATGAATAAGAGGATCAGAAAAAAACACATGGATGAAAGTTTTTTTTTTTTTTTTAATGATGGTGGCTGAAACCAAACGGAAGGCACCTGTGTTGACTCAATCTACAGAAAATGAACCTACTCCAGCTGAAGCACCAGAGGACACTTTGTCAACCAAAAGGACAGACAACTCAAGATTTGCAGCAATAGAAGAGAAGTTGCAGAAGTATAATAGACTACACAATTACTGTAAGAGCTACATTGGCAGGTCCGAGAATGGTTAAAACGTAACCCTCAAATCAATCTTCACGACTTCCCAGCATTTATTCCACCTCCGGAACGTGATAATTCTGAGCCTACTGTAGAGCCTCAGTCGGAGAGCACAAGAACTGAAGAAGCAGAGAGATTGATTGAGGAAGAATCACCTAGGGTACTTATGGAAATGGTGCATGCCGAGAGGGGAAATACTGAGACAGAAGAAGAAGACTCGGCCACGATGAAACTGTTAAGGGGAGATGAAGAACTAGGAAACTCTGGAGTAGAATGTGTTTGTGTGTGTGTGATACTGAGACAGAGGAAGACTCGGCCACGATGAAACTGTTAAGAGGAGATGAAGAAAAATAGGAAACTCTGGAGTAGAATGTGTGTGTGTGTGTGTGTGTGTGTGTGTGTGAGGGAGAGAGGGAGAGAGGGAGAGAGAGAAGGAAGAACGCAAGAATGAAATGAATGCTTTGAAACAGAACTAGGTTGTAATGTAAGAAAATCTCTGTTCAAAACATTCTATCTTTGATAAACCTTGCTTTCTTCTTCAAGTGCAGTTTAAATTTTGTGAATAATCCCAGTGCCATGAAAATTTTTGCTGCGCCATATGGCGAAAGAAATTTTTGAATACCTGCTTGATACTTCATGTTCAAACCAAGTGCAACAACATTTTGTGCAACGGTGTGTAGTGTTGGGTTTTTGGGTCCCTCCTATGTGGAAAACCCAAATGTTATATTTTGAGTTTGAGGCCCATTTATGGGGGCCTATTAGGGCTTAATGTATGCCCTCGTCCAATTCTACTTTAGAGAGTAAGTGAATATCTTTTGAGAGAGGACTAAGGGAAAGGTTCGTTCTTTACGCTTTTGTGCATACCAGAATCATTCTTTTATGATATTCGGATTTTTTAGCCGTTGGATTGTGTTAAAAATTTGGATACAGGTTATTATCCTCTAGTTAGACATTATGAACAGTGGAGATCTTGTTTTGAGGTTTGGATAAGAATTTATTTCAATTCAAACAGAAAGGTTTTCAACCGTAAATCCTGCACCGACCAGTTGTGCATTTTTAGCTATCGGAGGGTCATTTCTCGTCCTTTGGGCTGATATTTTGCGAGTACGTTCGTGGCACTTCAGTCAACATTTTGAATAGTGGAGATTGAATTCTGACAGTTGGATTGTTCGTATCAGTTCGGAAAAAGACTGAAATTTGGCGGTATTATTCTATTACCCTTTATCTCTTTGTAATTTAATGTTGCATTAGATCATTTTTGGGTTATGAATTGTACAGTGTGAATTTGTCTTCTGTAAACATTAATCTCTTAGAGATTTCTCATTTGGACCGAGATAGGTCCTGCAGTTTTTTAAGCCGCTCACTTTAAAGGAGTTTTTTCGCGTTACCAATTGTTGTTTGTTATTGTGTGCTTGATTTGTGTTTAAGCATCTCTTAATTGTATTACTTTGCTCAAGAAGTTGGGATTAAAAATGATTTATAAGTTGATAATTATCCGCTGCGCCTATCCTTGCCTCTTTTTCTCAACATGTAACGGCCTAATAATTTTGAAAGTGTGCTTAGGCTGGCGCCACAGTTTCCCTAATCACGCTAAGTGGCACCAATAAGTATCTTTTTCAATTTTCTCTGTAGGATACGAATATTCCTTGGCTTTTGCACACCGCAATATTTTGTCACATCCATGTTTTCTTGTAGGCGTATCTGGATTTAGAGAAACCACTCTCTACATGTTACCTGAGCCTGTAGAAGTCACTATTTTACATATCCTTGTAGTTCTTGGAAAGAATGTAAGTATCTTCTCTCCAAGCTAGGTCTTCATGATATCTACACTTCGGCTTGAGGGGGAGTGTTAAAGTCAGATATTTTGGTCACTATACTCTGTTACAAGTCAGGGGTAGTTAAGTAATTTTACTAAACTTCACTTTGTTATTATTTGTTTATTATTTTTTGCTTGCTCTTCAATCCATGAATAACATTATAGTAATTTTGTATTTTTGGTCTATTAATACGTGTTTTAGCGTCCTAGGTCATTTTGACCGTACGACCTCTTTCTTTTCTCTCTTCCCTTTTTTTTGATCGCTTAACTTTTCTCTCATCTTCAACCTTCCTTCACTAAATCGAACATTATTCTTTTATTTACCTATCTTTTGCAAACTCTTTGATAGATCATAATTGGAAGAAGTCTCTTACTAGGAATCCAAGTGCTATTGGAAAGGAGCAGGCAGATGAAAGAAATAAAAAATAAGAAGAGAAAAAGAATCAAAAGAAAATAATGAATTTCAAGGAGAAGGCAACAAAAAAAGTTTGCAAGGGAACAAAAACTAGCTCAAAAACAGAAATTCAAACCAGGTCCCTGAAGCATTGATCAAGCCAAAGGCTTGAGGAAAAAATGGTGTTGAAGTGAAGAAGGGTTCAAAATTCAAGTTTGGGGGAACCCTAGAAAGTGCACGATATCTTAGGAGGAGAGATCAGACTTTTGCAAAAGAGTTGAGCCTCAATGTTATCCTGATCTCCTACCTAAGTCCCTAACCCCATTACAACCTAGCAAATACCTGAGGATCCAAGGGGTCTCTCACGATTAGTGGAGAGTGGAATTGAGAGTCAACTTATGGAGCCCTGGATTAATCCTCTGAAGTGCATGGTAGTGGACAGATGGATGAATAAAAACTGTGGATAACCTGACTAGTGAATGAGTGGCGATGGAATTTAGACAGGAGAAGTCCACAAAGAAATCTGTAAGGTTTAATGGCTAGACATCTTGAATTTATCATTTATCATTATGTTGTGCATTGAATCTGATCACAAGCATGTAGCAAGAAACATACTTGCATCTGAATAGAGGTTCTTGCTTGTGGACAAGCAAAGATTAAGTTTGGGGGTAAATTGATTAGTCAAATTCATGTCGGTTTTTACCTATCTATTTGCTATATTTTTTGACTAAATTTGGCTAGTTTAATCCTACTTTACCTTTCAGATGTAGGATTTTCACCAAACATGACAAAGTGATCAAGATGGAGAAAATCGGGCTAAAAGTGACTAAAAAGAAGAGCTTTTCACTAAGTTCCCTCCAAAATAGGAGAGCCGGCGCTACACAACATCACAGAGCTGAGCCGTGGCACCACATTCAGAATTCCGATTGGCAGAGAGGAGTCCCACGCCACTGCACCTCTGACCCGCACCACACTGTGATAGACAAAGGGCATAAAAGTCAAAAGATGCGAAATGGGACAGCACAGGAGCTTTGGTCTTAAGGCACTGACGGGTGTAGATTGAGGCTCCTGCCTCAATCCCAGGCTCCTACTCAACACTTTGAAGCTACAACAACAAACTGAGGCCCCAGCCTCTGTAAGTCGGTGTGGATTCGCCCATGCCACACGGATAGGTTATTATGCCTGACGCTTGTGGCACCGCACATCAAAAAGGTTAAATTGACAAATATCACCCACTTTTGCCTTTAACTATTGAAGAGGAAAAACATAGAAAAAACCTTTCGACCTTTGATTCTTTTTGTGGAGAGCATGTGGAGTTCTACAATTCAGAACTCTAGAGAGTCCTGGACAGCCAGAGATAGTGTAATCTCTGGAGCTTGGAGAACAAGCCGGAAGGGGAAGAAGGGAAATCAGTCAGCCAAGGAAAGGAGAGATTGCGCAGACACTGGATTGAACCATGGGGACGTTATCTTCCTTACTGCCTTTTATATTTCATTTATCTTTATTTGTGTGTTTGTTAGGCAAGGAACTAGTGATTGTAATGAGGGATTCGTCCCTTTTTATCTCAAGGTCTAAATAAACTCCCATTAGAGGGGGTGTGAATCTATTTTATATATGCATCATTAGTTCAATCTATGATATTGTTTGAGCATAAGTACTTTATTGTATTGTAGTTGTGTTGGGCGTCAAGAGCGCTTGGGTGCTTGATCACCATAAGTTCCCCTTGTCCTGATGGCGGGAAAAGTGGATTCGTGAGTATACTACGTGCGAGTTGCGACCTTACGTAGTCCGTAGGGCTGAGTGCCAGGGGGAGGGCATCCTAGCTCTTAGGGCATTCTATGACACCTGAGATAAAAAAGAAGACATAGATGTAACACGAGCGACAACCACTTACATGTATATTTACCCAACGATCCAATGATGAGAGAACATACTTGAGAAGTAACCGAAGTTAAGAAGCATTACATGTCGAGAGATATAGGGACCAGAGGTTAATTTCAGTAGTTCATTAATTCCTCGTGGATCGACCAGGACTTACTGGAATTTATTACTTGAGGATGCGTGTACTTGTGCAGCCGCGCCAATTCTGATTGTTTTTTGAATAAATTTTTGATGTTGTAGTAGCAGCGAGATTTCTAAGCTTCAAAGTTACACCATGCCACCAGTCAAGTTTTTAGCGTCTTTTTCACGGAATTTAAGTGATATTGGTAGCAGCCTTAACCCTTTTAGTCTAGACATATCTAGAATTAGTTTAAGTTGTAGAATTCGTGCTTGTTTGATTGCTTTTGTTAACTGACTTAGTTCATTAGGTTAACTTTGTTCCTAGTCGTTTGGTGCATAAGCTGTTTGAGTATATGCCCACTAGTAAAAATCCCATTTTTAATGGGGGTTTTCGACTAAAACCGCTGGTGGAAATGACAATTTACTGGTGGTTTTGGACAAAACCCCCAGTATTTGTACCGGACCGGGTTAACTCCCATTAATAAATGTTTACTGGTGGTTTTGAGAAAAAACGCCAGTAAAGCACACTCTAACCGGGGGTTTCGGTCTGGACCACCACTAAATGTGTTTTTAACCAGGGACGTAAACCAAAACCCCCGGGAATAGATTATTTCCCCGGGGGTTTCCTTTTTCACCCCCGGGATTTAGGGCCAGGTCGAAACAAAAAAATTTCGCCCCCAGCTCCCGCACGTAATATTTCACTCCCGCATGTAATATTTCACTCCCGCACGTAATATTTCACTCCTCCCTGCTCCCTGATTCGGTTGTCACCATCGTCGTCGTTGCCGCCGCCACTGCCATTGCCGTCATCGTCGTTGCCGTTGCCGTCGTCCCCGTCAATGTCGCCAGAGGTTAGTATGTTACTAATTCTTTCTGTCTCTCTCTCTGTCTCTCTCTCTCTCTCTCTCTCTCTCTCTCTCTCTCTCTCTCTCTCTCTCTCTCTCTCTCTCTCTCTCTCTCTCTCTCTCTCTCTCTCTCTCTCTCTCTCTCTCTCTCTCTCTCTCTCTCTCTCTCTCTCTCTCTCTCTCTCTCTCTCTCTCTCTCTCTCTCTCTGTGTTTCAGTATCTGGTCATTGCATCCATGTTTTTGGGGTTTCATTGTTGTTTGATTATCCATTAATTGACGGTATAAGCTAGAGGCAATTTGTTTTTGGGGTTTCATCGAGTTTCGAACAATATATTTCTTTAATTTAATTGAACATTCGGACTTGTTTTCTAGTTTTCTCTTTCTGTTAGGCTTTGAGACAATAAGCTTCATTGGCACATGGCTTCATTTAAGAGAGATGAGGCTTTAAGATAGGCTTTAAAAAGAGCTCCTTTTATTTGTTTGGTTGGCACAGAATTGTCTCGTTCAAGTGCTTAGAAATATCTTTATTGACCTTGTACTATATCTGAATTTCGAAGAAGAATATTGATGAATGCTTCAATTGGCTGATAGGAGGTTGGGCTATTTTCTATTAGACATAACTGTCTGAATGAAAAGAGTAACAGTGATATTGGCCTAAAGTCGGTCATAAAAAAAATAATGAAGCTCCACATTTGTTTCCCCTTAAACATTTATTAAGCTGTTGAGGTAGAAAGTACTTTTTTCCCTCATTCATCTATACTGATATAAATTATTGAATCACCATTATTGGTTTAGTTAGTGAATTTAGTAAAGTTTCATCTAAATCCTTACAACTAAACCTATGGCATATCCATGAGAAAGCTCCAATAAACTTCCCTGAGGCCGTAGTGAAAGAAATAATTGCTCAAATTGTGATATTAACAATGAATTTTTTATTTGAAGAAAGAAAGGATCTTGCTGTGTCCTGTTTTTGTGAATTTATGATGTTTGAGTGTTTAAGAGCTTGCTCTTGATATTACCAATTTTCGTAACCATTTGGTTGCACGGAGTCACATATCTGAGCTGAAATAGTGATACTGCTTTATTTAGTTGATCCACGTTTTTAAGTGTTTGGGTGTTTGTTTCATTGAGGTAGTCCTAGCTAGATTCATTTCTGGTTTTGTACGTTTGCTGTCAGGTACCCAGCTGATCTTTCCAAAAGAGCCCAGATCCAATCCATCCTAGATTGGCATTACAGCAGCTTGCGTAGTGGTGGAGGTTGTGTTGTCAACATCCCAATCATGGCTTTGCTATTATAACTTATCAGTGTAGTAGCTGTTTGTTCGTTTAAATTGTTTGATTATATCTTCTTCTTCATAAAGAAAAATGATGTTTGATTATATTCAGATTCTCAGGTCTCAATGATTTTTTTTTCAAGCTAAGATGGCGATGACAAGTTAAAGTGATATCCTAGAATAAGGTATTTGTGTTAGGCAGATTGATCATGTTATAGCTGAATTTTTCAGTCTTATGCAAGGTATCCTCGTTAGAGGATTGCCTCCTCAAGCGAGGCTTTTGTTCCCTCTAAAGCAAAACAAATTGGGAAACAATTAACATGTCTTCTTCATCTACTTCAGCATATGTTACTCTGCCTTATTTGTCTCTGACACACGAAAACATAGTTTTGTTATTATTTTCTTAAAGTCACTGCTAGTATTTCTTCTATAACTGATCTTAAGTGTTTATTTTTAGCTGGATTGCTTCACAATAGCGTACTCCAATGCTTCCTCTGTAGCAATCACTCTTATATTGAAATTCTTCAAATACCTACCATTTTTCATCCTAATATTTGTTCCTATCTATTTGATCAGTTACTTGATAAAAAGGATTATAATCTTATTATAGCATTTTATTTGTGCACCCTTCTATAGGCAAGATACATTGTAATGGGTTTTAAAGGCTGAGTAGATTGTGCTGAGAGCTTTTGTATTAGTCAAGTTGACTTGAATCATTTTTTGGGTGAAGATGGAAAGATTTATGGTAACAAAGATTTAAAGGTTATTTTCTTCTCCATATCTCATATGTTGATGTGATCAAGTTTGCAAAATCTTCTTAAATACAATTTCTAATCTTCTTAAATATAGTATTCTTTTTCCAAGAAGAACAAGAAAGTGCTAAACTTCTTAAAAGAAATCTGTCCTCTTTTAATAACGGTTATATGCACATTGCTTGGAGTCTTTGTTTAAATATAGTATGCACTTTTAATTTTTTCTTGTGTTTTCAGTTGCTGATTGGTGCTGGAAATTAAGTGTTGGATAGGGCAACCCTTTTGGGGTGCACTCGTTTTAGGTGGAGTTTTCCCAAGTTGTATCTAGGCCACTAAAGGTAAAGTATGTATTACATTCTAGTTGTATACATCATGCTTTTATATACATTAATTAGTTCTGATTGGTGTGCCCTTTTAATTTTAGTTTCACAATGATTTTAACATTAATCTAGTTTGAGATTATGATTATGACTTTGTATGAATTTCGTAGGTTGAGAGGAAGTATTGTACTGTGTATCAACTTTCTGGTAGCGTGTTGTACTTCACTGTTGGTTCGTTTTAGGTGTTGTTACAAGATTTAGAAGGTGAACTATTTGTATCTTGGTTTTTCATCTCTCTTTTATTATTTATTATTTGAACTTAATTATTGGTTCCTGCTAGGTGCTATTTGGTTACATTTGATTCCCCCTTCGAATTTAAGAGTTGTGTTTGTTTTTTTACTTTCTAGGTTCTACTCTTTCGTTTCCTTTTGGTCCTTCCCTTTGCACTCTCACACTCTAACTGGACATGGGAGAGGAAGGTAGAGGAAGATATGGACTATCTTAATGACAAGAACTAGATGTACCGGTACAGCAATAAACATGGCCGGTGCAATCCTGAGTTTGTGGAAGGCATTCGTTCAATATGCCAAATATCACACACCTGTCCAAACAAGTGGTAAAATGAGATGTCAATGTCTTAAATGTGAGAACAAATATTCATTTAATTGCGAGACTGTCGAGTACCACATAGTAAGGGAGGGGTTCGTTCTACGTTGCACTATTTGGCACTACCACGGTGAACCACGATTTGTACAAGAACCAAATGCTAATGTCGAGACCGGACATGGGTCTGAAATGTCTTAGCTGTTGAATGATGCTTTCATGCAAGAGGTGGAGGTGGATAATGCACAGGGTGTAGGTGAGGACTCAGAATTACATCGATTTGAACAGTTAATTGACGAGGCAAAGAAACCCCTCTTTGATGGATGTCAAAAATAGTTTTCCTTCACGGTTCATTTATTTCAACTAAAGTGCTTGAACAAATGGAGTAACAAGTCGTTCTCAGATGTGGTGGCACTTATTAAAGATGTTTTTCCCCCGAGCAATACCCCTCCAAACAATTGGTAAGAGTCCAAAAAATTGATGGCAGATCTAGGGCTAGATTACCAGATAATCCATGCTTGCCCCAATGATTGTGTGCTTTTCAGGAATGAATACAAAGATTTGAATAGTTGTCCTAAATGTGGAACATCGAGATGGATAGAACGAAAAGGCAGTGGGAAGAAGAAGTGGGGGAAACTAGCCAAGGTTCTTCGTCATTTTCCATTGGTCCCAAGATTACAGAGGATGATTATGTCCACGAAGACCTCTTTATTTATGGCATGGCCTGGGTCTGCTCCTGCATCAGTAGAAGAGAAGATGAGTCACCTTAGAGATTCTTTGGCATGGAAGCACTTCGATGTACAATATCCGGCTTTCAGTGGATTAGTATTGATCCACGGAATGTAAGGCTCGGCCTAGCTAGTGATAGTTTAGTCCCTTTAAAATTGGCACTGGTTCGAGTCGCAACACATGGCAAGTCACCTTAATCATTTACAAGATGATAACACGTAGCTTATAGGAGCCAATAAAAAAATCAAAAAGAAAATATTTTTTGGATTTGGTTTGTAAGTCTCGCATGTGTAGCAGTAATTTTAGAAAATGAGGTGAAAAAGGAACCTACCCATGTATGAGGAAGACTATGAGCAGAATGTATATGCTTACCCAAGCTCATTGTACCACAATCATCAACCCAATTCAATGTCATTTTCATGGGGGTGCACTGCAAGAGACAAATTCCCTCTTCCTTTGAAAATTTCATTCCAAAAATGGGTCATCAACAATGGAAACCCCTCTGCACTCCAGGACACCTTCCCATAACAGAATCCAAGAAAGATATACTTTCTCTCTCCTGCATTCACAGAGCCCTGTGTAGCGGTTTAGAAGGAAATTGAACAAACTATGCATAACATAAAAGCCCAATTAGACAAGATGATAACACTCGTGATTGCAAGGAATAAAAGGGTCCGATGTGCTGCACCAGCAGACCCTGCAGTCCAAAACATTGGGGTGTCAAGCAATGGAGCCAAATAAACTTCAACAAAGGATGAGGTTACAGTGTACTGCTGAGGGTGACTCACATGTTCTTATCCAATGGTGCAAGAAGGACCTCAAGCCCCCTTGGAGGCTTCTTCCCATCATTGATGAAATTAGAGATTTTGCATATTTTGTCACTAGTTGGAGTCATGTACTACGTAGTGCAAATGGTAAAGCGGATGAATTAGCTAAAAAAGGGGCTCATGAGCAACATGCTATTGTATGGACCCCTACCTAGCTATAATCCTATTATGTACTTCTTTGGCCTAATTGGGCTATAATGAATAAAATCACAACTTTCAAAAAAAAAACAGTGTACTGCTGGTGGTATCTTATGCATATGGAATCCTCGTTTTGTCACAGTGCAGAATATATTCATTGGTGATTTTGTTGTAGCTACTAATTTAACTGATCTCTCCAATGGGAAGTCCTGGTCCCTAGGTGCTGTATATGGGCCATCCACATACTCAAATCGAAATGTTTTTTGGGAGGAGCTCACCAATCTGTTAAGTCAATGGAATAACCCCTGGCTGCTTGGGGGGGATTTCAATGCTATATGCAGAAGGAACGAGAAGAAACCTATTGCTAGCTCTATCACTGCCACCATGAGAGGGTTTTCTGATTTCATAGGGGGCTCTGAACTTGTTGATTTACCTGCCTCCGGGAAGGCTTTTACCTGGAGCAACTGTAGAAGGCCAGCTATTCTCTCAAGATTAGACAGATTTTTATGTGAATCAGACTGGCTTGTATATTATCCGAGGGCTGCTTGCAAAGTTCTTGGGAAAACTGTCTCAGATCATTGGCCTATTCTTCTAGACACATATTCAGAAATGTGGGGTGGAACGCCATTCAGGTTTGAGAACTACTGGCTTGAGGACGAACATTTTATCCCTCAATTAAAAACATGGTGGAATGATATTCGTGATGAGGGAATGATGACAGGAAAATGCCTTAGGAAACTCAAAGCTCTCAAATGCAAAATTGTCAATTGGTCAAAAAATCAGAAAGTAATTCTAAATGCAAGGAAGGAAGAGTTATCTTCTATTATTTCTCATATTGATCAAACCGAGGAGATTAGAGAATTGCTAGATGATGAGATTGCTAGCCGAATCACTGCAGTTACTGAATTCAATAATATCCTTCGGAAGGATGCTATTTGCTGGAAACAAAAATCAAGGCATAAGTGGCTACTAGAGGGAGATGGTAATACAAAGTTCTTTCATGCAATAGCCTCAAATCGAAGGAGAGTGAACATAATTTGCTCTTTGGAGGTAGAGGGTGCTGTCTCTTCTGACAAAGACGCCATTATCAGAAACATTGTGGACCACTTTACAAGTTTATACTCTGAGGACTCCCCTAAAAGGCCTCGCCTTCCTGGGGTTTTCAGCCAATGGTTAACTCAAGCCCGTGCAGATGAGCTTGAATTGCCTTTCACCAATGAGGAAATTGATGCTGCTGGTAAGTTAATGCCAAAAAACAAAGCTCCAGGACCGGACGGTTACAATGGAGAATTTTTTAACTCATGCTGGGATATTATAAGAGACGATGTTATTCAAATGCTTCATCACTTCCATGAATATGGGCTCACTTGCAATGCAATGGGGTCTACTTTTATTGCCCTACTTCCAAAGAAAAGGTGTGTTGAAAGGATTACTGATTTCAGACCGATTAGCCTTGGTAATAGCACTTATAAAGTCATAGCCGAGTTCTTCCTAGCCGACTGCAGAGAGTTATGAATTATATTATCAGCCCCGAGTAGCATGCATTTATAAAGGGTAGGAACATCATGGATGCAGCTATGTGTACCCACGAGGTTCTTCATCTTTGTCATCAGAGTAGCGAGCCACATGTCATCCTCAAACTTGATTTTGAGAAGGCCTTTGGCAAAGTCTCATGGGACTACATAAGGCACATGATGCAACTTCTCGGCTTTGGTAGGAAATGGAGAAAGTGGATAATGTCTTGTATTTCCTCAACTAGATACTCTATTATGGTTAATGGTGGGGCCCACAGTTTTATTAAGCCAAGTCGTGGCCTTCGACAAGGGGATCCACTATCTCCCATGCTTTTTAACATAGAAGGAGAAGGCTTGAGATACTTGCTGAATTTGGCTATTGAGGAGGGCTGGATTGATGCAGTGTTTACTGAGGAGGGATTGAGGATTCCACTAGTCCAATTTGCCGATGATACAATAATTTTTTGTAAGGGCACCAAGGATCAGCTCGAGAATATTAAACACATCCTAATATTGTTTGAGATGTCTTCATGGTTAAAGATAAATTGGACCAAGTCTACTCTATCAGGTTTCCATATTAATGATCTTATGCTTGATGATATGGCTGCTGTTTTGGGATGCAGAGTGGGATCTATTCCTTCTACTTATTTGGGTCTTCCGTTATTCATCGGTAGAACTCCAAAAACACTATGGGATCCGATTATTGAGAAGTTACAAAACAGGCTGAGTACATGGCAAGGTCGACTCTTATCTAAAGCTGGCAGAATTGTTCTGATTAAAGCATGTCTTATTGGGATTCCCACTTATTTCCTATCCGTCCTATATTGCCTAGCTTCGGTGGTATCAAATATTGAGAAAATTATGAGATATTTCCTCTGGTCAGGTATCTCTGAAAAATTTAAGTTGCATTTAATTAACTAGGAGGATGTTTGTCAATGCAAGGAGAAAGGGGGTTTGGGCATAAGAAGGATTAAACATATCAATTCTGCTTTAATGAGTAAGTGGATACTGAAAATGAATTCAGATGAGGATGCGGCCTGGAAAAGAATTGTGAGGGCCAAATTTGGGAGAGGAAATTTGCATTGGTGGCTTGAAGGTAGGGGGGCTAGGGGTTTTTCTCCTAACTGGAGAAGAATCATTAAACTCCTTCCCTCTTTCCTCCAAAATATTTTCTTTCATCCTGGTAATGGGAATAAGACACACTTTTGGACTGATTCATGGTTAGGGTGACAACCCTTTGGCTGAGAAATACCCCAGGTTATTTCTTCTTGCAAGGAATCAATAGTGCCTCATATTTGATATTGCTCCATCGTGTCAACTCAGTACCCTTAATTGGGAATCCCTGCTTAGAAGATCATTGAATGATGATGAAGCTATTGACATCTCGCATCTAATGGGGGAGCTCAATAGTGTTTGCCATAATAGGGAGGATGAGGACATGTTATTGTGGAGACCTGAGCCGAAGGGTATCTACACAGTAAGATCTGCTTATCTTACTTTTGCCAATAGCAATTCGAGCAATCATCCAGCAGCCATTGTTTGGTCTCTTTCTTTCCCAAAAAAACAATATTTTTTCAATTGGTGTGCCATGAGGGGAAGATTGCCCACCAGAGATCTACTTCAGAGGAGAGCAATGCACATTACTTCAGGTGTTTGTCCTTTATGCCAAGTTGTACCTGAGACCGTGGACCATGTTCTGATCCACTGCTCATATAGCTGGAAGGTTTGGATGTTGATTCTTAGCTTGTTTGGGTCTGAAATTGTTATACCACATGGTTTGATTAGAATTGCATCAATGACAAGCTCACTGGGACTGAAGAATAAAGGAAGGCTCATGTTCAAGTGTTGTGTAGGCTTTATTCCCTGTTTCCTTTGGAAAGAAAGGAATAGGAGGATTTTTCATGGGCAAGAACAACATTGGAGACATGTGGCCTTTTATACTCTACACTCTATTGTGGGATGGCTCAAGCTTCAAAGATATTTTTAGAGGGTTGATGCTAGTACCATTTGGAAGTCATGGGTCGAGCATGCATGTCTTGGCACTTCTAATCGATCAACAAATCAAGTTTGGCAGCTTCCTCCATACTCCACTTACAAGTTAAATTTTGATGGATCCTCACTCGGTAATCCAGGCCCTGCTGGCATTGGGGGAATAATCATGAAAAGGTCACTTATTCTGGGCCAATTGGAGTCAATGATTCAAATACCGCTGGCATTGGGGGAATAATCTTAAGTGCTTTGCCGGCTTGGGATTAGGATGCAATCTCAATGTGGAGGGGGATTCCAAGGTGGTTCTCTCTTGGGGTTCCGACGAGTCAAAACCTCCATGGCGATTTCGCTTCCTTTTTAATGAACTTTGTGCTTACACTAACTTTGTAATTTCGTGGTCTCATGTGTTAAGATGTGCAAATGGTCACGCTGATTCTCTTGCTAAGCAAGTGGAGCATCAACAAACTCTTGTTGTGTCACCCTAAGCTTTTTATGTATCTGCTGCCCGGATTGGGCTCATACTTTGTAACTCTTTGAAAATATCAATGAAAAACAACTTTCAAAAAAAAAAAAAAGGATGAGGTCCAAAGAAAAGACTAGTGGGAGGCAGTTACCTTTTCATGAAATAACCCACAAAGGGTCTTTAGTGGAGAAAGAGGGAAAAAAATGGAGATTCTTAGACTACTGAGAACTCAAAAATGAAGAAAATCAGAATAGATCCATCCTTAGAACTGCACCTGGAAGAAATAGTAATTCAAGGAAAAAGGTGGGAAGAGGGAATGGAATTAATTCTGGAACAAGAAGCGAGTCCCGTGGATGGAATAAGTCACTTGGGTCAAGAGAAAGAAAAAGACCAAACTCCAGAAAGAAATACATGGACTAAACTAGACTAACTAGATACGTTCATTGCTCCACCCTTAAAGCCAATTTTAGTCCTGCTAAAAGAAGAACTATCTGAGGAAGCTGGGAAATGCACCACTGAGATTACCTTTGTTATCCAGATATGAGTAATACTCTCTCGGTTGGACGATATGGACATGGCCAATATCAGTAAGCCAAAAATGGCTAAACTTTCCCTTTCATTCAGGGGGAGGAAGTTTGTGTAAAATCTCTCTCTTGTTTATTAGCTAAAATAAACGGATAGCAGGATCTCAAGAGATCGGAAAAATAATAATGGATCTTCAGAAAGCACACGAGGTGAAGGATTGGATGGGGCCATGCACCGAATTGAGTTTAGTCAACGATGAAATAAACCATAGGAAAGCTCAACCAAGGCGAAGGACAAATATGCATGACACCACGTGGCATCAGCCGGTGGGGCAGCATTAAGTCAATTAGAAGGTAGTATGTGAAGAGTCAATCAAATGAGTAAAAGCAAGAATTTATTTCTCGGGCAAACTCACCTTACTCGGCTTACCTCATGGGTATAAAGCAGCAGTTAAAATATAGTTTTTAGTCACCTGAGGGCTGGAAGGAATTAGAAAGAGCACGAGGGCGGACTATCAACATCAGACACCCCGGATTTAGCAGAAACAGTTGAGTCCTCCATTTGACATTCCAGCCCTCGAAAAATTGCTTCTTAAGCAGTTAAAAACCTTCCAACTCAAGTGCAGTACGATCTATCATCTGAGTCATAAATTTCCCACCTATTCACTGCAACAAAATGAGTCGATGCAGACCATTTTTTACTGAGTTCTTCGATAAAGATAAATTCGCTTCACTTGCAGCTGTATACAGATTTGAGCAAGTATAAAATAGGGAGTTCATAATTGAAAGATGGTTCAACATGGATGAAGGGGATACATCATATGTGAGTATCATTAAAGAGAGACATTGGATTTAATTGTGCTCTCATCCACCTGATGTTATTGTGCCGACATTACATGAATTTTATGCAAATATATCAAGTGAAAAACAACACAAGTGAAGATGATGATATGAAAGATGAATCTGACTCTGAAGAATTCGATTCAGAAACTTCAATGTACAGCGCTTAATTCCAAAGCCTTCAAAAAAAAGGGAAAATGTGAAAAGAGAATTAGACAAGATTTCTGGTCAACTCTAAATGTGATGTAATTTGCTCAGATGTCTTTGGGTGTGCTCTGTTTAACGTGTAAGGTTTCAAAACTCTGTTCATTCATGTAATGTGTGCTCGGTACGAAAATATTTAGATCTTGTAAATAAATTTAGTATGTGTTTAGCCACTACACCACTTGGGATCAAATATTTCACATCAATTGCTGAAACCCAATGCCCTGGCAATTTTTGCTACGCCATATGGCACAACAAAATTTAAAATACCTGTTTAATAGTTTATGTTCAAACAGGGCACCACAGTATTTTGTGCAGCACTGTGTGGCGCCCTAACAATTTTGAAATATTGTGGTTAGGCTGGCACCACAGATTCCTTAGTCACGTTAAGTGGCACCAATAGATATCTGATTGGCGAATATTGTTCACTCATTTCCATACACTTTTCGCCAATTTCATTTGTTATTTAACCCACTTGACTTAGTTTTATTTGTCTTATGCACAGAAATCATGCAAAATGCCAAAATGAATCCAATAGAATAAATCTCGCACAAATTGATAAGTGTAGAAGTTGACGTCGCAAGACGCAAAAGAAGAGTTACAGTGTCACAACACCACCAAGAAAGCGAGGACATTTGCCCTGTGCCGTGGAAAGCATTGGGCGTCATGGAGCTGCACTCTCGGCATGGTAGCACATTCTAGGCGTTGCAGCTCCGCACTCTCGGCACTGTGGCACATGTACGGTGCCGAAGTTTCTTAGCAGAAAAATGCTAATATCCAGTGCTCTAGTGCTGGCTCTCTGCAACTCCGAGGCACTGGAACTTGTGTATGAGTCCAGGGTTGCATACATTTTGATGTATTTGAGATATTAGCCCTTAACAGATTGTAATGATTATACTCTGTTTAGTATATTAGTTAATTTCCCTTCATCTGAGGTAGTCGTACTTGTTGATGTGTATATGAGTGCATGCTGCTCGGTTAATTGTTTGACAAAGAATTAATCGAAATTTAGCAACCCTTCATGAGTAACAGTAGTAGAAGCAGATTCGTGATAGGCATTATCACGTCTTAGTGTGATTATCGTGGGGCGTTGTATGAGTAATTGATTGATTGACAACCAATTGGTCATCTATCTATGTCCTAATATATCCTGGAATGGTATGTTAGGATGAAATTGCCAGTAGGGATCGCTCAAAGAATGGCATTTTTTACGTTTGGAGTGTTTTCGGCATTGGGATTGTTTTTGGCATAGGGATTGTTTTCGGCATTGTGATTGTTTTCGGCATTTGAGACATTTTCAGTGCATATAGCATTTTTGGGGTTATGGGCATATTCGAGATGTAGGATGTTTTCCGGGTTTTAAACTTTTTCATGGTTTAGAGTGTTTTCTAAGTTTGTTCTGTTTTTTGGGTTATAGGCCTTCTTTGGGGTTTTTGCGATTTTTGCGATATTTAGACCTTCAGCCCATGAATCAATAATTCCACCAGTGGAGGAGAAAAGATATTTGAAGATGCATGAGTGGCTTCAAGTGAAGCTGACTGTGAATTCCCAAATTGAGGATAGAAGAAAAAAAAACATTTAGGGCAATTCCAAGTGTAGCTGAAAGAACTTCAGGACAAGGCATTACAGTTTAAGAAAGTTCAATCATTTCCTTTCCATTCATATGAGAGAGAAGACCCCAAAGACACAAGGACCTCTATAACTCCATTGAGAGCTATTGAAGGAAAATTAGGGTCCAATTGGAGAGGTTGGTGAACTTTGTTCCTCTGATTTCGTGTTTGACCCTGATCGAAAATTTAACCAAGACTAACTAAAAGTTAGACATTAAAGCCACGTTTATTACGTATAATCAAGTAGAAACTCACCATCTTACCCCCAAAACCTAAATGATTATACCAAGAAGAAATATTGGCCTATATATGGTCAAGGTCTTGAAGAATGCCAGCCTTCAAGTCTTCGAACTCTTCAACTCCAAAGCTAAACCGTACCAAATTATCCTTGATGCCATAATTGGCCCTCTCGGCCCGGGTAAGATCCCTGATGAACAAAACAGAAGAATCTTATTAGCTTAAATACGTGGGTAAGGTTCTCATGCATTATCAGAACATGCGACACGCTTAGTACTCCATACTAAAAAAAAATATCAACATCCTATTTCCTAAACTGGCTTCTATACCATTGTTTGGAAGGTCCAATACTCATATGCCATAAATTTGTTTTTAATTTTTTTTTTTTTACCATGTGAAAATTTTTGAAGTAGCAAGCCTGGGTTTTCTTTTTTAACATTCATAGCAAGCCTCTCTTATATTGAGGTAATTGTTACCCTGCACTTACAGAAAAGCTTCTACAAATTAAATGACATCTATAAAGACAAGTACTTTAGTTGCCATTAGCCTTGAGGTTTCAAAAATCAGTTAAATGCAGCTCCAATTGTTAACTGCTTCTATAAACAAATACACGATTAAGAATGTAACATTGAAAAGCTTAGGAACTTCCCACAATTTTAATCTACCCACTCAGCTGTACTACCCACATGCATCAGACAAATAGGGTGGGCAACTAGATAGGGCCCACTAAAATGAGGTAAATATGAATAACAAAATGCTAAAAAATGTTTGTAAAATGCTTGGTATAAGTAAATCTCTAGTACAAGGAGAAGGTAAAATCATATTTTAAGAATTTTGCCACTTCTATGCCTGATGCATAGACTTCTTTTGTCTGGTAATAATTTATTTCACCATTAGCATACAGCAATAAATAGGCTAACAATCAAGTGGATTCATGTCCAAATATCCTGTATAATCACATTGAAACTCTTCTGAGTCAGTACCACTTGTTCCTTCAAAACGTTTGTTCTACACACCACACCCAACTACCTAATATTAGTCTCATGCAAACACATATCACTAGAAGAAAAAGAATCTACGGGCACCAAAAAGTTCTTATTTGTAGTTTCATTATGGTTTATTATGTTTACTAGAAAAACAGATTTTTTATAAATAGGGACAAGGCCAATTTAAGTTCAATTGTGATTTCAAGTGAAAAATTATATGCCGTTAGTTTTTACCATTTTTACTTTTTAAGTTTTCTACTAAATATATTGTAAAAATCATCCTCCTGTGTTCTTCAGTTATTTCCTCAGTTTCATTCATGTTCGTATATGTCAGATTCAGCAACATCATTTCAGAATCTATACCACACTTTACATACCTCGACAATTTTTTTTTTTTTGCTGATTTTAACTGCAAAAAATTGTGTCACTCAAATTTTCTTAAAGAGAACTACTATGTAAAACAGTGAGGGTTAGGCAAAAATAAGGATGCAAACAATAGTAAAAAGCTTTAGTTTCAAGTTGATGAGCACCATGATGAAGGAGAATTTATAAGCACAATACATACAAAAAGAAACGTCCTACCTATTCTATTTCTCTCAAAGAAACAAAATCTAGCACAAAAAAATCATGTTACTTCCTTGCTCCCTGAGTGGGGAGCATGGTGTAATAATTAAGCTCAAAAGCTCATTGCTATGGAAATGTCAAAAATATCAGAAATACACAATCAGAATAACCCCAACTGCGCAAGTGCACGCATCGCCAAATAATAAATTTCCTGTAAGACGATCCCAGGAGGAATTGAATGAACTACTGAACTTACTCCTAATTCCTATATCTAGAACCCAAATAATCTGAGAAAGAGTTGCAAGTTCTTCTCGGAATATTTGCTAACTACGAGACTAGAGAGAGTCCAAAGTAAGGAGTCACCCATCTGTTGAGATCGAGAGTAGTTCCTTGATAACACTCGGATGATGATCCGTCACTCATTTGCTAATGAAGTCTAAGACTAGCTACACTTGCAGTGACATACTAATGCTTGAACAGAGGATGATCGAACTAAAGACGCATAAACACTTATAGATCCAACCCCTAACCCCCCTACCCTCCGGGTTTAGCTAGACATTGAAATAAATATGAACAAATCCCACATTCTAGAACAAACAAATATAAAAAATAAAAATAGTGAAGGAAGATAGCTTCCCAAAGGAGTAGGGGTTTCATTCCGCGTAGGGGCTTCACGGTATCCGAGGCCGGTGCCTCAGATTGAGGCGGGGCCATCAGATTGAGGCAGGGCCCTCAGATTGAGGCAGGAGTGCTAACCTCTTTGATATATTCTGATGCTTGTGTCCTTTGCCTGTTGCTTTGTGGGTCGAGTCAGCTGTGCAGTGGCGTGGATCCTCTTTTCTGCTTGTCGGAATGCTATATGTGACGCCACGGCTCTGCTCTGTGAAGTCGTGTGACACTGGCTCTGCTGTTTTTTACCGGAGCAAAGACAAAATCATTCGATTTTGGGCTCTTTTAGCTAGATTTTCTCTATCTTTGCTATTTGGGCTTATTCCGTGAATATCCTACATTAGAAAGGCAAAATGAGCTCAAAACTAGGTAAACTCAGTCGAAAAGCAATGAAAATACATGGGTAAAAATCGACATGAATTTGACTAATCACCCATATGGCCCTTCCATAGTTGTTCCTAAAACTCTTGTGATGAATTGCATTTTCCCCCCTAAAGTAGGTATCTTAGAGCAGACCCTTTTAGGTATGGCAATTATTTTACCATCCGATAAGGAATGAAAGTTCAAATCCAAAAAGGTAAGTAAAAATTAAGGGCAATATCAATAAATAATAACGAGTTACAACCTTACCTTCTGTTTGACAATACTATTGTTGTTGTAAAAAGTAAACCATCCGAGCGATTTTCATTGATTCAGTACTTGTACATATAGTTTTACACGTATTACAAATACATGTATGCTAATGTCCTAAAATAGAAGAACTTTAATGAAAGAAATATTATAATGATACATGTATAACACCCGAAAAAAAGAATTTCACAACTAGTAGGAGGATCCGATATCGTGGAAGATCTTGATTTTGCAGTTTCTTTCACGCTATTCGAACTCTATAATTATGTTATAGTTTATTTCTTTTAAAACTTTATATTTTGACGTTATTATTATTATTATTATTATTATTATAACCTTATCTTCCTTTGACATTTCTGTTGTGGTCAAGCTCTATTTTATGTAATAATTGTTTTATTTCAAATATTTACACATTTAAGGTTTTTATTCTTATGCAATGTTCTGCTATTGTTCTCTATATGCCTTTCGAATGTATCTTGTACCTAGGCTTATGGAATGGTATGACTTCTATTTAGGTTGTGTGGATTTCAATTTGAAAAAAAATTAGAATTCTTTTCAGTACTTGAATCATACCGATTTTTATTGCATAAATGTTTCCTTAACTATGGAAAATGGAGGGGGAGTTCAGCTAATGAACTTTTCCTTATCAACTTATCAAAAGGATAACACCATATGTAAATGGATAGCTAGAACATACTTAGCAAAGGAATTTGGAGTGAAATGGAGCAGGTATATTCAAAAAAATACATTTAGATAAATAGTTTCTTGTACTATTGTAACCTCCATAATCTATGTGAATGATTTATATACTCTTTTAAGCATAAAATATAAATGTTATGCACAAACCTCTTCGTGGGAAGAAAAATTTTATGCCCTGTACTATGTTATTAATTAATTTAGGGGGCCAAGAATTGTATTAATTTTGAGGCATCAATGGCGTGTCATTATGCAACGCCATCCACAAGAAACGTAGCTGCAGTGCCAATCTTGTGTGACTTGTCCATCACCTTGAAAGCAAGAAAGTAATGCTCTACTTGCCACAAAAATCTGTCTATGGCTTTGGGGTTCTGACACCAACAAAAGCCTTAAGTTCAGGTACCTTAATTTTACCGCAGCTACAATGCCCTCTGGCCTTGCAGCACTGCCAGCGGTGCTGCCCCAGATGCAATCTCATTTATGGGGGCTGCAGTACTATACAACTATGTGCATTACCAATGAAAGCTCCAGCAAAGTCAAACATTCGGCCTTAGCCATTATGGTAGCACCTGCTTCACATTTACCCAATAGACAACCAATGTCCCATGTGTATCAATCTGGAAGTCTCTCACCAATGTTTGGCACTTGCCCTTTCTCCATTTTGAACCAGATCAGCCAGCCAAGGTCTCTCCTCAGAATAGAAGAAAATTAGCGTTTGAGACCCTAATTAACAACAAGAAAATGAAGAAGAAAAAGATGAAAAAATAAAAGTACTAGAAAAAATGCTTTAATTCCAATATATGAAAAAATATAAGAATTAAGCTCTCAGAGATCATGTGTGTTCTGCTTGTTGCTAAGTTCTCCAACCAATACAAATTTATAGTTAACAAAGCCAAAAAAAAAACCATAAGGGTTGGGAATAGGGTTTCAACACCCAATTAGTTTAGAAAGTAGAGTCTACTACAGCAGGAAATCTCCTAATCCATGTCCACCTAGCTTGGTTTCCTATTCAATATGAGTAATGCTATGTGCACCCACGGGGGTAAGCATTCGGTCTACCCCTCTGACGTGGTTGCATAGCTGGCGTTTTATTGTTTATTACTAATTGAGAAATCGAGGCGCCAGTTATGCACCCACGTCAGAGGGGTGGCCCAAATGCATACACTAGTGGGTGCGCATACCATTACTCATTCGAAATAGAAACCATCCTTAAATCCTATCCCTAACCATCTCAGACTCCTTAGTCTTTCCTTTGTATACTGGCTGATATTGAGGTGTGACATCATTTATCAGGGGTCCACCAGTCTTGGAAAGGGCCCCTAAGAGTAACCCTAAAAAGTCAGAGTGTGCTCTTAAGTAAAACGTGCCCTGCAAGCGTAATGTACCAATGTAGCTTGAGGCTATTTGCATGGCATCAATGTAGCATGAGGCTGCTTGAAATGTGCCTATGTAGCAAGAGGCTGCCTCAGCAACCTCGCGTCGCATAGATCCTGGGGCATGCATCGCAACTCCGCAATGACAACTCTTATCCCACCCATGTATAATGCACAACGCCGGGCCCAACTACCCACATTCGGTGCACAATGTGAGGTGATGATATGCACATTACGCATAGTGTGGGGCGAAGTTGTGCACGCTGCATGTATATTGTATTGTGAGGTGAAGTTGTGCACTGGTTGGGCAAATATACTCTTAATTATATAGCCCATACGCAAGCACACGTATTGCTCCAAGTAATATACTAGATAAGTCCAGATCGATCCCACAAGGACTTTGCTACGTATTAACACCACAATACTCTACAACTATATCTAACTAACAAACTTAGCAAGAAGTTTTAACTCGTATCTAATATAAACTAACTACACTAGATACTAATTCTACTAATTATACAGCTGCCTAAAGTGATACACGCACACGCAAGGAAATGCGATGTAATGGAGCTAGGGGATGTGATTTCATGTAGCAATTAGGGGATTCATGTAATCTTCAGGGATAGGTAAAACAGAGCTCGCTAGAGGTTATGGAATCTGGTACGCGTAGCCCTCTCTCGAGGTGCTATATCCGTGCCCCCCTTCTTAGCCCTATTTGTCTCTCGAGGTCAAGGGTCTAATCAAGGGCCCATAACCCACAACCAACCAGAACACATGTGTCCGGACACTTCTCTCGAAGTCCATTGGCGCACCCCACACCTACCATTGCGTGATTACAGCTGACTTGGGGATCACACACAGAGTGATGGTATCCTTCCACATTATCTATCAGTCTCAATGAAACGATAAGATCTACATATGGATGTCGCCAATCTCCTCATGTAAATAGGTCCCCAACGTTTACTCACACTAGATTAAAAATAGATTGCACTATATATTAATTGGATCATACATGAATCCTTCTAAATGTTACATTACATCACAACCCCCCCTTAGGTTATTAGATAGACATAGTTAGGATGAGGGAAAAAACCCTATCCGAATCCATTGTAAGCATACAAGCTAAGTTAGCACAAATAAATAGGAATAGATAAAAGAGAAAGGGCAGAAGCTTCCCTTCCACTCTAGGTCTCCTCCTTCCTTCTTTTCTCCTCAAGGATGCTAACTCTAACTCCAAAACTTGCACAAATTCCAGGCGTGCAGGCGTGCTCCCCGTATGAGAGAACGTCTCATCTATTTATAAGGAAAACTTTTGCGGTTCCCCTCTCTTTTTGCTAAAAAGCCGCCCGGCGCTGTGAGGCATCGAACGGGTTCCACAGTGTTGAGACTTGGAGCTATGAGGGGCGCCGAACGAATCAGTGGTGTTGCGCTGGATCATTCAGTGGTCGTTGTAGTGCCGAGGCGCTGGGTCTGACAACCGAGGCGCTGGGTCTGAGCCCCGAGGCGCTGGGTCTGAGCCCCGAGGTGTTGGGTCTGACCCCCGAGGCACTGGGTCTGAGCCCCGAGGTGCAGGGTCTGACCCCCAAGACGCTGGGTTTGAACCCCGAGGCACTGGATTTGGCACTCACGTTAAGGATTGGGAACCCTGTATTGGCTTTGAGAGCCGAGGCGCTTGCATTAAACGAGGATGGGCATCTCTATGCTGAGTCTGAGTCTGAGTACCTTTGGCTTGGGCGCCATGTGGCGTCCAACACTTAGTTGTTTCCGCTCACTCTCTGGTCTCGTTCCTCTGGCGTGGTGACTCTACTGTTGGTGCCAAGTGGCATTGCTCACAGTTTGTTCTTCTCATTTTCGTCGTTGTGGCTTCCTCTCTGGCGCCTTGTGCAGCCGGCTTCTCTGTTGCTGTGAATTTGGGTGTTTTTTACCTGAAAATGCTTAGTTGTGCTCTTTCTCCTTTCTTTTGGCGTTTTGCTCATTTCGAGCCTTGAACCTACAATTAACCAGCAAAAGCAAGTGAGTATAGCTTGAGCTCATTATGAAAAGGGTCTAAAATTAGTGAACATTTTATGCCGTGCAAATACCCCCCAAACTTAAATATTTGCTTGTCCTCGAGCACAACCTTAGTACAGAAAACCAATTCTTTTATTTTTCAGAACAAAATGTGATCATTAGTTCATGCATTTCAAATTTACAAAAAGGAAATTCGAATTCAAATGGTTTTCTTGAGAGTGTTCACTTAACTGAAAAATTCTTCATTACCCCCACAATCTACTATTATAGTTTCTCTCATCAGTGCATCACCATCGGTCCAGTTTCCATGCACTTATGTGTTGACTTCTAAGCTACAATAGGCTAACTTCGAAATTCACTCTCCAATAATTGTAGAGTGGTGATCCTAAGGTCCTTAGGACTTTCTTCGGTTGTATTGGGGCAACGAACCAGGGTAAGTCAACAAGTTAATCGCCAAAGTTTAAATCATTTTGCACACAAATTTAATCAGATTGCAATAGTTGAAGCTCCCCTAATAATTCCCCCACCCCCAAACTTGAGCTTTGGCTAGCCATCTCTTCCATTCACCCTTTAGCAATAGTTCAGCCTTCTTTGATAGGCAGAATGTATGTACAGACTTGCCTTGCAAGAGTGTTTTTTTATTGGTTTTC
The DNA here is from genome assembly GCA_022405105.1 of Aristolochia contorta. Taxonomy (NCBI): domain Eukaryota; kingdom Viridiplantae; phylum Streptophyta; class Magnoliopsida; order Piperales; family Aristolochiaceae; genus Aristolochia; species Aristolochia contorta. The sequence goes on along the minus strand of JAHZSQ010000056.1, from coordinate 440,689 downwards.
ACCTTCCGCTTGCTTTCCCTCAACGTTCTAAAGGAGTTTCAACTCCAATTTGATCAATTTGCAATTCGAATGATGGGATAAACAACAAAAGAAAGTTCAACACAAAATAGGCTAATGAGGTGGTTTTTAAGAGGTGGTTGAATTAAAAGAATATGCTTAGGCTCAAAGTTAGGTGACTAAGGAATATGCATGGCTTAGCTTCAAATGCTCAAACGGCCCAAACAATGCCAAATTCATCCCTTGGGACTCACTTCTCTATCTATTTCACCTTGAGCTTCATCCAAAGTTAGTTTTAGTATCAAAGACTAAAGACTAAGTGCATTCCACCAGTCAATGCACAAACAACACCCTAATGAAATAGCTATTCTAGAAAGTTAGTGTGTGGCTTTTGAAAAAAATTTCAGGGCTTGCCAAACTGTTTTATACAACCATAAAAATTGATGATCATCATATGGAATAGCTAATTTTGAAAATATAAGAGAGAAAGCAATTAAAAACGATTCTTCATTTCACATCCATGAAAACTCACACAGAAGATAGAATTAGAGGTTCATATGCAAAATTGTTTACTTCTATCCCTAGCCCCAAACTTAAATTAAACATTTTCGTCAATATTTGAATGAAAAAATATGATATGAGGAAGAGGTTAGAGACTCCTTGGTTGTGTTTTGCCTTAGCTCTTCTTTGATCCTTCAAGGGGCTCTTGGTGTGAGTAAGACAAGACAAAAAAGAAAAAATAAAAGAAAACTAATATAAAATCAAAGTTAGGACTAAATTAGACTACAAAGAAAATATTTTTGGAAGTTTAGATTGAACCAAAACATGCAAGAGAGGAAACTTTCCATTCATTTTGGACAAAAGGTTTACATAGAAGGTAAAAATTAACCCCCACGTATTTAAGGTAAACTATCCATTGTATTTTCAAAAGGGGGCAAATTCATAGAGAGCACATCAGATTATCAATAAACCTAACCGCTTTCCCTAGGAATTACTGTCGGTCTCCTCATTCTCCGACTGGTATTCCTCTGGCATCTCGGCAATGTGATATACATGGAAGCTTCTTAAGTGTGAGATCACTTGTGCTTCACACCATTCCTGTGCCTCTTTAATGTATTCGACATTGTGTCGAACCACTGCCGTTAGATGATGCACCTGTTGCTGAAGTCTTGTAATCTCCGGGGTGTAAGGAAGTTGGCATCTTAGATTATCCTAGTGACGGAGCCTCTCAATAAATTTCTGATTAATCGGCTTCCAATCTTCCGTCAATGTGCTTTTCCAGATGGATAGGGTACTTCTGCTGCTGTACACAGTTCTGTGATCAAGGAGGGGAAGAAAAGCCCCGGCCTGCTATTTTTTCCACATTTGACTATTTTCATGTAGATAATATATCCAATGTCAGTTGGGACTTCTTTCAGGATGGCATATAACAGGTATGTGGGATCTACTGTTACCTACGAAGTATGCGTGGATGGAATTAAACGGGTGCTGATAAAATAAAACCAAGCTTTGGCTTGTGCCAAGAGCCCTGCTCTGTCAAAGTGAAGGCATGTCGCATTTGCCCTTCGCACCCACTTTGCCCGGTCCTCACAGAGCTCAGTAAGCAGTTCTTCTACGGTTACAGAATTTTTTATCCGGTCTAGCCCACCCTCGAAGCTATGAGTCCCATAATATGCATTGATCGCTTCTCTTCCATAAGGTACCGGAGTATTGCACACCGTGCACACCACATGCATTTCTCCCTTGATTTCCTCACGTTGTCCCTCGGCCAGATTGGCATAGAACTCTTTGACCATCCCTTCTACGGCAGGACCAGGATGGGTACAAAATATTTCCCATTTTTCGCACAATGATAGCCGAGAGAAACAGCTCATCATCCATTGGAACTTGAAATCTCCTTTCTAAAATGAGAGCTCTTTTCTTCTCAATAAGCTCTTCCGTCTCATGGGCTTTTTTCGATATATACATCTCCTCCATCTCTTTTGCGCGCATAGATTTTTTATCACAGCTATGTTAGATAGATGAATTAAAATCTGCAATAAAATCCCTTGCTTGAGGAAGAGAAAGAACCTAAGTTTGGGGTTCATTGTTTGGTGCAGTATAATCATATATTTAGACACCAAATTGAGCTAATTTTAATGGCTATTTGACCTCAGTTATGTGTTTTATGCTGTGAGAATCCATAAAAGGCCAAAAACCCTCAATGAAAGAAGTTCCAACTAAATTAGGTGAAAGATGACCAAAATACCCCTTATAGAAGCATAATTCAAAGGCCGAAATCACATGGCACCAAGAGCAAGCCACGATGTCATCAAACCATGAAGCAGAAGAACAAAAAATCTGGCTATGGAGCCAGCACTATAGAGCTACACTCCTGTGCAGGAGCAATGCAGTTTGCATTTCAGTGCTGTAGTGGTGGATTTCTGCGCTGGAGGGTTGGAGTTCGCACTCCAGTGCCTCCAACCCAGCGGCAGCGCTAAGGCACTGCTGGGTAGAAGGTTGTAGCACTGAATTTCAGAGCAGGAGCAGTGGAGTTCCCACTCCACTGCCTCCAACTTAGCAGCAGTACTTGGCTCGGCACCTACGACATCACGCCACTTAAAGGTCGAAAATTAAGGTTTTGCAAGCTTCCCCTATTAATAGAAGGAGAAGATTCTTTTTGGGGATCGAGCTGTCACCCCTTGGAGTCTGTGCCCCAAGGAGAAAAAGGAGGAATAGCTGCTCTTGGAGTGGGGATTTGATCTAGGAACAGGAATTGGATTGAAAAGGGAAGCTTCGTACTTTCATTTTACTTTCCATTTTCTGTATTTAGCTAGTTTTACCTGAACCATGTACTTGGATGTCATGAATGATTGTTTTTCTGTAATCCAAAGCATGTTTAGCTAAATCCCCATTAGGGGGTGTGATTTGAAACATGTCCATATAGAGTTGCAATGTAATTGTACTGTTTTGAGTACATAATTCCAGGAATAGTGTGGTTAATGTGGTTTTAATGCATGATTAATTGACTGATCAATAATTAATCGTAATTTGGCTTCCTAATCGATCCTGGGAGGATAGATTAAGATTGGCATGCATTAATCAACGTGTAATTCCTCATTGGAATAGTTTGGAATGAGGAATTTGCAAGGGAATAGGAATAATCACTTGTTGCACGTGGTCTATGGAGCTAAACGCATAGGATTCCTTCTATTAGACTCTTAGATTGGAAGATCAAAATTCTATGAAAGGGAATACATTTGCATCACACTCGAAAGAGGTCTGCACATATTAAAGTCTCTGGTCCACTTAAGTATTTTGTGAATGCTCAAAAGGGTAGAATTGCTTGAAATAATACATGACATGTGAGAATTACATCCCTTGTCTTCCTGTCTTTAGATTTCCTTGGGTAGGCTCATGTTCAGTTCAGTCATCGTTGATTTCAATGTTAATTTAGAAATTTATTTGGTTAGATATAGCAATTGAGCATATAATTTCAGTAGTCGGATCTTCAAGTCCTTGTGAAGACGACCTGGATATATTGCTTGGGACAACACAGTTGCTTTCATACGATGGAATCTACTTAGGTGGGTTTGTGTGCAACAACCTCCATCAGTCATTTTGTAACAAAAATAATGCTATAAGTACCGAGGCTGTACTCCATTGGGCCTCCCCCAACTGTAGCAGTAGGACCCATAAAGAGAATATTTTAATACTCATTGCTACAGTGAGAGAGCGGAGTAGCCTCGGTACTCATAGCATTACTCTTATAACAATGGATGGAAGATAGTGATCTCAATGCTTTGGAAACTAAAATGGCTGCCTTCGTCTTTAAATACGTCCAAAAATCAAATCTCCTTCCGACGATTTTCTTCTCTATAAAACCTTGTGAATTAGTGTTGCAAGGCATCGAGCACTTAGTTACCTCTCTCTCCTACGTAACGAACATCATATTAATTTAATCCTATGGCTCCTTAAAATTAATCCTATCCACTACTCAGATCTTGAATATTTTATACTCAAGAAAAAACCTCGCCCCACCAAATATCATATCACCATTAATTTGCATTCCTTTCCAAAGATATTACAATCGAGTGCCCCATGCATTGTTTTTTGGAGTTTCCTGGTAAATACAACACAAATTATAATTCCTGTTGTCGGTATTAACTCTTCACATTAGCCCCCATCAAATTTGAAGAGTATTAAAATCCAAAATGTCCTCTTTCCACATATACACCTCTATGAAAACCTGCCCATGACTTTTTTTTTTCTTTTTCTGGACATACAGAGAAACTGATATGCATTGTTGAGACCGAAACCCAGTACACACTGCTAAGGATTCCACGCCCCAGCCGACCACCCTAGATTTACCCCCTCCACCACAGCTTGCCAAGCTCCAACACAAAATACACTAGCCAACACCCCCACCTCCTCTGACCTCCCAAGATTTACCGCAAATCCAGCAGGTTAACAACACTACCACAAATCAGCATGCACCTCCAACGACGACCTCTCAAATCCCACCAATAGAAAAACTTGAAACAGCCCAACAAGACTCTGTTAACCTACTAGCAAAATACTTGCATAGGGTCACCAAGTCCGAGTAAAGTGTGAGTGGGCTTAGGAAGATGTGAAACTCACTAGTAGGTATTTTTTGCTGGCCGAATTCCAAGGATGACGTCACAAGTAGCAAACAGTACCATTTAGACCCTACTTCACACCCCTCCATAGCCGATCCCAATGTCTCATTATTCCCTCTACCTAGGGGTTACTTATCTTTTGTATTGTCATCAAAGGAGCACTGTGACACTATTCGCGCACTTTGTCCTATTAAAATTAGAGAAGCCACCTTTACTTGTTCCATTGACCTAGGGACTTCCATGTCGAATCTTACCTCTTTACCAATGCTCCCTGTGGGTGAAACTAGTTCATCTTGGACCTCCTCTCTAACACGATGAGAACCTCGCTAAAATAGTCCAACCATTAGTATGTATCATGGAATCGATTCAGACACCCTTGAATTGCTAGGGGGCAAGTCGAATGGAAGAGTGAAAGTTGATGTTAACTTAGTGGAAATAGAAGTGAAGGGAATGATTATTGACATGCAGAAAAACACTTTCTGGTTGCCCTATAGTAGAATTGATGGAAAGCCCAAGGTTTGTGTCTTATGCCGATGATGGGGCCATAACACCATTGACTACCATAGTAGACATCCCGAATCTTCTTACGATTCTCCCCCACCCACTTCTAGCAACCCACACAATACTTTGATATGTAAATGGAGACTCGTTCAAAGGAGGTAGGGCCAAAACACTCCAAGATCCACTGCATCCGGCTCTTCATCAACAACAAATCACTTGAACAAGGCTCGCCCCCACACCAGACCCTCTTTGTAAACGAATCTATCTATTAATACCCAGTGGAGCCTCAACTTTCACTCGCATCGGACTGCACCTGCACTCTCCCCTATTTCTCAATCTACATCTTCAGGGGATTCCAATCCTTCCCGGTAACCTACATACTACCCTGCAAGAAGAAACAAAGCGTAGTGGCAAACCCAGAAACCCTACAAGCTTCCCTGAGAGCCTAGCAGTCTGACCCCTCCCCTGATAAAGCTATGGATAAAAGAGACCCTCACCTGGAGGGCTCAGCTGTCTCGAAGGACCCTTGATGACAACAGAACTAATGACTACACTATTGGATCCTGAAAAAGGTAAGAAATGAAGAGCAAAGGACCAGCTCAGTCGTTGACTGAATCAAGACAACTTCTCAACCGGTTGGATGAAATTCCCCTGACCGGTGTATGGAGCATCTACTCTCCAGCCTACGTTTCAAGGTAACTTCTAAATTGATTTTATAATATAATTTCAATGCTAGTGTAGAATATCAAGTTAGCTTACAGCCGTTTGCTAAAATAGTTAGGAAAATGCTATGGGCACGGGAGCCGTGCTAGTATTTGTGCACGGCTCCACGTGGATGGCTCAGGTGGCCATCCACGTGATGCCCTAGTCAGCAAAAAAAAAAAAAAAAACCAAAACAGTCTCCCTCTCCTTCCTCGCGTGGATGGCTTAGGAAGCGAGACGGGAGGTCGCCGGACGAGTGAGACGGGAGGTCGCCGGATGAGTGAGACGGGAGGTCGCCGGATGAGTGAGAAGGGAGGTCGCCGGATGAGTGAGAAGGGAGGTCGCCGGATGAGTGAGAAGGGAGGTCGCCGGATGAGTGAGAAGGGAGGTCGCCGGATGAGTGAGAAGGGAGGTCGCCGGATGAGTGAGAAGGGAGGTCGCCGGATGAGTGAGAAGGGAGGTCGCCGGAGGAAGCGAGAAGGAGGTTGCAGGAGGAAGCAATACGGGAGGCCGTGGGAAGGGGCGAGACGGGCGGCCGCTGGAAGGGGCTAGACTGGCGGCCGCCGGAAGGGGCTAGACGGGCGGCCGCCGGAAGGGGCGAGTCGGGTGGCCGCCGGAAGGGGCGAGACGAGAGGAGCGAGATGGGTGCCGACCCGATTTTGAGGAAGCAACGCATGCATGAAAGGAGAGGGAGAGTAGAGGCAACTCGGAAGGAAGGGAAGGGAGGGTCGGGCTGTGCAAGGAAAGAGAGGGAGGGTCGGGCTGCGCAAGGAAAGAGAGGGAGGGTCGGGCTGTGCAAGGAAAGAGAGGGAGCGTCGGGCTGCGCAAGGAAAGAGAGGGAGCGTCGGGCTGCGCAAGGAAAGAGAGGGAGGGTCGGGCTGTGCAAGGAAAGAGAGGGAGGGTTGGGCCGTGCGAGGAAGGAGAGGGAGGGTCAGGTTAATGATTTATTTTTTTTTGCCGACTAGGGCATAACGTGGATGGCCACCTAAGCCATCCACGTGGAGCCGTGCATAAATACTAGCACGGCTCCCGTGCCCATAGCACGACTCAAATAGTTATTGCATTCATTTTGTTCTCACACATACTCCACATAGTTTATCTATGTGAAATAAAAGTCGAATCCCAAGAATTCTCAAATACTTTCATGTGGTTAAGAAAAATATGTGTCCTTCTATATTAACCCTTATTATGATTGGAGTGGTGGACAGCAGCTTTTTTGAAAAACCTTTGTCCCCCTCATTTTATCTCATACACATGACTATTTTTTATGATGTGATATTCATCAACCAAATATAAAGTTGTTGAATTTGGTGTATTAAAATGGGAGAATGATAGAAATGAAGAAAACCCAATTGGCGAATCTCACACTCTGGTTAAATTAAACATAATATGCAAAAATATGGAAACCAGAGAAGATGGATATCAAGAACGAGCTTAATTTTATGAAGGAAAGAGCCTAACGACATAAAACGGACAAAAACTCGGGAACTGGCAAAACTAGGAAAAACCAGAACAGAAAAAAAAATAAACTGGAAAAAAAATAAACTAGAAAAAAAATAAACTGGAAAAAAATACCTCTTGAAATCGCGGTGCATGTTTTAGAATTTGATTTCCTCTCTGCACATACAAAATAGGTCATGAGATACTCTTTTCAAGGATTACTAAACAAAAATCAGAATAGAGGAAATAATATGAAATACGAAGGGCTTACCTCAAAACCCACAACAAAAAATCAATGAAACATAAAAGCCAACCTTAAATGTGGTATGCGCTAAACAAAATGGTAGAGATACGAAGACTAGAGAGAGATAAGAATTAAAATTAAAAAGAGTGTATGTGTAAAACATGGAAGGCATTGAAACATATAACATTCATTTCACCTTAATTATTTCAACCAACCGCTTTAATATCTCACCAAAGACAAAAAAAAACAATACATTGTACAGATTATCCAAAGAATACTAATGGTGACAAGTATTAGCGGCCCATACTAGTTGAAGTCCAACAAGGCAGTAGGTATTGATGAAAGCAACAACCCGGAAGCAAACTCTTTTGGACCAGAGCCTAACTCAAATACTTAGAGCAAAGCAACTTAAATGTGTCGAACATGTGCAATACTACGTTCATATCCAATAGCATAAATTTTGGATCATGAGCCAAACTCTCAAGTACTTATAGCAAAGCAACGTACTCGTGTAGAATGTGTGAAATACTATGTTCATATGTAGTAGCAAAAATTTTGGACCACGAGCCAAACTCAAAAACTTATCACAAAGCGACTTAAAATATGTATAACGTGTGCAATATTATTTCACAGTTCTAAAAAATTCAAAAGTACAATTATTCTGTCCAAAAGATATATGAATACACAAGTATTATATTTCCTTTCTTCCATAACAATACCAATCAGAAGGTGAAGAAAACCAGAACAGGAATTCTTTTGGGGGACTACCAAGAATACAAGAGAAGGGCCACCTTCCCAATGCACACTTATAAGAGAAATGTAAACATAAAAGATAAGGAATAATGGCTCGTGCACCGGTTGGGTGCGCGAGTGCGTGCACTTGCTCTCTCACAAGAGAGTAACATATTATATTTTTGGGGTTTCGTAAAATATAGTATTTTACGCTCTTATGAGAGAGTAAGTGCACGACTCGCGCACCCAGCACACCCAACAGGTACGCGAATCATTACTCAAAGATAAATATATATTTTAGGTGGGATGAGTACATTGAGTTAGTGCCTTAAAACACGAGAAAATCAAAGGACAAAGCATAAGTAAGCAAAAATTAGCAAACCTTGTTTATCCAAGTCTGCACTTTCTAGCTAGCTTCGAGACTCACAATCCAACTCCACGGACCTCCTTCACATGATCTACCAAGAGAAGAGTTTAACCAAATCAATCACAACTCAAATATTATACAGAGGACTAATATGACTAAGTTGACATATCCAATCACCTTTTGCTAAATGAAAGGGAGCAAAGAGTTGTTTGCTTATCCTCAAAAGCACATCTACCTCATCTATTGCAGCTGGAACCTGACAACTGTAACAGTCTTCAAACTAAAGGACAGGCTATCCAAAACTAAACAACTAAGATTAGTGCTTAAGAGAAATCTCAGGGTCCGGGTTCGGGTCCAGATTCGGGTCCAGGTTCGGGTCTGGATTCGGGTCCGGATTCGGGTCCGGATTCGTGTCTGGATCCAATAGTTGGATCTGACTCTTGTCTTTTGAACACGACTTGTTCTCTTCTAGAGTCACAATTGAATTTGGGGAAAAAACAGACTTAGGGTTAGAGCGGTCAGGGAGAGAGAGGAAGGAGAATGCGTTCAACAACGGCTCTTCACACGACTGCTTCAGCGAGGCGTTTCTTCGGCAAGAGATTCATTCTTCGCTGCTGTTAGAGCCTTGGTGACCGTTGAAGCTGAAGGGTAAGATATAAATAGGGTTCTCCAGAAAATCAAAGGTACTGGAAAACAAATCATTTTCTCCTTCGATTTCTCTCTCAATCACTCAATCCTTCTCTGTTTCTATTCCCTCATTTGTCCAACTGTTCTTTGTTCCTAATCAAAGCTTCTATTTTATTCTTTGTCCAAATTCGATTCTATATTCTGGGCAATCTCTGGCGACTCCACTTTTCCAGCAACAAGTGCACCTCACCGGAGAAGAGCTGTTTCACCTTGGGAGACTATCGGAACATTGATTGTGCATCCGAGATCGCCAATTAAGTTTTTAATGCAGTGGGTTCTCCACGCCGCAGCTTCGTCCAATCTTCAAAACCGATAAGTTTTGGTTTCAGTTTAATTACATCAAATTGTTATATGTTTTATTCTTTTGTGCACTTGTTAGTCATTAATTGTTTTTGACTCATAGTTGTCAACCTTGCATGCTGTAATTTAATTTTCTGCTGTTCCTTTTGTAGAGAAAAAAAACCTACTGTTCCGATCATTTGAAATAAAATGTCTAATGTTAGTAATTTCCTGAACTAAAACGTATTCTGCGGTATTAATTCTAAGGTGTTAATAGGTCTATCTATCTGCTATGAAAGATTATTGCAAGTGTATTTAAAGTTCTGATGTTATGCAAATCTTATTTGATGAGTATGGATCAAATCTCAATTAGATTTGATGTTGTACTTCTGTTTATATTTATTGTTGAATCTATTGTTGTTTCTTTTTATAGCTGTAATCTAGATTGAATATACTTTGTTTGTGCAATATTATCAAAAGGACCAGATTAGAGTTTCTGGAATAGTTTGAATATTGTAGTGCTGCTACGCATTTGAGCTTGGTTATCCAAAATTAGTTGTTCATGCCTCTAAAGTTCCAACAATTTAAAGACTTAAACCAGTCATGTGAATGTGGCTTCTATTAAAAGACTTAGAGAACTTAACTTGATTTCTTCAGTAGATGTAAAAGATTTTACTAAATGTCCTGTGTGTAGAAGCCAAATACGCTAAGAAGTCATTTAAACCAGTTAAGAGCAAACGAACCGAAGTATTAGAGTTAATCCATTCAGATTTAGCAGATTTCAGGAACATTGTTAGTAAAGGAGGTAAAAGGTATTATAAGACCTTCATAGATGATTTTTCTAGGTACACTAGAGTTTACCTTCTAAAAACTAAGGATAAAGCAGAAGAAATGTTTCTGAAGTATAAGACAGAAGTTGAAAATCAGCTTAATAAGAAAATTAAAAGAGTTAGGTCCGATAGAGGAGGAGAATATGGAACTCTCTTCCTTAAAGAATTCTGTGAAAAAAATAGAATTATACATGAGTTTAGTGCACCTAACACTCCACAACAGAATGACATAGCTGAGAGGAAAAATAGAACCCTCAAGGATATGATGAATGTCATACTTGTAAGTTCTAGGTTACCTGACCATAGGTGGGTGGAAGCCATTCTTTCAGCTTGTTATATCCTTAACAGAGTTCCTCATAAGAAATTAGATAAAACTCCATATCAGTTGTAGAAAGGATTCACCCCTAACTTAAAATTCCTTAATATGTGGGGGTGCCTTCCCTAGGTGAGTTTACCAGCTCTTAAGAGGACTAACACAGGACCTAAAAACCTATGATACGATGTTCATAGGCTATGCGGAATACTCAGTTGCTTATAGATTCATGCCATTAAATGACAACTCACTTTCAAAATCTAGAGATGCAGAATTTTTTGAACATATATTTCCTTGGAAGAAACAAAACACTAGCATAGATCCTGGTCTATCTAGTGCACCTTCCTCCCTGCCCAATTCTTCTAATAGAGTGAATGAATATGTAGATGAACCTAGAAGAAGTAAAAGAAAGAGGATTGAGACTAGTTTTTTATCAGATTTTATTATTGAATTCTTAATTGAGAACCCCGACAATATAGATGAACATGTGGCTTCAGCGTTCTTAATTGGAGAAAATCCTAGGACTTATATAGAAGCAGTAACTTCGATAGACGCTAGTTTTTGTAAAGAGGCTATTAATAGTGAGCTGGACTCAATTATATCCAACCATACATGAGATTTAGTGGATTTGCCTAAGGGGTGTAAAGCTATTAAGTGTAAATAGAGTTTTAGAAAGAAACTAAGGCCTGACGGTTCCATAGATAAGTTCAAGGCCAGACTAGTCGTTGTAGGTTATACACAGAAGAATGGCATTGATTATTTTGACACGTATTCACCTGTGAAATAGCAAACTATACGATCTTTAGTTGCACTAAAAGCTATACATAGCTTGGTCGTGCATCAGATGGATGTTAAAACTGCATTCCACAATTGAGATCTGGACAAAGAGATTTATATACAACAACCTAGGGGGTTTGTTATTAAAGGTCAAGAGGATAAGGTATGCAAATTGAAGAAGTCTCTCTATGGTTTGAAACAACCTCCAAAGCAATGGTACGAAAAATTTCATCACACTTTAATTACTAACGGTTATGTGGTAAATGCCTCAGACACATGTTTGTATTCAAAGGTGTGTGGTGCAGATTGTGTAATAATATGTCTATATGTGGATGACATGTTAATATTTGGAACCAAAGAGAATGTGGTGATTGAGACCAAACAAGGTTTCTCAATGAGCCAGTCTCATTATGTTGAGAGGATGTGGAAGAAATTCAACTATTATGATTTTCTGCTTATGAAAACTTCTTATGATCCAATAGTCTACCTTAAAAAGAATGAAGGCGAGAGTATATCTCAAACAGAGTAAGCAAAAATCATAGGAAGTGTGATGTCTCTTATGAACTATACTCACCCGGACATTGCCTAAGGAGTTAGTTGACTGAGTCCCTATATGCATAACCCTAGTAGCGAACATTGGACTGCACTTTATCGTTTAATGAAATAATTGAAAGGCACCATGCACTGGGGACTGCACTTTGGTAAGTTTCTCGCTGTGTTAGAAGGCTATTGTGATGCCAACTGGGTGTCTGACAATGATGAAGTGAGTTCCACGATTGGTTATGTTTTTACTTTAGTAGGAGGAGTGATTTAATGGAAGTTTGGTAAGCAAACTTGCATTGCTCGCTTGACTATGGAATCAGAGTTTATCGCATTTGAGTTAGCAGGTCAAGAGACAAAATGGTTGAGATGTGCCACTGTGGGGGAGATCGAGTGTTCCTGTCTCCCTTCACTGTGATTCTCAAAGAGTAATCGGAGTTCCTAAGAACAGTGTGTATAATGGCGAGAGGAGGCATATATGCATTTGACACAGTGCGGTTAAACAACTTCTGAAAAATGGAGTGATTTTTTTGGAACATGTGAGATTCGAAAGAAATTTAGCTGACCCTTTCACTAAGGGTTTAACCAGAAAATTAGTTCTGGATACATTGAGGGGGGATGGGCCTTAAGCCCTGTCATTGAGAAGAAAATGGTGGATACCACTCTTGAGGTCAAACGAAGCCAATTTCTTTTTTGATATTGTTTATCCATCCCTATGGTGTGATACTGAGCGTTGGCTCTTATATGAGAAATTGTAGCCCTTTCTTAGGGTGGTCCTGTAGACGGACTTGAAGGTTTCTTCATAATTTTTGCAGGGTTGAGCATTTAATTGCTCTTAATGGGTCCATAGCCCTCTGTGTGGTGGTGCTGGAGATACACACTTGATGGATCCACCTACGTGAGTGTGGCGATATGGCCGCCTCCTATGAAAGATTTGGGATTGTCTTTCTAGAGCGCTCATGAGAAATCCTGAGTTTTGCACATGGCCTTAAAAAAGCGCAACGCTATATCGCGGAGTTCGCTCGAGAGTAAGAGTTCGATTCATGTTGTGAGGGTCTCAAACATGGTTCACTACGTATCAATCAAATCAAAAGATATTGAGAATTCAGCTGTTGATTTTGCCCAGAACAGAAATCATTCTTGTATGTCATTTTGTGGAGGATTGTTGGGAAAATGACTCCCATGAGTCGAGTCTGGGTTCGGGTCTGGATCCAATAGTTGGATCCGACTTGTGTCTTTCGGACACGACTTGTTCTCTTCTAGAGTCACGATTGAATTTAGGGAAAAAACATAGTTAGTGTTAGAGCGGACAGGGAGAGAGAGGAAGGAGAATCCGTTTAGCAACGGCTCTTCACCCGATTGCTTCGGCAAGGCGTTTCTTTGGCAAGAGAATCATTCTTTGCTGTCGTTAGAGCCTTGGCGGCCGTTGAAGCTGAAGGGGAAGATATAAATAGGGTTCTCCAGAAAATCAAAGGCACGGGAAAACAAATCATTTTCTTCTTTGATGTCTCTCTCAATCATCAATCCTTCTCTATTTCTAATCCCTCCTTTGTCCAATTCTTGTTTGTTCCTAATTAAAGCTTCTATTTTATTATTTGTTCGAATTCGATTATCTATTTTGGGCCATCTCCGACGACTCCACTTTTCCAGCAACAAGTGCACCTCACCGGAGAAGAGTTGTTTCACCTTGGGAGACTATCGGAACATTGATTGTGCTTTCGAGATCGCCAATTAAGTTTTTAACGCAGTGGGTTGTCCACGCCGCAGCTTCATCCAATCTTCAAAACCAATAAGTTTTGGTTTCAGTTTAATTTCATCAAATTGTTATATATTTTATTCTTTTGTGCACTTGTTAGTCGTTAATTGTTTTTGAGTCATAGTTGTCAACCTTGCATGTTGTAATTTAATTTTCTGCGGTTCCGTTTGTATAGAGAAAAAAACCTATTGTTCTGATCGTTTGAAATAAAATGTCTAATGTTAGTAATTTCCTGAACTAATACATATTTTGCAGTATTAATTCTAAGGCGTTAATAGGTCTATCTATGTGCTGTGAAAGATTATTACAAGTTCTATTTTAATGTTCTGATGTTATGCAAACCTTATTTGATGAGTATGTATTAAATCTTAATTAGATTTGCTGCTGTACTTCTGTTTATATTTATTATTGAATTTATGGTTGTTTCTTTTTATAGCTGTAATCTGGATTGAATATACTTTGTTTGTGCAAATATTATCAAAAGGACTAGATTAGAGTTTCTGGAAGAATAATGCTAGTTGCACTTAGCCCACGCACCTTTCCCTCGCACATGTTAATCTAAACCATTGATGCCTAGGATTTATCCTCTAGAAAATAGGATTTTATAAAAAAAAATATTTTGTATTTTTTAGGGCTTAGTTTGACATATACGTCGGATAGGTGTGTCCCCTAGGTACGTCTAGCATTAATCTTTTTGGAATAGTCTGAATATTGTAGCGTTGTTGCACATTTGATCTTGGTTATCCACAATTTGTTGTTCCTGCCACTAAAGGTCCAACAATGAAATTCAAAGAGCATAAATTGTAATTACCGTCAGTGAGTGGCTTAAATTTTCACAATCACCACATCCCATGTACTTCGTTGGCTCCTCAGCATTTTTTCCTCTTTTTCACGGCGGTGTGAGAGACGGAGGCGCGAGAGGGTTAGGAGCAAAAGAGGGAGGACTGGCTAAAGTGAGGGAAGAGAAAACCAGAACCCAAATATTCCGGTTTTCTCTTTGCCGAAGTGACATCTGACGTGGATACCACATAAGACATCAATGTCAGATTGTACGCAAATGTACGCATACAGTAATGTATGCATAGCATTATTCATCATATTTTTCTGGATCATTAGATACAAAAAATTTCCAATTAAAGAGAAAAAAATATTCATGCTTTGGAGTTAAGCTTGACTTAAGGAAAGCCTTTGACACAATGTCATGGACTTTCTTACAACACACCCTGAAAATATTCAGCTCCCCAATTCTATGGGAAAAATTAGTTTATTCATGCCTCAATTCCCTACTTTTCAAATTTTAATAAACAGCTCCCCTGCTTACTCGCCATCGAGCTTCTCTCATCAAGAATAACCGAACTGATCACACAAAATTGGATTGGTTAGGAAGCCCATACCAAACATGAAGTTCATTTGTAATCTCCATTACACAGACGCCAAACTGCTTTTCGTTAAGGCAAATGTTCAAACAACTACTATCTTATGCAATCCTAAGAGGAATATGGAGAATACTCGGGTCAAAAACAAATTCTAAAAAATCATCTATATTAGTTTCAAATAGTGTCCCTAACTCAACCTGCTCTCAAATTAGAAATATTATGAACCTTACCTCGTCCCCTACTCTTGGGCCCAATCTGAGCCAAAACTTACCCACATCGAGGATCATTGGCTCTACCTTCGGGTGATCATCCAAAAAAATGAAGTAAAAATTAAGTGGCTGGTCTACAAATTTCTTTGGTTAGAAGGGTCACTTTAATTAAATCAGTCCTTACTAGCATACCAATACACAGAGTCACATGTTTTAGGATGGTTTTTTTTTCCTAAAAAAATCCTATCACGTGCTACATAGGCTTCATAAGCAGAACACCACTATGCTCTATAAGCTTCGAGACCTGAGGTGGAACCATATCTGGAACCTATAATCCTACCAAAATAGAAATCTTTCAACTGGCTCGCCCTACGTAGAAGACTCCCTATATCTGACCGACTGGTGCGGCGTGGTATGGATATAAATAAAATTCGGCCAATGTGTGGACTGTATCTAGTGTGGCTTTGCAAAGTTAATCTGACAAATGATTGAACCACTCTCTATCCTCCATTCCCCATAACAACAACCTAAGAACCTTCCTATCCCAAATATTCACATCCCAAACTACGAAAGGTTTTCCACGAACCCATATCAAGGTTATTAGTACATTATGGGAAATATGGTGTTCCTAAAGAGAAACAAACCGGTTTGAAAACATAAATCTATCTCCAACCCAATGCTTTAACCGTATTTCCTTCCATGCTGAACAAACCATCCAACACAAAATGATGCTGAAAAGACGAGAGAATATCTACTTGACCCCGCCACTGCCTAACCAATTGAAGGTCAACTTTGATGGTTCAACATGTTTAGAGTGTAAAGTCGTTGGCAGTGGATTGTAATCCGGACCCCTAATTAACAAGACAAACAACAAAATTGAAGTTATTGCACTAAGTTTTGGCGGCGATTCATAGTTGGCTTTTCATCTTGTTCAGGGAAAGAAAACGGGATATTGGCATGGTTTTCATTATCGATACGTATCGGCCGACACAAGCCGACACGTATCGGCCGATACCTCCCGACACATCAGTTTCCTTGAGTAAGGAAACAAAATACAGCGGTCATTTCCATTTATAGGAAACTAACCTCCGTATCTTCGCGTATCGACATGTTTCCTAAGGTATTAAGGAAACCTGTCGATACGATACTCAAAGTTTCTCATTCATAAAATCACAAATCGATTGAAATTTTTAAAAAATTGGATTTTTTTTTTGTTTTTTCGGGGGAATCTGTTCCCGTCCGACGACAAAACTCTACATTGAACAGTGGTCGGTGGTCGGTTGACTGTTCCGCAGCGGTCGCCAATTGTAAGGGCGGCCGGAACGCCAGCATAGAGAAACTCCTAGTTTCTCTATAGCCAGCTGCAGGAGGTTAGGGATAAACCTCCCACAGTCAGGCCTTGACCCCCTAAATCGGTTCGGTTTGACAATGGTTTACTAAAAAATGGGTTTTTACATTAAAAACTCAGTTAAATGCCTTGATAAAGTCAGTTTTGGATGAAATTTAGACCAAAGACAATAACATTTTCTATTTTATGGTATATTTTTTTAAAAATAATAATTTATTTAAATCTTCAATTAATGCAATATTGTTTAATGATGGGTTTGGTTCAAAGCATTTACGTTTTATTTGAGTTGATTTAGTAAAAAATAAAGATAAATAAAAAAGTGAATAACTATCTTAAGTAGTAAAATTTGAGGATACTTATCATATTAATGGTGATATTTGTAGATTATATATATTTTACACAAGAACAATATTGTAACCTTGTTATACAATATTGTGATTATAGTGCAAAGGAGAGATTCGGTGTTAGTATTTCAGTCAGTTATATTATTTATTTTTTGAATTATTTGTATCAATAAAATATAACGTTTTTTATATTTATAATATCAATTAATATCTATATTTTTTAATATTTTTTATAAGTTTTCCGATAGTATCCATATTTATTATATGCGTATCTTAACGTATTCATATGTATCTACGATACATATCTGTTTCCGTAATGCCCCATACTTTGTGTATCTATGAGTATCAAATCTTAGCTACAGCAGGGCGGACAAGTTGATCTAGGCATGTCGTATGAACAGAACTTTGCGGCAAGCACAAATGCGGCACTAATACAGGGAGGTGAACATGACGGCTGATAGGCTGGTTAAACAGGCAACAACAACAGCAAGGTGAACAAACTTATGTATCTGCTTTCGGCTGCATCACATTCCACAATTTTTGTAACAAACTTTGGGAATGAGTGTTTAAGGGGCAACTTGAGCCCATATATTTCTGTTTAGGATGACTGTAATTTCATAAACTCGCTGGACGATCTAATCTCCTCCACACCTTTTGCACATGAATAAAAATCATAGTTGGCTTGTTTTTTATGCACAAAGGGAGAGGTAATTGTTTGGACTTTTCTTTAGAGGTTCTATGGATAATAAAATCTCATTGTTTAATTTAACCGGTCCAATCTGCATCAGGTGCGATTTTCCTTTTATGGAACGAATTTTGATCCACCGAGAATTTGAGAGGCTTAGTTCAAACGAAGTGCAAAAGAACCGAGTTTATTTAGATTTTAGAGTACATTATATAATCCTAGTCCTCGGAGTCAAATATCAATTTTGATCGACGCTAGTTCCCCATATCTAAATTTTGAAGGTTTGAAGCACAACCTGTGAATCAAAGCCGCCTTTATCAGGTCAACGGAATCTCAACTTCTGGTGGAAGGGAAGAGTTTTCGTCGAAAGTCCGCAAGTCGCTGGCAGTGCTTCGGCCGGGAGTGGAGTTACTCTTCTGCTAACGAGGCAAAACATACAAATGGCACCGGAGGAGGAGCATTCGTCAGTAGGCCAGCAAAGGAGCCGAGCAGCATTAATGACCGCGATACCCGGGGCCCTTAAACTCGCGCTCGTTATAGCATCCTCTCGCAGTTCTCTCAACCCGCATTTAGAACACAACACCAGAGTCCATAGCGATGACATGGTTGCGAACCAATATGGTTCTGAAAGTGAGATAGGAACAGCGTGGCTTTCTGGGTTATTGCAGGGAATCCTGCTTCCGCTTGCCGCTTTTGGCCGCAGGAGCAGAGAAGACAGCCATTGTCTTAAATTTCTTAACTGTTTGATGCATTCAACTTCAAATGCTGGATGCATACAATGAACTAATGAAAGGGCGGGCTTGAAGTGGAAACAGATGCAAAACAAGAGAAAAGTTATCTGGTTCTTCGTATTTAAAGCAAACGGCCCAAGGCATGCAGAAGAAGTCCTTCGGGGTCGACTATGTTTCGTTCAATCGTCTTAAAGTTATTTCGAATTTGCTACTGCAGATAGGAATCATAGCTGGAAAAATTTCGTGCGCAAAGGAGAGTTAATAGTCAACCATAAAAGACTAATCGGATATAAATTTCCAGCCGCATTTCGCTGTCTGGAGGCCGTCAAATACGGCTTGCTTTGCTGTAAGTATCTTGATTTTTGCTCCCATTTCGTTGCTACTTCTCGTTATTCTTCTTTTAACCTGCATAGCTGCGAGAAATTTTACACGACTTCGTGAGTTTCATGGTCCTGGCTTTTCTCTTTTAATTTGCACCTTGGATATCCTTCCCATGCTAACCTGGTGTCCGGTTCTCTAGTTGAATTAGTTTACTCAGGAAAGTGCTCTTGGAGACGCGTATGGGCAAGCAGGGCCCATGCTGCCATTGCGGAGTAACTAGTGAGTTTGCTTGCTTTTTGCTTTTATCCCGATTATGGTTGTACTGTATGTAGTTAGTCTTACAAAGTCTGCATACTGCTATTTTTTGTATTGGACTTGAACCCTCGAACCCAAGCCAAGTTTTGGTTGTTTTCTTATTGTAGGTGTTGCGTTTTTTTCCCTGATTGAATGATCTTGGGGTTTTGTTAATCTGTGCTCGTTGAGGAATAAATTTTTTATTGTTGATTTTAAGAAGAAAAATGATTTCAGTACTGCCATATTTTACTGTGAGTTGTTACATCCTGATGTGGCTGTCCTCCTAGCAGCCTAATTGGCAGTCCAGATAAGATCTAAGGTTTAGGTTTACCTATAGAATAGGAAGATATTGGGGTTTTGTTAATCTGTGCTCGTTGAGGAACAAATTATCTCTTACCTGGAATGCCAACGAGGATGCCACGTCACGCTGTAAACCCTCACAGTAAAATTTGGCAGTACGCATATTACCACTCTTTTATATGTATGATTGAACTTTTCTATTGCTCCCAGTCATTGGTCATCAAAAACCACAAAAAGTAGTCTGAGGTACTTGGCAAACTAACTTACTGGAGGCAGTTGTACTTGGTACTGTGCTTTTGTAGAATGTATTTGGTCAAAAGCATAGCTGTTTAAGAAACTAGTCTTTTTTGCTAGTTGTTCTAAAAGTATGGCTAGTCAATTAGATTTAATGGTGTATTACCTTGATTACTTAACTAGCAGTCGAAGGTAAAGCAGTTGGTTTGTGTCTGATTGCTGATCAGCATAAAACCTTTTCAAATATCAGAACATCAGATTTGAATAGATTCAATTGGGAAGGATCTATGTCATTAACATAATATAATTGGATTGTTTGCTCTGGTGGTAATGATGATAGCAAAGATAATACACTTCATTATTTGTAGGAATCTTCTTAAAAAGATATGTCTATGCTTTTCCTTGGATTTGCTTCATCATTTCTGTCATATTTTAATTTCTAAAGGACGTGACAAAAAAACAGGCACACCACTGTGGAGAAATGGACCACCAGCAAAGCCTGTTTTGTGCAATGCATGTGGGTCTAGGTGGCGAACAAAAGGTACACTTGTTAACTACATTCCAGGCCAGACATGTGAGGAAAGAAAACCTCAGCGAAAGAAATTTAGAGCACATGCCATAAGTCCACATGTTTGCTGCGAAGGTTCATTGGAAGATAAAACAACTGAGCAGAAGAATGATGAACTTGCAGCATGTTCTGATGATGAGACATGCAGTGGGTCCTGTCCAGGATCTGGAATGTCAGACTCAGGGAAGTGTGTGCAGTTGGGAAGCATGGATAGCATGGATTCCTCAGGTTTTGTAATATTTCCACGGTTTTTTTTTTTTTTTTTTTTTTTTTTTTTTTTGTAATCATGACGATTAGAGGATTGCACTTTTCTATTGATTTAGTCTGCTGTGTGAAAATCTATTTCTGGATCTTTTTAACTTGGTATCTCACAATTGCTGCATGCTTCAGTTCAAACACAATGACTGTTGTATTGTGAGTGGCCTAAGACTGACATTAATGAAGAATGCACATAACATGGAATTCAGGTTCTTCCATGAAACTGTATGGATCGTAATGCTCTTCAATTGATGTGTCTTGGCGTGGTTCATAATCTCGTGTAGACAAAGGGAAACTGATTTCAGTTATTCACACATGACAGGATATTCAGTGAAGAGGACATAGCTAAAAAAACCATATCCAATGACTTAGAGGATGGGGCTTGTATATGCACTGAGATAGACTAAGTTGTTAAACTGAAGTAAAAACTTTCAAGGTTGCGTTTGGACCCTGATTCTTATAGGAAGATTTGAATCATCTATGCTGCCACCAATTATCCTACTTTAGTATATTTGACATCAACATCCTCAGTCCCTCAACCTTGATCTTTGTATTTTATAGGTTTCCTTCCTGAACCATAGACGTAGGCCTAGGACCTTTGAGTATCCATGTCTAGTGCAGTTGTCAATGTGCTTGTCCAACTGGTTTTAGTGCTCCTTTATACCCTTTATCTGTTTCTTACCAGCTTCCTTCTTTTCCTGAGACGGTGAAGCTTTAGTAATACACAGCCTCCCCTGATCAATAATGAAGGAGTTTTGTAATAATAGAAGGGTGAAAAGATACCTCTTTCCTAATCTATCACATGCTATACAAGTCTTTAATTTCCTGCATAATTTATCGCAGCCGCCAAGGGATCTTAGCTATACCAATCGTCAAACTAATCACCATTTCTGGATCACCTTGATTATAATTTGTCCGGACGGAGCCCTTATGTTTAGGGGACTCGAGTACATCATTGATATGGTTCCAGTATTGATCCCTATTAACTCTTCCAGCCCTGTGTGGGCCTTGGTTATCCATGGAGCTCCTGTCAAAACTTAGGTTTTTGGAACCAAGTGGAGAGTACCATGCGAGAAGGCCTGATGATTTCCCAATGTCCCAACAACCTTTTCCAGTCATGGTTTTCCACAATATTGTGTTCCTTTATCTCTTAGCTACGGTTTCTTTATGGATAGTGAAACTTGGGAGGTTGCCTGAGTCTAAAACTTCATTATCTAGCAGATGTCGCCTACAAGAGTTAAAATCAGCACCTTGTTTTTCTGAGAAAGGATTACTTTATTCAAGTGAAAAGATACTATAAAACAACTCAAGAGGAACACTCTCTAACAACAAGACGTTAAAGAGAATCCCTCTCTGCTAACACATCTGTGAGGTTGTTACTGAATTTTTTAGGTGACCCATCTAAATAAATAAGATCGACTTTATGAAAAGTCCTTTTTACTGTAATTCCCTAACTACAAAGGCAGTTTATGCAGATCCATATACCACTTTATTACATTCTTCAGATCTCCTTCAACCTGAATTTAAGCAAGGCCTTTCGAATGGCATGATGGAGTACCTGCGAAAAGTGCTAAGAGCTTGACCACTGAAAAATTTACAACACCTGATTAACATAAAAAGGACAAATGATATTGCTTTGAGAACTACCAAAGACTCCTATGGCCGCTGGACCTGGGTAAGAGCCATTAATATTTAATCTGTAACATCTTGCTCTGAAGGAAGCCACTTAGCAGGCATAATCATCCTTTGAATCCGTAGATCAGACATCTTTCAAGCTTGAGCAATCCAAAACTTCCATTAAAAATTGACTCACCTTCCAATTAGTACATTTTGTCCACTACTGCCACGTATGGGTGAGATCCAAAATCTGCCACCAAGTTGATAAACTATTTATGCAATCTGCGGTCTTAAACATAACAATGGTAATTATTCTGAAATGTAAGTTGTTCTTTCTTCAGACTAATTTGCCTCTAGCCTTTGGTAAAGAGCCCTACATATCTTTTCTGTTGTTTGGTAGAATACCAGCCTTTTAACTTTGAAAATCAAAATGTTTTCAACATCACTGTCAATGGTTAACTGGATGTTTGGACCTTTCTTGTTTGGTAATATCTTTTACTTTTTTTAGTTTAACTTGCTAATATGTGACTTGCATGTTCAAGCCTCTAGTGGGTTTTACCCTTCATAGAGCTTGCCATTCAAAGAGCACACATGTGCACGCATGGATATGCATATATGGAGTCCATAGTGTTTGCTGACTTAAGCTTTTTTGGTCATATTTTAACTTGTCTAAGTTATATTTGGTTGTTGGTATTTTGTGTCTGAACATTAGTCTGCGGTTGATTTGTTAAAGCTCCAAATAAGTGCTTCTTTTTCTTTTCATTATTACCATATTATCTGGTGACAAGTTTTCACATTTTTAAAAGATTTTGTTTCTTACCTAATGCATATATATACTACAAAAATAACCTTCATTTTTTAAAATGCCATGAAGTTTTCTTTTTATGTTTTCCATCAATACCTTATGCTTTTTGATGATGATTTTTCTAGTTTGATGTTTATTTAACTATTTAATTCTATCATTTCTGTTCATTACAATCTCTCTTACAGTCTAACTAATTTTTTCCATTTTTAGAACATATACTCAAAATAAGGTCCTAATCATTAATTGTCTGTGAGAAATACTTTGTCCTGTTCTCTGGTACTGATTTAGGAATTTCAGCTATTTACATTTAACGAAGAGAATAACAAAACCAAAATTATAAATTCCTGAAGTAAGAAACCTTTAGTCGGAGGATTTTTATCTTTCATTAAATTGTAGAACAATAGAAAAAACTTTTGATAATTTCCATTAGCATTTTTTTTTATTTTGAAGTTGACTTTTCTGGTTGACAAACTTATGAAGTTATGATTTTATTTATTTTTTATATATTTTACTGTAGAACCCCTTACCTTAGTGAGATTTGAACTTAAGATCTAACTCCAGCTAAATAGAGCTGATTTATAGGCCGGAGTACATGATACATATCTACTATCTTCTTGACTCCATGGAGTTCGTCACTGAGGGAAGGACTCAAATATTCAGGTATTGTTTAATAACTAGCAAAGCTGGAACAAAGAAAACTACCCTCTTAAATCATCTTGAGTGAAAGAAATAATAACAATGGCATTCTGACAACCAAAATAATATTTCTGTAATATTATTCATGATTGTAGAAGTTACATAATATCTCCCTTTTCAATGACTCTAATACCACCAAGTTCTTGCCAAAACATGTGACAACTCTTTAGTGTAATTCTCCTAGGACTAAACTTCCTAGTTACTACTTTATTTTTTCTGAAGAATTACTATTTAAGTGTTACTTATAAAAATAAAAGGTACTTGCTGGAAAAGACATCTAACAGATAGCTACAATTCCCTTAATGCCTTTCGGTAGATGTGAGTGGTATTTCGATGAATTTGTAATAAGGGTTTCTCTGTAATTCTGTAATTTCTTTGGTATCTTTGTTGTTTTCTGTTTAAGGTTGGTAATGGGAGAGTGGAGTATGTGAAGTTAGTTTCATTATTTTTGGCTTTAGTGGCCCACTTATCATTAAGGGGCATATCTGTAATCTTGTAACTCTATTGCTTATAGTGATGGATTAGGGAACTAGAGATGGCTCACGATCTCTAGATTCACCTTATTGATGCACGTTCCTTCTCTTGTCCGTCTCTTTTTCTTCCTTAATCTATCCCTTCTCGCTTGCAAATTTCGGATGGTATAAGAGCAGGAGATCTAATTTAAGATCTCTATCTTGTTTCTCTCCCATATTTTTCTATTCGAACGGTTGTTCTAGAGATCTGGGAGATCTTTCGGTTACAGTTTAAAGGTCCAATTTTTCCCTTTCTTTCTGTTGTTGCTGGAAGGCCAATGGTGAGTACTACTACATAAGTGCTAGATGCACAATATACTATCTGTAAAAAGGACTTTCTACTGCTACTGCTGAGTAACTAAACTCGTACTGCCGACATCACTTTCGTACATGAAAAGTCAAATTTTACTGCCTGGGAATTCGTGCCAGAGTTTTTTAGCATCCTACAGCCTGCGGAAGGTGTTATATGGACATCAGTTGCTCCTACAGGTGTTTTGAAAGCATGCTTTTTTTTTCTGATTTGGTGTTGAAGTCATCAACATTAAGGCCGATGTCAGCATCTGTTTTCTTGAGTTTTACGCAATCTGGGGATTTGGTACTTGATCAAAAGTGGTTCGTGAGTTTCTACTGCATTTTGTTTGCTGTTTGGAGGGTGCTGACATCATCCCAACCACCGCTAATGTCAGCAAAATTGGAAAATTCTGTGAATTTTCGATATAATATTTTAACAACAGTTTTAAAATGTCTTTCAGTGAAGTAGTTGATTCTGGAAGTTATGTGAAAGTGGACACAAAAGGTACAATACAAATTACGTCCACTAAACTTAATGGTAGTAATTATTTATTGGGGTCGACTCGGTTCATACAATTTGGGAGCAAAATTGAAGGTTGGCTGAGCCTCCACCTGCCAGAACGACTTTAAGTGGAAGTCTGAGGATCTTCAGGTTTAGAATTATCATTAAGGAAGGTTAGTTGGAGAGTGGAGTATGGGAGGTTCGGGGGAGAGTGAAGTATGTGAGGTTAGTTGTCAGTATTTTTTGCCTTAGTGGCCCACTTATCATTCATTAAGGGGCATCAGCGTTATCTTCTTCAACATATCGGGCTTTGGTGAATGCTTTTAAAACAAAAGTATGACCAGGTTTACCTAATTTTTTATGTAGCCCACAGACATTTCTTGAAATCTAGTTTTTGGTTTCTTTTAAGTGATTTGTTGCTAAAAATTAGTAAAACTCAGTGTATTGGGAAATAGAGTTCATATCATGTGTGAGTTTCTGAAGTCTTTCATACAAGGCTTGATGATTGCTTATTGATGAAAATTCTTCTTCTATGATCCTTTACATCTTCGTCATGCAGCCAGGTCTAGCTCAATAATCTGGTACTAGTGGTGTGCTGTTACATGCCACAAGCAGCTGATTTGCCCCTTAAATTTGTTTGTGTGATGAGCTTTGACTCCTTAAAATCGGATCTTGAGATGATCCATGCTGTTTTTTTTTATCTTGATTGTAGGCACCAGGCCAGACCAGAAATGCGCACTGATGAAAAAATAATGCAGCCAAAAAACCGAAAAATAGCTAGAGTTTAGGAACCTAACCACTCTCTTCTTGACTCAGGAATTCCTTGATTTTAAGTTCTTAGAACTTAAAAATTCAGGAGTGTCTTGTAGTCAATAATAAAAAAAAAGAAAAAAAAAATAAGGTATCAAATTATTTGTAGTGAAAGAAACTGAAAACAGTGTTATTTGAGAAACCAAAACAGAAATATTTTATTATGACTTGTAGCTTGTAAAAGTGTCATCATATTATCCTATTATAGACTCTAAAACCACACATCCTTGCCAGAATAAGTCACAAGACCTTTATATAATTCTCCTGGGATTGAAATTCCTATTTATAATTGCATTGTCACTTTTTAAATTGAAAGACAGTTGTTAGGGAAGAATTTTTACGTATAGAAACTCATTTTATGACTTCCTGATTAAGTTGAAACTATTAATGGAATAATTGAATTATTAAAATTTCCTGTTTGGGACTCATTGACACGCATAATTACTAATTGTGACTTTTCTTATAAGATGCAGAAACAGAAAACTTACTGAAGTAAAAACTTTCCAGAATAGTAATTTTTACAAAATAAAAATTTGGATTTACTGTGTCACTCTTTTCTTTTCTTATTTCTTCTAATTGGTTCAACCTTTATGGATCTTCTTCCTCGAGTCATTTACTCCCATTCGAATGCTGAGCTCCCCTACCACAGTGTACTCCAGAAAAAATAAGCCTCGCCCCTCACAACCGCCCCCAGGTCCTGCCGAACAATCACCAGGCTCGGTGAATGCAATGGGAGAAAATATTCCTGCTGAGGAACGATCGAATACTAGTGGTGAGGAAGAAGACAACAATTATGATGTTGTTGAAGTTCCAATTGAGGAGGAATGGAGTGATGAATGGAATAATAGTCATGGCAAAGACTATTCAGGAAAGGTGAGAAAATCTGATAAGTATGCATGGGTCTCAAAATTAAAAAAAGAGGTCAAGAAGATGACTAAGGAAGACTACCAAGCCATGAAACCAATGATTGCCAAATTAGATCAGCTTGTTAAAGCTGACAGAGAAAAGAAACGGAAGCCAAATACAAGGAAAGGAAAGGGAGTAGATCAGTCATCAACAATTGCAAAATGATTATTTTGACATGGAACATAAGAGGAGTAAACAGTCCCAGCAAGAGAGCTGTAATAAGGGACTTAATTAAGAGAAATAGAGGACAGTTGATTTTTTTTCAAGAGACAAAATTACAAACAATGTCTGATAGTATTGTAAGGGACCTAGTACATTTCAACAGACCAGGATGGGTGGCCCGCAATGCTAATGGGACTGCTGGGGCAATTTTATGTGTATGGAATCCTACTTATATTGCTGTTCAAAATGTGAATATGGGGGAGTATAACATTGCTATGAAGATTACTGATCTCTCATCAAACAAATCCTGGTCCCTTTGTGTGGTTTATGGGCCGACTACTTACTCTCAAAGGTCTGTTTTTTGGGAGGAATTATCAAGCATACTCAATCAATGGGGCAATCCATGGCTGCTAGGAGGAGATTTTAACGCAATCAAAGCCAGAAACGAGAAATTACCAATGGCTCTATCTCTCAATGCCACCATGAGAGCCTTTGCTGATTTTGTTGGAGCTGAAGAATTGATTGATCTTCCTACCTCGGGTAAAACTTTTACTTGGAGTAGTGGGAGAAATCCACCTACGCTAACAAGGATCGATAGATTTTTGTGTACAGCAGATTGGATAGATATTTATCCACAAACTGCTTGTAGAGTCCTTGACAAATCTATTTCTGACCATTGGCCAATTATGCTTGATACGAATTCTGAAAATTGGGGGGGCGTTCCTTTCCGGTTTGAAAACCTATGGCTGGAACATGAAAATTTCGTGAAAAGAATTGATGAGTGGTGGAAGACTATGGTGGACGAAGGGCCTTTGGGGGGGAGACTGTTCAGGAAATTGAAAACACTGAAAGGAAAGATTTCTGATTGGGCAAAGACTCAAAAAGAGACATAGGATAGAAGAAAAACAGAGTTACTTACACAGATTGCAACTATTGACCAGCAAGAAGAAGTAAGACCATTGGTTGAAGCTGAATTTGCCGCACGAATCACAGCTGCTGCAGAATATAATAATATTATCCGAATGGACACAACTCTTTGGAGGCAACGTGCTAGATATAAATGGTTGCAACATGGCGATGGAAACACCAAATTTTTTCATTCAATGGCCTCTAATAGAAGATGGGTGAACCGAATCAGCTCCTTAATGGTAAATGGCGAGATTACTTCAGATAAGTCTATCATCACAAACCATATTATTGAACACTTCAAAGCTCTCTATACTGAGGACTCCCCTTTTCGACCACGGCTACCTAGTATTGGCCACCAAGGGCTGACTCCGGAATGTGTGGAAAAACTGGAAACACCTTTTACAAGTGATGAGATTGATATAGCCGGACAGCATATGCCAACAAACAAGGCTCCAGGACCGGATGGGTACAACGGAGAATTTTTTAACTCTTGCTGGGAAACACTAAGAGATGATGTCGTCCAACTTTTGCAGCATTTCCATCAGTATGGCCTCACTAACAAGGCAATTGGTGCTACTCATATTGCCTTGATCCCAAAAAAACATTGTGTTAAGCAAATATCTGATTTCAGACCAATAAGCTTGGCAAGTAGTAGCTACAAGATAATTGCAAGGGTGTTGGCCACACGATTGCAGAAAGTAATGAATCGTATTATAAGCCCTGAACAGCAAGCTTTCATAAAGGGAAGGAACATCCTGGATGCAGTAATGTGCACGCATGAGGTCCTCCATGCATGCCATCAATCAACCCAACCAAGCATTGTTCTAAAACTTGATTTTGAGAAGGCTTTTGATAGGGTTTCTTGGGAGTATCTCAGACATATGATGCAACAACTAGGTTTCGGTCGTCGATGGAGGAAATGGGTTATGACATGTATTTCATCTGCAAGATACTCCATTTTGATAAATGGAGGATCTCATGGTTACATTACTCCAAGTAGAGGCCTCCGACAGGGAGATCCTCTCTCCCCTTTAGTGTTTAATATAGCTGGAGAGAGACTCCGATATCTATTGCATCTAGCTGTGGTTGAAGGATGGATAGAGTCTACTGTCGAACATCTACTGACACCCCTTGTACAATTTGCTGATGACACAATCATCTTCTGTAAAGGGACGATGGAGCAACTCAGGAAAGTTAAGGGGATCATAAAGTTATATGAGATGACTTCTGGCCTGAAGATCAATTGGTCTAAATCTACGATTATGGGCTTCAATATAGAGGGAAACACACTTGAGGAGATGGCAACTATGCTCGGGTGTGGAGTTGGATCCCTCCCAACAACATACCTAGGCCTTCCACTTTTCATAGCCAGAGACTCCAAGCAACTTTGGGACCCTGTCATTGAAAAGCTTCAAAATAGATTAAATACTTGGCAAGGAAAATTTCTGACAAAAGCAGGCCGAGTCATCTTAATAAAGTCCTGTCTCCTTGGGATTCCCAACTATTACTTATCTCTACTCCATTGCCCTGCCTCTGTTGCTGAAAGGCTAGAGAGAATAATGAGGAATTTTCTTTGGTCTGGAACTGCTGAAAAGTCAAAACTCCATTTGATCAAATGGGAGGATGTTTGTCGGAATACAAAAAACGGTGGCCTGGGAATTCGAAGGATAAAGCTCATCAGCTCTTTTATCCAAATGGATATGGAAATTAAATACTTCTGAGGGACTGATATGGAAGGATTTGGTTACTACCAGAATGAGCAGAGAAACAAGACTTTGGTGGATTGATGATATTCCAAGCAGGAGGCTTTCACCAATTTGGAGGAGAATTATTAAACTCCTATCTTTTGTTCGGAAATGGATATCCTTTTATCCTGGGAAGGGTGACAAAATCAGGTTTTGGACACATAGGTGGCTTGGTGATTCCCCGTTTGTCAATAGATTTCCAAGGCTCTTCCTCCTTGCTCGAAATCAGGATCGCTCTATTGCTGATATGATTCCAAATGGCCAATTAAAGGATATAAATTTGGTTTCACTTCTGAGAAGGAACCTAAATGATGAAGAAGTTTTGGAGATCTCTACACTAATGGAGGACCTGAATAAATTTTATCTGAACAGGGACCAGAATGATGAGTTAATTTGGAGGCCCAATCCCAAAGGATCCTATACTGTTAGATCAGGTTACTCTTGTCTATCAAGTTCAGAGGAAGCTAATCACCCTGCTGTGATTTCATGGTCATTTTCATGCCCCAAAAAACAAAATTTTTTTGCCTGGTGCTGCATTAGGGAAAGATTGCCTACGTGCGACTTGTTGATGAGAAGGGGCATGCAAATTCCATCTACCCTATGTTCTTTATGTAAATGTGAATCTGAATCCATTAACCACTTGCTTATACACTGTAAATACAGCTGGCAAATATGGGTTTATTTTCTCGGAATGTTTGGCATCACTTTGGTCATGCCTTGGAATTTATCTGGAGTAGCAAACTTGGGTAAATTTGCTGGTTTGGGTACAAAGGGGCGAATGATGTTTGACTGTTGTATGGGATATATTCCTTGGATGATCTGGAAGGAGAGAAATAATAGAGTATTTCACAAGAAAGAAAGCACTTGGAAGGATGTTAGTCATCATATCCTTCATCACATCATTGGGTGGCTCAAAACTCAGAGAATTTTCAGGGGTATTAATGCTGGGGAAATCTGGTGCTTCTGGTATGAACATGCTAGAGAATTAGCTGTTGTTAAAACAAAACTACAAGTGTGGACTCCTCCCTCGGCACAGGAATACAAATTAAATTTTGATGGCTCTTCCTTTGGTAACCCTGGACTTGCTGGAGTTGGGGGACTGATTAAGGACTCTTGTGGAAACACTATTCTCACATATGCTGGTCCAATTGGCTTCAATGATTCAACAGCCGCTGAAATCCTCAGTCTTCTTCAGGGGCTCAAATGCTTTGCAAGCATGGAAATCCATGCTCCCCTACATGTGGAAGGAGATTCGAAAGTAATTATCTCATGGTGTAAGGGGGAAACCCCTCCCTCTTGGAGGCACAGAGCATCTTATTACGAGATTCTTGACCTTTCTCATCATGTTGTTAGTTGGAAGCATGTTCTACGAAGTGCAAATTGTGAGGCTGATGCTCTTGCTAAACAAGGGGTGCATGAAACGCACCTTATGGTTTGGAAGCTTTAAGCCTCTTACTTTGGTATTGATGTCTGTTCCCTTATATGGGGGACTGAATTGTAAGTTTTCACATAATGAATGAAATATAACACAACTTTCAAAAAAAAAAAAGGTGTTTTCTATAACTAATCAGAACTTTGATTGTCACCACCTTGATTGTGTAGCTTGAAATCTGAAAAAATACTAGGTCTAGATGTTAAGAGATGGCCATGTGATTTTTAAAAGTCAATCAGGATATTAGGACAGAAGGTTAAATAAGATCCATTACAACCCATTTACCAGCAAGTGTGCTTTTACAGTCTTCATTCCTTGGGAAATGTCATTCAGAAAAGCTGATTTTGAAAGTTTGAACTATTTTTTCTGCACTGTAGTTATGTTATTAATTTTATTTCTTCATAATTATTGCAATATCATCATTTGAGGTACTCATGCACTAAAGAAATATTGGAAATCTTTATTTGTTTGCCAATCTTTTCTAAAAGATTTTGTCTTCCCGAAGATTTCAGTTTGCATTTTTGACTTATTAGAACAAATTTGCATACATATTCATCATTTGTGTCGGATTAATAATTATGTTTTAAATTTTATAGTCAGTATACTTATAAATCTCATATCACTTTTCTGCTTTTCAGGTTGCATCCCTTCATCCATCCATCAAATTCCCATCCCTAGAAGAAAGCGGACTGCCAGAATCTATTATACTCCAACCCCTGTTGAGCATCTCCAAAAGAGCCTCTTTGAGGTGATGAGGAATCAGGAGTTTTCTAACTTAACAGAGTCTGCAGAAGACGTCCTTATTTATGAATGCCAAACTCCATTATCTTGGCCTGAAGTTGGCCTTGGAACTATTCTGATAAAACCCCCAACATCATCTGCAGAAGAAGAATCAGTTGGGAGCTCACTTCTACTAGAAAAAAGGATCCTCAGTGTCAAGAGCACTCATGTGGCTGCACATATTCTCAGTGCACATTCTCAAAGCGGCAAAACCACTAACCTAGGAGTGCAAGATGGTAGTACACCACATCAATGGACTCCCTCAAAATTGTCGTAAGCAGTTTAAACGTGAAAGCTGACATGTATTTTACTTTCATGAAGTACTTTTATTTGCACTTGGAAAATGTCCTAGTATTGCTTGAGTGCTAATTTGGAAAAAAGAACTTCTAAAAGGAAACATCTCTTTCACTCAGGTAATTGAATGAAAACTTTTAAATTGTTATGGTTTACAAGGAAAGATCATGAACACCAATTAGTCAACATAAAAAATAAACATCCGGGTTGTTTGGAAAAGTAAAGATAGCACAGAGTTACCTAGATTAAAAACTGTTTTATTAGATGCCTGTTTCTCCTGAATTTTTTTTTAAAATTTCTATTTTTTTCCCAGGAAAAACTTCTTCAGCTCTATCCACAATAATGATGCACGATGGAGTAACCATTCATCTCATAGGAAGGCACAGACTGAAGTAAGCATATATTTGTGTAGCTACACAGTGATAGGCACCAGCTTTAGTCATTGCCTCACCTAAAATTAGTACATGCTTAACATTTTCTGTTGCAGCTTTCAAGTGAGAATTTGAAACCGGAAATAGATATATCATCTAAGTCACCTATCCAGAGTCAAATCTTACTTCCAACCAACGTTCAACTTGGTCCTCCAGGCTTTGAGAAATATCAAGGTATCATTCTAAGTTCTATTTATACTTTAGCACCAGTACAAGGGGATCTAGTGTTGACAGTTCCAGTAATGCAAACAATAGTCTTCATTCCCATTCTTTGCAGTTAGTGAAAAGAGTTGTCTTCTTTGTAAAAGGGGGTCCCATCTATGAATCCCCTTGGAAAGAATCTGGCGTTTCAATATGAGTTAAATGCAATCATTTCTGCCCTAAGAAATTAATTATGTGGATAGAAGTCTTTTTTTGTTTTTTTTTTTCACTCTGTGGTTATTCATTATCATGCAAATGACATTTTAACACTTGATAATGTTCTCTTTGTGATTTCCTTCTCCATCCCAAAAAAGAAAAATGTATGTAATCGAGGTGGGGTATTTGACATAAAAACCTGACTTGGTTTTGTGGAAAAAATAATTGTTCTTTTTCTCTTGTTCTCTGAAGAATAGTATGCATAAGTCATCTTTAAGGTCAAGATGCTTTGACTCTTGTCTTCCATGGGATTTTATACGGTAGATACTCTATGACCATATCTTGAGTAGGGACTTTTCTTCCAACAAAGATACCACTTGGCCTGTCAAATCTCCAAAAATCTGGATGTACTTTTCTGTCTTTCTATTCATGCATTATATGTACTGACAGGACTCATATTTGGGTTCTTTTATTTTCAATATGAATCATTGCTTGTAGTCAAGGCTTGTTTCTTTGTGCCACTACTCATTCTCTATTATCATGACATCAGTAATGATGCATGTGGTCATTGCATTATTTTATGCAGTTAAAGAATCCTCAGGTTGCTTTTCTCTTGCTGTTGGAGTCAGAAACCTAACTGCGACAGTAAGGCCATTTGGCCCATCAAGTCTTCATTCATGTGGAGGTACACATCTTGTGCATTTCATTCATTTTCTATTTTTGGTAGAAGGTATATCTTCTGGTTTGGCTCAAGCCATCAGAGCCAGTTTTATTGTTCCACCAAATGTCTCTGCACCTGGAGGTGCAACCTTAAATCTACCTTGTTCTACTGTTCTATTGTTTAAGAAATCACGAGGTTTGAATACCCTTTGCTGCCCTATGAAAGAGGGCTGAGGTTGGTTTTTCTTTCCGTTAGGGCAATAAGTGCAAGGGGTTAATTGCCTGCACAGAAGTGTTGGTCTAAGTTCGTGGGTTCTCTCATATCCTAGTGTTTTTTTATTACCTGCCCATCCGCTGTCCTTAATTTTATGTGAGTTTAGGTTTGACTATCAAAATTAGGAAAGAATTATAGCAGTTGTTTCTAGGTCAGATTGTTGAAGTGTGGCAACCTGCTGGTTTTCTGTTTTCCTATAGCCTAGAAGTATAAACATGTTATTCACTGTACCTTTTTCTTTCCCTGCTTTCATTCCCTTGTTCATGTTATTTTTTGAAAACATTTTTCCTTATTTTGTTATACGCTCTATATGCTTGTAGCTGGTAAAGAAACCTCTTTACGATCATGTTGCACTCTCAGAGCTGAAACACTACTTCCAAGCAAGAGACCACTAGAACGACCCAATTCTGAGACATCTTCAGGTTCATTTCCTTTCTATACCATTTTTATGAGATATAAATATCACATTTTCAGTCTTGTGGATAGTCTTCATCTTTTGTTCCAAAGAAAGTCTACTTTTTTGGTATTTAAGGTGACACTGCAGACAAATTTGTTTGGATGATATTGCCAACATTAGCTATTAAATTTTCTACCTTTCTGGAATAATTTTTCAATTGTACCGTAAAAGTGATTCAATTATATGGAAGAAGCACTAGGTTGCCACATAAGTTTTGCACGTGAAATTGTGTTAGTCGTAAGTAGAACCAACTAATGAAAAATCACTTTTCTAATAACTAGGTGATGCTTTTCACCGTGTTCTGAGTTTAACTTAAACTTGTGACATAAAAAAGTTGCAAGCAGAATGACAGTCATCAATTCTTTACTAGTTATCATGCATAAGTTGGTGTATTAAAGACTTGAAATGATGGATTACGAAGAAAACTCATGTGGGGTATCATAATGCAATTTTCATGATGCATTGAGAAGAAATCAAGGGGTTCTATGTACAAATTTTACTGATGCTGAAATTGAACAAACGCAGGGAAGCATGGGTGTTGGACAGCTCAGCATCACAGATGGACAAATAGGCTTCCTCCAACGAAGCCAAGCTCATTCAAAGATCTTCAAAGTGGACGGATAGCCAGAGTCCCATCTGGTTATGTTCACAGCTCTCAATCCTAATCGAAGGCAAGATATGCCAGTCTTCCCTGCTGAAAGAGTTAAAAGGGATATAGCAGGAGGGGCAACTTCTAATAGAGGAGTCTCCTCCGTGCCTGAAGGACCTCTTTCCGTACCTATTCAAAAAGAAGAAACCAAAGAAGGAGAAAAAACTCGAGGAGCTGTTTCATGCACTCCTATGGTTTGCTCTCCTGGCAAATATTACAGTAGCTAGCTCTCATGTGGCGGAACCACAACCAATTTTCAAAAGATAAATACAACAAACAACAAATGTTGATATGATAGAGATCAACCTCTCCTGTAAAGACCTCCGTCAAGTAGGATATCACTTTCGGGTAAGACTTTTTTATGTTTTAGCTGCTGTTGCTCCCGAGTTACCTGACTACTATGTTGCTTCCTGACATGTTTGAAGAACGTCTGCAAACAGGTGTCTGCTCAGTCCACTTCGGTAGTTTTGAAGCTGCACAATTTCAGGACACCTAATTTTTATATTTTTAAAGGTTCAGTTTTTTTTTTACCTTTTATTTATAATTTAAATTTTTTCTACTGTAAATGCATAAAAAAAAAAGAAGTTATGAGTTGATTGGTGACGGATCTCGATCCATTCTGTGTAAATGTTAAATTGACAATATACATTGGGAAGTAAGCAGAAGTATTTGAAAATTTGAAACCTGTTCATGATAGTCCCCATGGTAGCTATGTATTCTGGGCAGACATGATTCTGCTGGTAAAATAACCCATTTCGCTGTGATATCTGAGAGCTTCCATTGCATTGAGGGAAATATATAACTGGGATTTGATGAACAAAATGCCTTGTAAGTTTTTACATTTGTACACCAGTGATACGGGGCGCGACTTTCCTATGCCTAAATGCGCAATGTCCATGTGCGGACATGCGCAAGACGGCTCGACGGGTGCGGACGCGCACATATATGTGCATAGACAACCAACCAAATGCGCATGCACAACTTGAACTCACAGATGCGCGTGCTGAAGCGCATACGCATCTACCAAGTTCGGACGCGTGCTTGGGGCTGCTCGCACGCGCACGCCTGAAAATGGAGTTGGGATCACGCAACTCCTTGCATTCAACTACAAGGAGCAACTACACGCATTTGGCGGATGATGTGGCACTTGCATGACGTGGCACACGAGGTGGCACATGACTAGGCTGGTGATGTGGCAAGTGTGAGTTGCGAAGCACACATGGACAAGTGTTTGCTAGTTGGCAACAACTAAGAGAGTTGGTGGTCAACAATGAGTTGGCAAACACATGGGATAAGTGCTTGCTAGTTGGCAACAACTCATAGAGTTAGTGGGAATCTATGGGTTGACATGAGTTGGCATTGGTTGGCAAGCATTTAGAGAAATGCTTGATAGGTGTCACCAACCATGGGAGGTTTTGTAATCTATAAATAGCCATGTACAAAGGCTTGTAACTCATTCATTCAATAGAATAGTTCTTTCCTCCCAAATTCGGAGTCTCCTTTGTGCTTGAGTTTAGAGAGAGTTCTAGCACCAAGAATGGAGTGTTCTTGTGCTAAACCTCTTCCAAGAGGCTGACTAGCATCCAAACGGGCTTGGAGGTTAGGCCGCACGCTACTTCGGATCAAGATTATGCTTCGCATAATCTAGCGGCGTGACAACCAGGGCTAGATGGCTTTCCGGAGTTTGAAGTAAAGTGATCATCATTAAAGCTCGTGGTAGCAAATTGGATCTTCACATGTAGTGATTCATGGGCCAAAGGAGTGGTTGAGCCAGGAAATTTCAGAAGGGAGCAAACATTAAAATAAAAATAATTTATTAAATTAAATATTATATTAGAACTTATTTTCACAAATTATTTATAAAAATTACATTGAGTTAATATTTGTAACACTGAAAAACGAACTCTTTTAAAGATGTTGAATGTCTGAGTCGATAGCAAAATGCAGCTTAGTTCCCAGTCTCTCGACTCTCTTTTAAGAATGAGATCCAGATCAACAGCATTTGCTGGCATTCCTTGCAGGATCTGATCAGTGGTTTGATCTTGGTGGTTCTAAATCTTATATGTTGGGGTAAGCAGTTTTGAGGGATCTATCTATTAGCCATAAATCATTCCAGAAATCTACCTTATACCTAGGGCCGACAAACAACTTATAAATGGTGCTTAAATTGAGATAAGACCCTTTCCATACAAAATTACACGATTTGCTCCATCCATTTAGCAACCAACTTCAGAAAGTGCAAAAAGTATAAATAGGTACATCCATCAAGCAAACTTGGAGAAAAATTAGCCAGACACATTAGGAAATTAGAATTCCTTTCCATGTCGACAATCTTGTCTCCTGCTTTTCCTTCACAAGGTCCCAAAAAAGAGCAATTCATTCTCTCATGGAATATCGGCAACCCCAAGAAATTAGCTAGCAGGTACCTACTTTTCTATTCGAAGCTTCCGTCAAAATTAGCTAATGTTTTGTTCGGCACTGAAAGAGTCAATTTTACAATTGATAACATAAAAAATCTCTTGCTTTTAATTTCATGCTATTTTCTATTGTATGTTGTAGTTTCAGGTGCAAGCTATTGGAAGACTGAAGAAGATGAAGTTGTCAAAGAAAGATGCAAAAATGGGAAAGTTAGAAAGTTGCAGTGTCAAGGCAGTTTCTGATGCCACTTACATCAGAGGAGAAACAAAGAGTTGACATCACTTGCATTGGGCAGAGGCCATTTGCGTGGCAGAGACAAATTTCCGAGTATCTTAGGGTATTTTGGAGGAATTAGAGTAGAAAGAGAATAACTTGTCTTTTGTACTTTAATTTAAATTTCAAGCTAGAGTTTTTTATTTAGACATTGAATTTGGAGAATTTTGTGTGTTTGTTTCTAATTTCTGTTTGTGTCAGCTTAGCTTTATTGTTTTCTAGGCTAGAAGATTTTCCCTGTTTCGAAGTGCACTTTGACTTTATAATGGATTTCTTTTATTTGAGAAAAATTTATTCTCTTTATATGATGAGTGAGTGGCGTTTCTAAAATTTTGAAGACCTTTCCATGACAGACGATAATGATGTGAGAACATGTGTTTTTTGATAATAATTTTTGAGCATTATTGTTAATCCCAATTATGCTACTCTATATCCGTTTTTCGTTTGAGTGCATTTGGACTTTTTAAGGGACTATTTTCGTGGCTGGGATAGAATGAAGAGTTTTATATGTTAGAGCGAAAAATTAGGATTTGGAGGCAGTAAGCACGTTGTAGTAGGTTTTATTAAGTGTAAAGCTTTTAAATTAAGAAAAGTTACTAAGCTGTCAACCAAAAGGAATTAAGAGCATTTAAACCCAGAAGCTAAGACTTCTAAGACACCAAACAATTACCCAATTCTCTATGGAAAGAGAGATGGATGCCACATGGTTTCAGCGCATCCAGTCAAAATTACAAAAATACACTTGAAGTTGAAGAAATTACAACAATACCAAATACGACTTCCAACTCTCCCCCCAAGCTAAAAGCGGATATAATTTGTAGCTGAAGGCTTGCACATGTATGCAGCTTGCACACATTGAGATATGTTTGATAAAAAAGTGAGTCTTCAAATATTACTTCCCTTCACTGCCCAACAATAAAATCTCTGCTCCATGTAGACTTCTTCATATTACTCTCACTAATTAGTTTCCATGTACAGATATTTTTCACGCAGCTATGAAGTAAAAGTACACAATTTTTCCATCAATCAGAAATCTTATTCCAAGACCATATATCCCAAACTTCTCCAATTCAGAAAGTCAACCCTAAAAAACTTAAATTATACAAGCATTCCATCCAAGCAACTAGGTCCAATACATTTCAGTGTATAACTCAACATGCATAATATCCAACAAGAATCGAAAGACCACTGATTCTTACGTCCAGGAATTGAAAATCTTTAATCCCAAAAATCTGGAATAATAAAAGACTGCTGCATATCAAAAGAGTAATAAACTACAGGAAGTAAACTGCTGCCAATCAATGAAACATGTAGCAAAAAACAGAGGGTAGAGCAAGATAACAATCCAGTAGCACAAACTAGCAGGAAGCTCCGGAACAATTCACAAAATGCACCATTAAAAGCAATTGATCAGATCCAATAACAGTAGCTGCTTCATCACTTCAAATCCATCAATAAAAATCAATCCCTCGCCTCCTCAAGAAACAAGCACAACAAGATAAAAATTTCCTACAAATATAACAATCCCAGATGTTGATTCAGCAACATATCAAGAGGTTCATTGCAACTGATATTATTAAATGGAATGTGTCAAAGATATCTATGTTTTACCAACATAGGAAGTTTTTAAACCACAACAGCAACAATAGCTGGACAACACCATGCCATGTGGAAAGTTAGGGTTAGGAGGCTGTAAACACGTTGCAGTAGGTTTCATTAAGTGTAAAGCCTTTAAATAGGTAAATTTACAAAGTATCAACCAATAGGAATTGAGAGCATATAACCCTAGAAACTAATACTCCTAAGACCCAGAAATAACCAAATTCTTAATGCAAGGATAGAGATAGATGCTACCCATGCAACGGTATCAGCATCCACACAAATTTCAAAAGTATGGGTAAAGTAGATATTCTTCAAAAAAACACCTAATAAGACTCTAACAACAGTTCAGTGTTGCATGTGTTTAGTACAAGTCATTTCTCTTTTGTGATAGACTAACGTGTGATTTGTTGTTTTATATCATGTGGAATTTGCTGCTAGTTGTGATTCGCAGTAAATCATTCATCTTGAGCTTGGTTCTTGTTATTGCCTGTATATACAGATAGAAATAGTTTCTTATGATTTCTACCAGATGGAGGTCGGGGATTTTCATGTGAGGGTTACTTTGGTTTCAGTGATCATGTTCAGATTGTATGTGTGCATTGGCAGGTATGTCTAGGGAAGAGCTGTTATAGTTAGTTGATTTTATTGTTGTTTGTTATCTTGTTTCTATACCTGTAACTCTTTGTTACTTGAAAGTGGTTGTAGTCGGTATATTCTACTCTTGTGGGATTGATCTCGTACTTCACTAGATCTATAAAACAAAGGTTTGAGCTCATGTGAGTTCAAGACACATCATGTTTTTTGTGCTGCATTGAATCCATTTATGGATGATTTATCCCAATTGACTTTCTTCTTTTTAGCTTCAATTGCATTCGATCAGTCCGCTAATTGAATCACAACATCAGTTTTAGTTAACGATCCTAGATTTAAACAATCATAGACAGATCTTGACATAACATTAATTGAAACACCTAAGTCCAACATGTTTATTTCAAACTTTAAATTTCCAATCTTACAAGGAATAGTAAACTTACCTGGATTTTTGAATTTTGGGGGAATTTTTCTTTTGAATCATAGCAGAAATGTTCTCCCCCATACTTACCATTTGATAACTCTTGAATTACTTTTTGTTGGTGCAAAGTTCTTTCAAGAACTTGGCATATGTAGGTACTTGTTTTATAGACTCTAGGAGAGGTATATTTACTTCCACTTTCCTGAAAGTTTCTAAAATTTCCTGGTCAGCAACTTCTTTTTTCTATTTTATGAACCTAGGAGGAATAACTGGTAGTTCTTTCATACTAGGGAGAATCCTAGGACTGACATCTTCTTTCCCAAGATTCACGAGATCACCCTTTTTCTCGATTGTCTCACTCTTATCTTGACCTTTTGATTTTATCTCCAACTCTTTCTCAATTTTCCTCCCCTTAGCTTTTGGTTCCTCTAATTCTTTTCTGCTCCTCAATGTTATAGCCTTTGCATTCTCCTTGGGATTAGGGATCGGTTAAGCTGGGAGCTTATGAGAAAGTTGAACTTCAATGTTACTCAATGAAGTGGCAATCTGCCCAATTTGGGTATCTAGGTGCTGCAAATGAGTGTCAGTTTTCTTTTGATATTGAACACCTTGAGAATGTACCTGACCAATTTGAGCTGTGATTTGTTTAACCAAATCCTCCAAGGATGACTTTGAGGCTTGATTTTGAGGTGCATTGGATAAATATTGTTGCCTTTGGTTACCTTGACAATATTTCAAGTTGGGATGGTTTCTCCAACCCTCATTATAAGTGCTAGAAAAAGGGTCATATCTTCTTTGGGATTGACCATGAAATCCTCCTATAACATTGACATTTTCAACCTGTAAAGTGGGACACAAATTTCTAGAATGAGACAAGTCACTTCAAATTCCACAAGCACATGGTTGATGATTTCCATTAATAACTAACTTTGACATAAGTGTAATTAAATTATCAATTTGTTGTGCATTCTCCTTCAATATCTCTTGAACAATATTAGTATTTATCTCATTCACCTTTCGAACTTGTCTTACATCATTTGTTGTTCAAAATTGTTGGGTGTTTTGAGCCATGTTAGATATCAATTGCCTAGCTTGTGTAGGTATTTTATCCACTAAAGCAGCATCTATCATTCCTTTATCATGTGGTAAAAAACCTTCTTAAAAATACTGAATTAATAATTGCTTACTGATTTGGTGTTGAGGACAGCTAGCACACAATCTTTAAAACCTTTCCCAATACTCATATAAGGATTCATTAGGATTTTGCTTAATTCTACAAATTTCATTCCTTATGGATCATATTCCACTAGCAGAAAAAACTTCTCAAGAAAAGCCTTGGGTAAATCAGTCCAAGTAGTAATAGATCCAGGAGCAAGATAACAAAGCCAATCCTTTGCTAAATCCTGCAATCAAAATGTAAAAACACGTAATTTTAGTTTTTAAATTCCTTCTAGTCACATGGTAGAATATACAACTATAAATTCTTTATAATGCCTGTGGGGGTCCGCACCTGCACGACCATAGAATTTAAGAAGTGAAGAAAAGCTGAATTAAGCTTAAGTGGACGTTCTAATTCAAGAAGAACTATTCTAAGAGGTTGATCATCTAGGTTGGGCTGAGAAAGTTGCTAAAAAGTTTGATTAGCCATGACTTGGTCAGCCACAACTTCTCTTTGATCTTGTAGTGGTTCCTCTTCCTGTTCAAAAAGTTCTTCTATGGCTTGAAAGCTTTCAAATTCAAATACTTCACCCCCTATCCTGCCACATCGCAGTCTCATTAAGTGTACAAAAGAAGAAAAGATTTTAATTAAACATAATGAAATAGCTTCATTACTAAAACATGTATTCTTAAAGTTAAGCAAATAACTCTCCCCGGCAATGGCGCCAAAATTTAGATGACATGTTACTATCACAAAATTAAATCAATTCTTTACCTCCTAAAAAAATTCACAACAAAGTATTGGGTAAGAAAGGTTTGATCCCACGAGGATTTTTGTGCTTAATTTTTATGATTTACTCTAATAGGAATACATAAAAGTAACATGGTTTATGGGGGATTGTGTGTAAAACTTGAAAAATAAAACAAGAAACTATTTCTATACTATATACAATTTAGTTGCCCCTTTCCACTCCCAATTCCTTAGCTAATAAAATGTAGAAACTAAAATTTGGATATGCTGTTATACTTTTGATAGATTGACAATGAAAATTTCATTAGGTGGACCCCCTTAATTTCATGTAAGTAAAACCAAATGAGCAATGGTTCTAATTAATTCAGATTTTAATGTCAAATTCAGTCAACTCAAACTAAGATAGGTGTGACCTCTCCATACACAACTATTTGCTTCTTTTAACTGTTTTGTTAACCTTGAGTATAACAAAATGAAAAGTTGTAAATTTAATCAACACTTGAAATAATCAACTTCATGCATAAAGATGAAAATTTTAAACACTAGAAATTTAATCAACACACATTAAATAATCAATTTCATGCATAAAGATGAAAATTTTAAACACTACAAATCAGTATTATTAAATTATGAAAAGTACAAACACTTAATTTATAAAATTGAAGTAAAAAAAATCTAAATAGTAGCCATACCATTACAAAAAGCCAAGGTACAAGAGAAATTCGAAAGACAGAGAGAATAAAGCTAGAACAAAGCATAAAAAGTTAAAAATAAGATTAAGATCAGAAAGTTTCCCCTTTTGAGTGCTTAATGTGACACATTCCCCAAAGAGAATCGTTTCTCCTCCACGGCCAACATACCAGCTTGTTTGCAATGGGTTCCTCCCTACATCATATTCCAGCCTGGTCTCTATTGCCTTTCTCACTCTTTTGTTAGGGAGTGATTTTCGGACAGTTTTTCTTTTTCATCCTCAATACAACAGTTACTGAATGAATCAGCCACTTCTTTGATTTTAAATCCAAGTTATTGACCCAAAAACTGCCATGTGCCTGTCTCAATTCCCCCATTTTTCTGCGACTGGTCGTTTCTTTTTCCTTTTTCCCAATTGAATTGAATAAGGGAAATTGAGTGAAAATATGATTTAAGTTAAGGAGCATTTTTGTCATTCGATTTTCTGCCCTTGTTTCTACTTGGTTGGGCCTGTCTTTCTGGGCTTATTTCGTTCTGGTAGTCGCTGCTATTTGATGATTATTTGGCTGCACTTTTATTGGGTGTATTCTTCTAAATGCTTCAAACTTTCTTCTTTGGACTTTCACTTGAACAAGCAAGAACGTTGAACTCAATTTTGATCACAACAAGTCCAGATTTTAAGAAAACACAAAAGACAAAAGTAATAGATATCTTTGTTAGCTTTCCAATTCATGTTCAATATTTAGAATCTGAGTGGAGACGAAGTCGTAATGATCGAAATACAAAATCTATATAAATTTGTGAAAACAACTAATTCCACCCCTTTATCAATTAAAAATAAAAATTAGCCATTAAAAACTCAAAATTGATAAATATTTGTAAATAAACCCAAATAATATACAAAATATAACTAAAGGAATGAATTTAAAGGATCAAAATATGTGAAAATACGAACTTATCAAGGCGTCATGAGAGCGAGACCACCCATTTGATTCCCTACCTTCCCGAAACATGAAATACTAAGATTCAAAGCCAAATCAAGTCAAAATCTCTTCTCTCTTCGATTTTGAAACTAAGAATTGAGTTCGTGATGACCCTCCATCAACTTCTTGTAATTTCGTACCTACTAAAAAGGATCTTTGGCCAAGATTCAATTCGGCCGAGTCCACTTTGTAATTTGTATATACATTCTGTTTATAAAAAAAACTCTTCTGCATTCAGTT
Source organism: Aristolochia contorta (assembly GCA_022405105.1). Taxonomy (NCBI): domain Eukaryota; kingdom Viridiplantae; phylum Streptophyta; class Magnoliopsida; order Piperales; family Aristolochiaceae; genus Aristolochia; species Aristolochia contorta. Next base: position 396,821 of record JAHZSQ010000056.1, on the reverse strand, counting down.
ATTTCTCTTATTCATGTGCACAACTATATTTTGAGAAATATACTTGGACCCAGAATAAACATAGGGTTTATTCAAGAATTTTTTTATTAATGTTTCATGTAGATTAGAAACATGTTAATATTAGAAATTCATGAATTATATAGGAATTTCTTACTGCCCCATGTGGCCACGCCCGGGGGAGGCCTCGGAAGAGTCCCCAGCATGGCCACGCTCGGGGGAGGCCTCGGAAGAGGCCCCAACGTGGCCAAGCCCAGCGGAGGCCTCGGAAGCTGCCCCGGCTGGGTGAGGCCCAGCGGAGGCCACGTAAGTGGCTCCAGCGGGGCGAGGCCCTGCGAAGGCCACGGAAGAGGCCCCAGTGAGGAGACGCCCAGCGGAGGCCTTGAAAGAGACCTCCGTCTCGCGACTCCCAGCGGAGGCCACGGAAGAGACCCCGGCGTGGCCACGCCCAGCGGAGGCCTCAGGAGAGGACTTCGGCGTCGCCACACCCAGTGGAGGCCTCACAAGAGGGCTCTGGCGTTGCCACGCCTAGTGGAGGCCTCGGTAGTGGCCTCGGTGAGGCCACACCCACCAGAGGCCTTGGTGGATGCCTCCGGCATGGCCACACGCAGCAGAGGCCTCAGAAGAGGGCCCGGTGTGGGCACGCCCCACGTAAGCCTCGGCCTCCGGCGTTGCGACAGAAAACAGAAGCCTCGGAAGAAGCCTCCGGCGTCGCCACGTGCTGTAGAGGCCTCGCAAGAGGACTCCGGCATCACCACGCCCAGCGTAGGCCTCGAATGTGGCCTCCGGCATCACCACACCAAGCGTAGGACTCCGAAGAGGGCCCGGCATGGGCACGCCTAGGGTAGGCCTCGTCCTCCGGCGTTGCGATGCCAAACGGAGGCCTCGAAAGAGGCCTCCTGTGTCACCACGCCCAATGTAGGCCTCAAAGGAGTCACCGGCGTGGCAATGCCCAACCGTTGCCTCGGAAGCTGCCCCGGAGTGGCCACGCCCAGCCGAGGCCAGGCAAGAGGCCCCGACATGGTCATGCGCAGATGAGGCCTCCGAAGTGGCCCCGGTGTGGCCACACCCAGCGGAGGCCTCGAAAGGAGCCAACGGCGTCGTGACCCCCAGCGGAGGCCTCGAAAGAGGCCTCCGGCTCGGCCACGCTCAGCAGAGGCCTCGAAAGAGGTATCCGGTGTCGACAAGCCTAGCGGAGGCCTCCAAAGAGGTCCCGGTGTGGGTATGCCCAGCGGAGGCCTCCGTAGAGTCCCCGGCGTGGGCACGCCCTACGTTGGCCTCGGCTAGCGGCGTTGCGAGGCCAAACAGAGGCCTCCAGCGTCGCCACACCCAGCAGAGGCCTCGAAAGTGGCCTCTGGCATCGCCACGCCCTGCGGAGACCCCAGCATGGGCACGCCTAGCGTTGACCTCGGCCTCAAGTGTTGCGACGTCAAACGGAGACCTCGGAAGAGGCCGCTGGCGTCGCTACGCCGTGGGGAGGCCTCAGAGGCGCCACCCTGCCATGGCCTCAGAAGCTGCCCCAGTGTGGCCACGCCCATAGGAGGCCTCGGAAGAGGCAACAACGTCTCGATGCCCACGTGAGGCCACGGCGTCGCAACGCCCGGCCGAGGCCTCAGGTCGCGACATGGAAGTATCTTTTTTTTAAAGGAAAAAATCTTTAATTTTTGGAAATATATTAAAACCACCGGTAAATTTAATTGGTTTTAAAGATATTTTTTGTTTGCTTTATTAAATATGGTTTTATCTTTAAACTATATTTCCACCAACGATTTTAAATTCACTGGTAAGTTTTTTAATTTATTTTACCATATTTACCAAACTAACAATACAATTTTCTAGAACTTATCAAATTTAAATAACTCAACTATGAAATAATTTTATGTTATCGACAATAGGATCAATGCATCATTCCACTTTCATATGGTGCCCTACATTTCTGTACTTCAGCCTAGGTGACTGCTTTCATGTCGGTGATGACTGCGTTAGTAGATGTTTTAGTAGATCAAAAGACTGCTGGTGACGAGAAAAACTTTTCAAGAAGTTTCTCCTCTCTTCGAGAAAATATATTGCCGGTAATAAATATTTTACCGGCGTATTGATATTCGCAGGAATGTCTTTCTATTTAAAATTTAAATTTAACGCAGTTAAAAAACTAAAAACAAATATTTGGTACCGGCCGGTAAGTTTAGTTTTTAAAAAATATTTTTACTGAGGGTTTTAAAATCGTTGATAAGGTATCCCTTTTTCAAAAAAAAAATATCTTTCATTTTAGAAAATAAATTAAAACCCCCGGTAAGTTTGATATTTGTTTAAATATTATTCGTTTTCAAAAAATTTAAAACTGTTGGAATGTTTAAAAAAATATTTTTACCTGACCCCTAGTGAGTTATGTCTGTTTGAAAAAATATTATTCGTTTTAAAAAATAATTTAAATCTGCTGGTTAGTTATATCGACATTGGGATCAAAGTATGATCCAACAACTGAATTGATGCCCCACATTTTCGCACTGGAGCTAGGGTAACCTCCCTTACAGTTAACATAACTAACGGTATTACCTATACATGCACTTTTTGAGGGGTCGGTGATGAGTGCGTCGATATATGTCAAACAGTAGGAAAATACCGCCAGAGACGAGAAAATCTTTTCCAGCGGTTTCAACTCACCGGCAGAAAATATATCACCGGAGTTAAAAACTTTTACGATGGTTTTGGAACCATTGGTAAGTTACCTGTTTTTTTTTTAAATATCAATCATTTTAACAAAATATATTAAATCTGCCGGTAAGTTATTTATTTTTTTCAAAACTTTTGGGACGGTTTTGAAAACCCCTAAATCCTCAAGTAAATTTTTTTTTAAAAAAATATTGTTCGTTTTTTTAAAGTATTTTAAAACCACTTATAAATTATATTATTTTTAAAAAATAATATTCCGAAGCAATGTGTAGGCCACCCAAGTGTCCTCCGGAGGCCCTGGAAGAGGCCCCGATGTCGCCATGCCCAGCAGAGGCCTCGAAAGAGGCCTCCGATGTTGCCACACCCAACGGAGCCTCAAAAGAGGCCCCGGCATTGCCACGTCCAGCAGATGCATCAAAAGAGGACTCCGGCGTCGCCACGCCCAGCGGAGGCCTCAGAAGGGACCCCGGCGTGGGCACGCCCAGCGTAGGCCTCGGCCTCCGGCTTTGCAAAACCAAACAGAGGCCTCCCACTTCACCACGCCCAGCGGAAGCCTCGGAGGAGTTCCCAGTGTCGCGACATCCAGCCGTGGCCTTGGAAGCTGCACCGGCATGACTACGCCCAGCGAAGGCCTGGGAAGTGGCCCCAGCGTGCCCACGCTACGCGGAGGGATCGGAACGGGCCCCAGTGTGGCAACGCCCAGCAGAGACCTCGAAAGAGGGATCCAGCGTCGGGACGCCCAATGGAGGCCTCGAAAGAGGTCTACAGCATTGCGACTCCCAATGGAGGCCTCTGGCATCGCCACGCCCAGCGGAGGCCTCGGAAATGGCCCCTGTGGGCCCACGCCCAGCAAAGACCTCAAAGGAAGCCTCCGGCGTCGCCTCCCCCAGCGGAAGTCACGGAAGAGGCCGCCGGCGTCGGGACCCCAATAGAGGCCTCGACAGAGGCCTCCGGCTTTAGGACGCCCAATGGAGGCCTCTAGAAGAGACCTCAGCATCGCCACGCCCAGCAGAGGTCTCAGAAGAGACCTCAGCATCGCGATGCCCTGCGGAGGACGTGGATGAGGCCTCCAGCAGCGCCACGCCCAGCAGAGGCTTCCGGCATCATGACGCCAAACGGAGGCCTCGGAACTGGCCTATGGCATTGCAACACCCAACGGATGCCTCGGAAGAGGCTCAGGCTAGGCCACGTCCAGCGGAGGCCCAGGCATGGTCGCGTCCAGCGGAGGCCTTGGAAGAGTCCCCGATATGGCCACTTCAACCGGAGGCCTTGGAAGAGGCCTGAGGGTCGCGACGCCCAGCGGAGGCATTAGAAGAGGCCTTCGGCATCACGATGGCCAGCAAAGGCCTCGGAATAGGCCCCGGCGTCACAACGCCCAGCGAAGGCCACAGAGGAGGACCCGACGTGTTGACGCCCAACGGAGGCCTCCGAAGAGGCCCAGGCATCGCGATGCCTAGCGAAGGCCTTTGCATCGTGACGCCCAGCAGAGGCCTCTGCATCGCGACTCCCAGTGGAGGGCACGGAAGAGGCGACGCCCAGCGGAGTCCTCGGAAGAGGCGACGTCCAACGGAGGCCTCGAAATAGGCGACGCCCATCGGAGGCCTCAAAAGAGGCCTCCGACATCCAACGGAGGGCTCGGAAGAGACCCCAGTGTCGCGACGCCAAGTGGAGGGCTCGGAAGTGGCCCCGAAATGGCCTCGGCCTCCGGCGTTGAGATGCTCATCATATGCCTCGAAAGAGGCCTCCGACATCGTCACGCCGAACGGAGGCCTTGGAGGAGTCCCCGTCATGGCCTCAGAAGCTACCCTGGCGTGGCCACGCCCAAAGGAGGCCTCGGAAGACGCAACAACAACTTGATGCCCACAGGAGGCCTCGACGTCGCGATGCCCAGCCGTGGCCTTGGGTCATGGAAGTCATCTTTTTTTTTAAAGGAAAAAATGTTTCATTTTAGGAACTATATTAAAACCACTGGTAAGTTTAATTGCTTTTAAAGATTTTGCTTTAATAAGTATATTGTTGTCGTCAAAAAAATATTTTCTCTGACGATTTTAAATTCGAAGCTAAACTTTTTAATTAATTTTACCGAATTTACCAAACTAACAATACAGTTTCCTAGAACTTATCAAATTTAAATAACAGAATTATAAAATAAATTTATCTTATTGACAATAAGATCAATGTATGATCATGCTTTCGTATTGCTGCCCCACATTTCTGCACTTCAGCCTAGCTAACCACCAGTAAAGGCAACATAATGGGGGCCATTTTTTAAGTGTGTCGGTGATGAGTGGGTTAGTAGATGTTTTACTAGAGCAAAAGACCATTGGTGACGTGAAAACATTTTTCCAATACTTTCACCTCCGGGCAGAAAATATATTGAGGGTAATAAATAATGTACCCAAGAAACGATATTCGTAGAAATGCCTTTATACTTAAAATTATAATTTTGCTAAGTAAAAAATACTACTAGAAATTTTTTTTTTAAAATTATTTGTTACCGGCCGGTAAGTCTTGTTTTTAAAAAATATTTTTACCAACTGTTTTATAACCATCAATAAGTTATTTTTTTAAATAAATATCATTCATTTTAGAATATAAATTAAAACCACCTAAAGGTTAAAAAGTTTTTTTTAAAAAACAATTTTCTTTTTCAAATATTTATAGAACTTGCGATATGTTTTAAAAAAATCGTTTTAAAAAATATATATTTGAACAGTAGGGAAGTATTTTATTTTAAGATTTTATTTGTTTTAAAAACATATTTCTACCTGACCTGTACTGAGTTACGTCTTGTTTTTGAAACAATAGTCACTGGCAGTTTTGAAACCTTCACCAAACGCTGGTTCATAAACATTTTTTTAAAAAAAAACATTTTTGTTTATTGAAAAAAGCTTTCCTCGGTTTAACAGCATCAATAATTTATCTTTTTCTTTTTGGAAAAAAAACAATATCTTTCATGTTAGAAATTATTTTAAAATCGCCAGTAATTTTAATAATTTTTTCAAAAAAATGTTTTCTTTTAAAATAATAAATTTAAACTCAGGTATGTAATTTTTTTAACAAATAATATTCGTTATAAATTTTTTTTTAAAACGGGTTATAAGTTATTTATTTGAAAAACAATAGTTAACAGAGGTTTACCAAATACCTAAATCCGTCGGTAAGTTATCTTTATAAAATAAATATTTTTTATTTTTATAAAAGTTTATTAAAACCAAAGTTAAATTATATTTTTCTAAACCGCCGGTAAGTTATATATTTTTAAAAAATATTATTCATTATAAAAAAATATATTCGCCGGCGGTTTTAAAACCGCAGGTAAGTCATCTTTTTTATCCGAACAAAATTATTTTCCATTTTGAATTAAGTTTACCTAATGGACGAAACTAATATAATTTTACCTTATCGAAAATGGGATCACAGTATGATCACATAATTGAATTGATCCCCCACATTTTCGCACAGGAGCCTAGGTAACCACTCCTACAGTCAATGTAACTACCGGTGTTACCTATTTGGGTGTTTTTTGAGGCGCCGATGATAAGTGTGTCAGTAAATGTTAAAATGGAGCAAAAGACCGCCGGAAACAAGAAAACCTTTACCAGCGGTTTCACCTCACCAATGGAAAATAAATCGTCGGTTTCACCTCTCCTGCAGAAAATAACTGTTACAGACAGTTTTAAATAGATGACAAGTTCTTGTTGTAAAAAATGTATTTATTTTTGAAAAGTATATTTTTCCGGCTGTTTTAAAACTGTCTGAAAGTAAATGTTTTTTAAAATATCATTCAATTTAGAAAATATATTAAACCACCAGTAATTCAAATTTTTTATTTTAAAATATTATTCATTTAAAAACTATTAAAACATCCGGTAAGTTATTTTTTAAAAAACAATTTAAGGTTTTAAAAAAATATATTAAAAAAGCAAATAAGTTTTATTTTTTTAAGAAATAAAATTTATTTTAGAAAAAGAAATATTTAAACCTTCCGGTAAGTTCTCTTTTTTTTATAAAAAAATACAATGCATTTAAAAAATTTATATATTAAATTTTCCGGTAGGTTATATATTTTTTACTAAAATGTTCGCGACGGTTTGAAAACGCTTAAATAAGCAGGTAAATTATTATTTAAAATATTTTAAAATAGCTTAGAAATTATATTTTTCTATACTGACAGCAAAGTTCTTATATATATGTAAACAAAAAGTTAGTCCGAGGCGAAACGGAGGACTCTGTAGATGCCTCGTTGGGCGTCACGATGCTTAGCAGAGGTCTTGGAAAAGGTGCTGGCGCTGCCACGCCCAGCGGAGGCTTCCGAAGAGGCCTCCAGTATCATGACGCCCAACGGAGGCGTCAAAAGTGGCCTCTGGCGTTGCCACCTCTACAGGAGGACTCAGAAGAGGCCCGGCATGGCCACGTCCAGTGGAGGAATGGGAAGAGGCGCCCGGCATGGCCACGTCCAGTGGAGGAATGGGAAGAGGCATCTGTCGTTGCCACGCCTTGTGGAGGCCTCGGGCCCCCGGCTTGGCCATTCGCAGTAGAGGCCTGGGAAGATGCCTCTGGTGTCGCCACACCCAGAGGAGGCGTCTGAAGAGGCCCTGGCTTGGCCGCGCCCATCGGAGGCGTCAGAAGAGGCTGCCGGTGTAGCGACGCCAGAGGAGGTCTCAGAAGAGGCCTCCGGCATCACAACTGCCAGCGGAAGCCTTGGAATTGGCCCCGGCGAGGCCACGCCAAACGGAGACCTCAGAATAGGCCCCTAATTGGCCACGTCCAGCGGAGTTGTCAGAACAGGCCCTCGGTGTGGCCATGCCCAGCGGAGGTCAAGAAAGAGGCGTCCTCTTGGCCATGCCCTGCGGAGGCCACAGAAGAGGCTCTGGCATGGCCACACCAAGCGGAGGCCTGAGAAGAGGCCTCCGGCGTGGCCACACCCAGCGGAGGCTGCGGAAGAGTTCCCGACATGGCCACTTCCAGCAGGGAGGCCTCGGAAGAAGCCCAACCATCGCGACGCCCAGCGGAGGCATCCGGCCTCGGCACTCCCTGCGTGGCCACCCCCAGCAGAGGTCCCGGCGTCGCACGACGGAGGCCACGAAACAGGTCACGGCATGGCCACTCCCTGCGGAGGCCTCAAAACAGACCCAGTGTGCCCAGGCCCAGCGGAGGCCTTGGAAGAGGTCCCGACGTAGGCCTCGAAAGAGGTCCCGACATGGGCACTCCCAGCGGATGCCTCTGAAGAGGCCCCAGCATGGCCATGCCCAGCGGAGGCCTTGGTAAAGGCCCCGGCATCACCATGCTCAGTGGAGGCCTCCAGCATCGTGACGCACCAATGAAGGCCTCAGAAGAGGCCTGCTGCGTGCCCAACACCCAGTGGCAGCCTTGGAAGAGGCCTCGGAATGGCCACGCCCATGGGAGGCCTCTAGGAATGTCCCATCGTCGTGACCCCAACGGAGGCCTCAGAACCAGGCTCTGCGTGGCCACCCCAGCGGAGGCCTCGGAAGAGGTGTCCTGCATCCCCACGCAGCCCAGCGGAGGCTTCGAAAAAGGCCTGGAGTGCCACACATAGGCCTCGCAAGAGGCCACGCTGTTACGACGCCCAGTGGAGGCTTCCGGCATTACGTGGTCCAACGGGGCACTCTGATGAGGCCTCTGGTGTGGCAACACCCAGCGACGGCCAGGGTAGAGGCCCTGGTGTGGCCACGCCCAGCGGAGGCCTCAGAAGAGGTCCTGTTATTGCTACGCTGATATGGTCCCAGCTAGAGTGGTAATCTTTGCTGTCGTTCTTGCAGCCGAAGGAGAAGAAGAAGAAGAAGAAGAAGAAGTTTTTTTCTTAATAACTTTTTTTTGCACACCACCTTCGTTTTTCATTGAGAATTAAATACACACGATAGTGAAATTTATTACTATCAGTCACAAACAGATTTATCTTCAACGTGCGATCTAACTTCCTAACCATCTATATACTTCGGATTCAGTTTTGGAATTCTGGTGGACTTTTTGCATGTCTATCCTGGTTCTGTCTTACCTGTCATCGTCTTCTCTTCTTTCCATAATTCCACTTCCGTATCATTACTCCCCTCCTTGTAAAGAACCTTGTCCTCAAGTTTCGGAAAGCTTTGAAGAAGTTGAAGCTTGTCCTCCTATGCTTGTTCTGCCGCATAGAGACCTTGGCATTGAATTAAATATTGTAAAATTAATTTTTCACCTTGTTTAATCCAACTTTGATCTAAAATGGCTGCCGGTGCTAATATTGGAACTCCTTGTCTGCGGAGAAGAGAGACATGAAAAGCGGGATGAAGTTGGCAGTCAGCAGGAAGGTTTAAACGATGTGCCACTGGGCCTATTTTTTTTTTTTAAACATGAAATGGACCATAAACCGATGAGATAATTTCTGTGTGGATCTTTTGTATAGGGAAATTTGCCTGTATGGTTGGAGTTTAAGGAAAACCCCTTTGCCACTGTCAAATTGGATATCTCGACCCTTTGCATCAACTAATTGCTTCATAAGATTATTTGCTGCTAGTAAGTTGACGTGTAATTGTCGAAGAATGTCATCTCTGTCCTTTGACTGCTGGTCGAGTTCGTGGATTGGTGAGGTGCCAGGCTGATAGTGAGGAACCATAGGAGGAGGCGGCCATACAAAGCTTGAAATGGAGACATTTTGATGGAAGAATTAAAGGGTGAGTTAAACCAGAATTCTGCCCATGGAAGTAGAGATGCCCAAGTCTGTGGTGTGGAATGAACGTAAAACCTTAGCTATTGCTTGATGCTTCTATTGATGACCTCCGTTTGACCATCGGTGTGGGGATGATAGGCTGTACTCATCTTCAATGTTGTGGCCAAGAGTTTATGTAATTCTTTCCAAAAATGGCTGATAAAAATTGTCTTGATCACTGACGAAGGATCTTGGTAGTCCATGTAGTTTAATGACATATTCCACAAATGTTTCAGCCACGATTTTACTTGTAAAAGGATGGCTGAGGCTAATAATGTGGGCTGATTTGCTAAGCCTGGTGACCATGACCATTGTGGAATCCTGTTGCTTAGAACGAGGTAGTCCTTCGATACAATCCATTGTTAGATCTTCCCAAAGTTGGCAAGGAATCGGTAGTGGTTGCAACAATCTGGCTGGAGATAAAGTCTCGTACTTCACCCTTTGACATATATCAGATTCAGAAACGTATTTTCGGATTGATTTGTGCATAGCTCGCCAATAGAATTGCTGTTCGAGTCTTTTCTGTGTTTTGAGAATTCTAAAATGGCCGCCTAGTGGGGAATCATGAAATTCTTGGAGGACTTGTTGGATGATAGAAGAGTCCGGTGGAATATAAATCTTATTTTTGTAAAACAACAATCCATCTTTGTGAAGATATGGTTCCCTTGGATTTTCAGTTGCTAATTGGCGCAATCTTTGGCTGGCCGGATTTTCTGATATCTCGTTTTTTAATATCTCCCATAGAATTAGTTGATAAAAAAAGAAAGAATATAATGTGGGACTTCCATGGACTCTTGATAAGGCATCGGCTACTTTATTTTCTCTTCCTGGCTTATATGTAATTTCATAATTATATCTAATTAGTTTGGACGTCCATTTCTGCTGTTCCGGTGTGAGGATTTGCTGGTTGACTAAATATTTGAGACTATTTTGGTCCGTCTGTATGATGAAGTGTCTGCCGAGAAGATAAGGTCACCAAGTTTGTATGGCCACCACAATAGCCAGCATCTCACGAGTATATGTTGACCAATTTCTTTCTGTGGGTCCCAGTGCTCGGCTCATGAAGGCGATTGGTGCCTTTTTGAGTATGAACTGCCCCTATGCCTTCTCCAGAACCGCCAGTCTTTATAATAAATGGAATACTGAAATCTGGTGGGGCCAACGTGGATGTTGAAGTCAAAGAATTTTTAAGAGAGCAAAAAGCTGATTCGGCTTCTTTAGTCCAGCAGAACTTGCCTTTTTTTAATAAATCAGCAAAAGACCGAGCTATGAGTCCGTAATCATGTACGAACTTCCGATAATATCCCGTGAGTTCAAGAAAAGCTCTTACGTCTGTTGCTGATGACGATTGATGCCAGTTTAAGATAGAAATTGTTTTTGATTGATCCACCTGGACTCCTTCATATGAAATTATATGACCGAGATACTCTATCTCCCGTAAACAGAATACGCATTTTTTTCTGTTGACATAGAACTGATTATCACTTAAAACAGCAAATATCAGAGGAATATGATGGAGATGCTCTTTCCATGTCTTGCTGTAGATAAGATATTGTCAAAAAAGACTAAAACGAAGTGACGAAGATATGGCCAGAAGAATGAATTCATGTTGGCCCGAAAAGTTGATAGAGCGTTGCACAGTCCAAACGGCATTACCAGATACTCGTAATGGCCGTTGTGGGTTATGTTTTATGAACATCAGGAGGATGAATTCGGATCTGATGTGATGAGGACATCAAGACCACAGCAAATACTCATGCACAAGATCCGGTACAAGTTCCAATTGGTCCAAAAACAAAGGGCGAGCAAAGAGATTCAAAGAGGAGTTGAACAAGCAGGTCAAATGTGTCATTCAACAACAAGATAATACTTTTATTAATGAGGGTGTCCAAATGCTTGTTTTACTCTTGAAGGTCGTTCTGGAGATGCTTAATCACGTTTTAGAAACATCAATGATCCAATCAAGCTGAAATTCACGTTCTAGAAGATTCAGAGACTTAATCAAATCTTAGAAGCCCAATTTGAGCTAAGAAGACCCATTAAAAGCCAATGGAAGACTCATGCACAAAATTCTTGTTTTGAGGATTGATAGAAGAGGTTTATATTATTTTATTAATTACTTCTTGATTAAGGAACCTCAAATAGGCAAGTTTTGTATTTAGATGTATTTTGATTAAGGAAGCTCTACGCCCAGTGGTGGCCTCAAAAGAGGAGTCTGGCATCGCCACCCCAAGTGGTGGCCTGGAAAGAGGCAACCGGTGTCGCCACTCCCACCGGAGGCTTCGAAGGAGTCCTACGGCATCGCCACACCTAGCAGAGGCCTCCGGCGTCACCATGCCCAGCGGAGGCGTCGAAAGAGGCCTCCGGCGTTGCCATGCCCAGCAGAGGCCTCGAAAGAGGCCTCCGGCATCACCACGCCCAGTGGAGGCCTTGAAATAGGCCTCTGGCGTTGTCACGCCCCGCGGAGGCCCCAGCATGGGCACGCCTAGTGTTGGCCTCAGCCTCCGGAGTTGCGATGCCAAACGGAAAACTCGGAAGAGGCCTCGGAGGAGTCCCCGCCGTATCCCAGTAATTTCAGCTGGGGTAACCAACTGAACAATTCCAAATAATGCTGGAGTAGATGTCTGTACACCTATCTTGCTTTTTAGCAAAGCAATAGCCATAACAGGATTTGATATGTCTTTACCGTCAACCTGTGAAGACGAACTAGCTTCAGATAGCATACTATTATCGCTAACAAGGCAAAGTTCTGAAATGACCTTTTGATTTTCTTCTAGAAGAGAAATCTTTAGCTTGGTTGTCTGAACTTCTGATTCGAGAATTTGAAGTTGACGCTTAAGCCTACATAGTTCATCCATCTTTTGACGAGGTCAAAGTAGAATGAAAAGGATTAAGTTTAAACCTGAGATTTTACCCTCTTCACTCTGGTTGGAGCTTTTATCGCCTCTAGGTGGCGTCGTCCCTGCAGACATGAGAAAACTCGCAATTTAGAGCAATCTGCAAAAACCTTTTTTATTCCGGAGATATGTTCATTGTTAAATTGATATCTCGAGAACCACATTTGGCATCTGACCAGACGACCTTGATGATGGTTATTGCACTATGTTAAATTGATATGCACCTGATACTAGATTCTATTTAATCACTTCTAGTGAGCTTGATGATGATGGTTATTGCACTATGTTATGTGATGGACAATTGCAGCTTACTAAAGGTTCTTTTATTGTTGCTAGAAGCAAAAAGTCTTCTGGTTTGTATTGGTTGCAAGCTTTTGTATGTAATGGACTTGTTAATGTTGTTGAGATTGTGCCACATTAGTGAGAATGGACTCAATTGTCTAGCTAAGAAGAATGTGCTTTCAGGATTGAAAGGCGCAAAGTTAGACAAATGTTAACATTGTTTGGTTGGTAAATAAAGAAGAGTATGCTTTAAACACTATGGTCCTTCATGAAAAGCTGAATTACTTGAATTGGTACATTCAGATGTTTGTGGTCCTTTACAGGTAAAGACTTTTAGTGGTGGATTATATTTTGTGAGTTTTATTGATGATCACTCCAGGAAGCTATGGGTTAAAGTATTGAAGTCAAAGGATCAAGTGCTTGAAGCATTTATTGAGTTTCATCTTGCTTTTGGAAGAGAAACAAGGAAACAACTTAAATGTATTCACACTGATAATGGAGGTGAATATTGTGGGCCATTTGATGCATACTGCAGAAAACAGGGTATCAGACATCTAAAGACGCCACCTAAAACTCCTGAGCTGAATGGCTTGGCAGAGAGGATGAACTGAACACTAGTGGAGAGAGTTAGATGTTTACTATCAGATGCAAATTGCCTAGATACTTTTGGGGTGAGGCTTTATATACTGTTTCACATGTAATTAATCTAAATCCCACTGTTGTTTTGGTTGCAGATGTTCCTGACAGGGTGTGGTATGGTAGGGATGTTTCCTATGACCACCTACGTGTCTTCGGCTGCAAATGCTTTGTTCATGTTCCCAAAGATGAAAGATCCAAGATAGATGCCAAGACGAAATAATGCATTTTTGTTGGCTGTGGTTAAGATGAGTTTGGCTATAGATGCTATGATTCTATTGAGAAAATGCTTGTCAGAAGTCGTGATGTGATTTTTATGGAAGATCAAATTAATGAAGACATTGACAAGATAGAGAAATTAAAGGTTCAAGTTGATGATTTGATGGATTCAGTGCCAGTTCCTCTTACAGGTGTACCTTATGTAATTTAGGCTGAGATTCATGTTGATGTGCAGGATGATGTACACATTATGCTGTAATTGAGGTAGATGTTCATGTGCAGGAAGTAGATGACGATATAGAAGAGCCGCATGTTGAGGAACCTGCGAATTTACTTAGAAGATCCACTAGAGATTGTAGGCCTTCTAGTTGGTATCCTCCCAATGAGTATGTACTTTTGATAGATGGTGAGGAACCTGAATGCTATGATGAGGCTATTGAGAGTGAGCATAAGGCAAAATTGGATTAAAGAAATAAAGGTTGAAATGCAATCATTGTTTGATAATCACACCTTTATTTTGGTGAAACTACCTAGAGATCGAAAAGCTTTGAAGAATAGATGGATTTATAGGGTGAAGCATGAAAAAAATTTATCAGTCCCAAGGTACAAAGCAAGATTGGTTGCTAAAGGATTTAGTCAGAAAAAGGAGATTGCTTTCGATGAGATTTTCTCACCTGTTGTCAAGATGTCATCTATTCGAGTTATATTGGGTTTAGCCCCTCTCTTGAATTAGAGGTTGAATAGATGGATGTAAAAAGATCTTTATTCCATGCTGACTTGGAGCAGCCTGAAGGTTTTGTGGTCAGAGGCAAAGGTGAATTATGTCTGCAAGTTAAAGAAGAGTTTGTATGGTTTTAAACAAGCTTCTAGACAGTCGTATTACCGGTATTTCTTATACGAGAGCCTTTTTAGTCGCTGGTCATGAGTGTGTCGAATGAGGCCCCGACATGGCGACACCTAGCGGAGACGTCAGAAGAGCCCCTGGCATGGCAACGCCCAGCGAAGGCCTCAGAAGAGGCCCCAGGCGTCTGGATACCCAGCGGAAGCCAGGAAAAATCCCTCGGGGGTGGTCGCAACGCCCAAAAGTGACCACAGAAGAGACCCTGGCGTCGCGACGCCCAACGGAAGTCTCAGAAGAGGCCTCTGGTGTGGCCACGCCCTACGGAGGCCTCGGAAGTGGACCTGGCATGACGACATCCAGCGGAGGCATCAAAAGTGTTGGGGTCCCTCTTTAATTGGGAAGATTTAGAAAATTTTAGAACTTTCTGGAGAAGTAGAATTTTCTACAACATTCTGGAGAACTCTAGAGAAGTGTAGAATTCTCTAGAAATTTGTTGAAGTGTCTGGAACCCTCTGGAATATTCTAGAGATGTGTTGAGATTTTTGGAACATTCTGGAGAAGTATGGAAGAGAATGGAGGAGTTTAGAGATTTCATGGAAATCTCTAGAGCATGAAGACATGTGTGGAGAATTCTAGAGAGCTAATCTTCACCCTTCGATCAAATTAATCCTCACCATTCGTTATGCAGGAGGTGTAGTATAAATTGGGGAGGAAGAAGTGAGATAGTTTGAGAAGTCATAATCCTCATGCTTGAATGAGCCACTGTAAAGTGAGACAATTTTGTAAGCTATAAACTCTTACAATCCTACTATTCATTTGTATAGTAGAGGAACCTCCATATTGGAGGATTACAAACTCGTGTGCTCCCATTACCATCTTGATTTCTATGTGCCCATCTTAACATCACGGAGCGGGAAAGGCCGAGCTTTCCCAACAGTGGTATCAGTGCCAGGTTGGTTCAAGTCGTCAATAGCTCGTGCAGTTCAAGATGGAGGATTACGTCGCTCACGATGGAGACATGTTTAAGCTCACGGCCAACAACTACTCATGTTGGAAGCCGAAGATGGAGGATCATCTATATAGCAACGATCTGCATGAGCCCATCATCCACAAAACTAAGGTAGAAGGAATGAGTGATGCAGAGTGGGAGATGCTAAACCGGAAGGCCGTTGCTATGTTTCGTAAGTACATTGACAAAAGTCTTTTTGGACATGTTTGTACTTATACAAATGCTTATGAATTATGGACAAAACTTGAATCCATGATTCAAAAGAAAACGCCTCGTAACAAAGCCCATTTAGTTCGATCGTTGGTGAAGTTGGAGTATAAGGATGGTCAAAGTATGATTGGACACTTGAATAATTTCATGGGGCTCGTAAATCAACTCACGAAAATTGAAATGAAAATTGATGATGAGTTGCAACCTCTTCTACTCCTTAGTTCCCTCCCAGAAAGTTGGGACACGCTCATGGTTACACTTAGTAACTCAGCTCCGGAAGGAAAGCTCACCATGAATACCGTCAGTGATAGCCTTCTTGTTGAAGAAGCAAGGAGAAGGGAATGTGGTGATTCTGTCCATCCCGAGGCAAATGTTGTTGAGATCCGGGGTAGGAACGAAACTCGTGGATGTAGCAAGAGTCGAGATCCGCACCAATCTCGAGGCCGATCCAAGTCACGCTCGAAGATTACGTGCTACTACTGTGGGAGGATGGGCCACAAGAAAGTGGAGTGTTGATCCTTCAAGAGAGATCAAAAGGCCTGTAATGTTAAGCCAGATCAAATCAGCCCATTGAAGAAGCAAGAAGAAAAGAGTACTACTGCCATGTTTTCAAAAGAAGAACTGTTTTATCTCGTTCGAGAAGGTAATATCATAAACATTGCTTATGATGATAGTTCTTTAATTATCGACTCTGGTGCTTCCTTCCATGTCACTCCCCATGGAAGTTTCTTCTCGTCCTACCAAAGCGGTGACTTTGGTACGGTGCAAATGGGAACTCAATATAGGAGCAAAATTGTCGGGATAGGTGACATCATCCTGAAAACAAGCATGGGATACAAGCTTGTCGTAAAAGATGTGAGTCACATCCCAGCCATGCGCCTCAATCTTATATTTGCTGGAAAGCTAGATGATGATGGTCTGGTGAATTACTTTGGTGAAGGAAATATCACCACCGATGATTTTGAGATATGGCATAAGCGAGTTGGGCACTTAAGCGAGAAAGGCCTTCACATTCTCGCTCGAAAGCAACTCCTCCCTGATGTGAAAGGTAAAACACTTGATCCTTGTGCTCCTTGTTTAGCTGGAAAACAACATAGAGCTGCTTTCCAAAGATCTTCTCTGCCCACAAGGAGAAAGAAAATTCTCGACCTCGTCCACACCGACGTGTGCTCGATGTCCGAGAAGTCAATTGGTGGTGCATTGCATTTTGTCACCTTCATCGATGACCATTCAAGGAAGGTGTGGTTGCACCGATTTAAATCAAAGGTTCAAGTACTTGATGCTTTCAAGGAGTTCCATGCCTGAGTGGAACGTGAGACAGGATGGAAGATCAAGTGTGTACGATCAGACAATGGAGGGGAATATAGAGGTCCTTTCGAAGCCTACTGCAAGAAATATGGGATTAGGCTGGACAAGACTCCACTCAAGACGCCACAGTTGAATGGACAAGCTGAGGGAATGAACCGAACTATCGAAGAAAGAGTTCAGTGTGTGCTCACTCATGCCAAGTTGCCCAAGTCATTATGGGGAGAAGCTGTGATGACCGTTGTTGACATAGTCAACCTCACTCCATCAGTTCCTTTGGATGGAGACATCCCAAAGGAGGTTTGGTCAGTCAAAAAGCCATCTTACGATCATCTCAAGGTATTCGGATGCAGGGTATTTGTTCACATCCCCAAAGAAGAGCGAGCCAAGCTTGATGCAAAGACTAAGGAATGCATACATCTTAGTTCACCTAAGGATGAGTTCGGATACCGACTTTGGGATCCAATCAACAAGAAGGTTGTCCGAAGTCGAGACGTTCTATTCTTTGAAGACCAAACAATCGAAGACATCCAGAAATCGGAGAGGCCAAGATTGAGAAGTAGCAAGAGCACAGACCTTACTCCAGTCCGACATGAGGATAATGACATGCAAGAAAATAGCAGTAATGAAAATCATGACCCTATCCTAGAACAAAATAACCAGGAGACTCTTGATGCGACAGTTCAAGAAGAACCTCAATCCAGCTCTCCACTAGAGCCCCAGTTGAGACGATCTTCAAGGGACCGAAGACCATCTACCCAATATAGCACAGAGGAGTTTGTGATGCTCACCGATGAGGGGGAGCCTCAAAGGTATATGGAAGCTATAACTGACAGTCATAAAGAGGAGTGGATAAGAGCCATGCAAGAGGAGATGCAATCCTTGCATGAGAATCACACTTATGAACTTGTGGAGCCACCAAAAGGGAGATGAACCTTGAAGAATAAGTGGGTGTATCGAATCAAGACAGAAGATAGTAGCTCAAAGCCCTGCTACAAAGCTCGGTTGGTTGTAAAAGGATTCGGTCAAGAGAAAGGTATTGACTTTGAAGAAATATTTTCCCTGGTGGTGAAGATGTCTTCCATCCGAGTTGTTCTAGGCCTAGCAGCAGTGCAAGACTTAGAGATCGAGCAGGTCGATGTCAAGACATCATTCCTTCATGTTGATTTAGTGGAAGAGATCTACATGGAGCAGCCTGAGGGGTTCAAAGTTCCAGGCAAAGAAAAACAGGTGTGCCGTCTAACGAAGAGTTTATATGGCCTTAAGCAAGCACCAAGGCAATGGTATAAGAAGTTTGATTCATTCATTGCAGAACATGGTTTCAAAAGGACGGAGAGCGATCATTGTGTTTTCATAAAGAGGTATGCAACTGGTGACTTTGTTATACTTTTAATCTATGTTGATGATATGCTGATTGTTGGACAAGTTCGCATAAAGATAGCTGTTTTTAAAGAAAGATCAAAACAAAAGCTTTGTCATGAAAGATTTGGGACCAGCTAGACAAATCCTTGGGATGAGGATCACTCGTGATAGGTCAAAGAAATATCTATGGCTATCCCAAAAGAGGTATGTTGGGAAGGTGCTGGAAAGATTCCACATGCACAAAGCAAAGCCAGTCAACACACCACTTGCTGGACACTTCAAGTTGAGTTCGAAGCAAAGTCCAACAAGTGAGGAAGAAATGGGGAAAATGAAGATCATTCCATATTCATTTGTAGTAGGCAGTCTCATGTACGCAATGATATGCACAAGACCCGATATTGCCTATGCAGTTGGTGTTGTTAGTCGCTTCTTGGCCAATCCGGGGAAGGAACACTGGGCTGCAGTTAAATGGATCCTCCGGTATCTACATGCTACTTCCAAGAAATGTTTATGCTTTTGAAAAGGAAAACCGGTGCTAGAGGGATACACAGATGCAGACTTGGCCGGTGACATGCAGACTTGGCCGGTGACATTGATGCAGACTTGGAAGGTGACATTCCCGCACAAAGCACATTGATACTCGGTATCACTGGATCCGAAGAGTTCTCAAAGAAAAACGCATACATCTTGACAAGATTCACATAGATGAGAACTGGTCAGACTTGATCACCAAGGTAATACCAACCACGAAGTTGAGGACTGTTGTCAAGGTGCTGGATTGCTACTACCTCCCAATTAAGTCAGGAGGGGGAGATTTGTTGGGGTCCCTCCTTAATTGGGAAGATTTAGAAACTTTTAGAACTTTCTGGAGAAGTAGAATTTTCTACAACATTCTGGAGAACTCTAGAGAAGTGTAGAATTCTCAAGAAGCTTGTAGAAGTGTCTGGAACCCTCTGGAATATTCTACAGATGTTTGGAACCTTCTAGAACATTATGGAGAAGTATGGAAGATAATTGAGGAGTTTAGAGATTTCTTGGAAATCTATAGAGCATGAAGACATATGTGGAGAATTCTAGAGAGCTAATCTTCACCCTTCGATCAAATTAATCCACACCATTCATTATGGAGGAGTAGTATCAATAGGGGTGGAAGCCCTCATTCCTCAAAAACCAGACAAGACAGCCTCTTTGAGAGAGAAGTGAGATAGCTTGAGAAGTCATAATCCTCAAGCTTGAGTGAACCACTATAAAGTGAGAAAATTTTGTAAGCTATAAACTCTTGCAATCCAACTATTCATTTGTATAGTAGAAGAACCTCCATATTGGAAGATTACAAACTAGTGTGCTCCCATCACCATCTTGATTTCTTAGTGCCCATCTTAACTTCACGAAGCGGGAAAGGGGGATCCGGTGTCGCCACGCCCAGCAACCCTTTGAAAGAGGCCAATGGCGTCACCACGCCCAGTGGAGGCCTCGGAGGAGTCCCCGGCGTGGCCACACCCCTCATGAGGCACCAAAAGAGGCCTTCGGCGTGGCCACGCCCAGTGGAAGCAGGACTCAGGCATTGCGACACCCAGCGACGGCCACGAAAGGTGCCTCCAGCATGGCCACTCCTAGCGGAGGCCTCGAAAGAGGCCACCGGTGTCAATGTCCAGCGGAGGCCTCCGGCGTGGCCACGTCCAGCGGAGGCATCAAAAGAAGCCTCCGGCGTTGCCACGACTAGCGGAGGCCACCAAAGAGGGCTCTGGCATCGCGGCGGCCAATAAAGAGTCCACCGGCGTCGCGACGCCCAGCGGAGGCCTCGAAACAGGACACCGGCATCGCCACACCCAATGGTGACTGTGAAAGAGGCATTCGGCGTCGCCAAGCCCAGTGGAGGCCTCAAAAGAGGCCTCCTCCGTCGCCACGCCCAGTGGAGGACTCCGGCGTCGCCACGCACTGTGGAGGCCTCTTTCGAGGCCCCCGGCGTCGCCATGCCCTGCGGAGGCCTGGAAAGAGGCCTCCGGCGTCGCCACACCCAGTGGAGGCCTCGAAAGACGCCTCTGGCATATCCACGCCCAGTGGAGGCATCAAAAGAGGCCTCTGGCATTGCCACCTCCAGAGGAGGCCTCGAAAGAGGCCACCGGCTTTGGCACCCCTAACGGAGCCCTCTAAGGAGTCCCCAGCATGGCGAAGCCCAGCCGTGGCCTCTGAAACTGCCCCGGCGTGGCCACGTCCACATGAGGCCTCGAAAGAGGCAACGACATCTCGATGCCACAATTTTAAAAGTTTAATTTACATTTAAAGATATATTTTGTTTGCTTTACAAAATAAATTTTTGACTTTAAAATTTTTTTTTCATCGACGATTTTAAATTCGCTGGTAAGTTTTTTAATTAATTTTACCGAATTTTCCAAACTAACTATACAGTTTTCTATAATTTATCAAATTTAAATAACTCAATTATAAAATAAATTTATGTTATCGATAATAGGACCAATGTATGATACCGCCAGTAAAGGCAACATAATGGGGGCCATTTTTTAGGTGTGTCGGTAATGAGTGTGTTAGTAGATAGTTTACTTGAGCACAAGAACTTTGGTGACGAGAAAACCTTTTCCAGCAGTTTCTCCTCCCTCGGAGAAAATATATTGCCGGTAATAAATCTTGTACCGGCGAATCGATTTTCACAGGAATGCCTTTCCATTTAAAATTATAATTTTACCGCAGCAAACAAATAGCCCTTAAATATATTTTTTTAATTACTTGTTTCCAGCAGGTAAGTTTTGTTTTTACAAAGTATTTTTACTGAAGATTTTTAAACCGTCGATAAAGTTTCCTTTTTTCTAAAAAACAGAACATCATTCATTTTAGAAAAAAAATTAAAACCACGGGTAACTTTTATATATTTTTTAAAAATATTATTCTTTTTAAAATATATATATATAACTTCTGGAATGCTTTGAAAAATTAATTTTCGTTTTAGAAAATATATATTAAAACTGGAAGAAAGAAATGTTTTTAAAAAATATTATTTTTTCGTTTTAAAAAATATTCTTAACTCACCACTTGTGAGTTCTCTTTCAAAAAAAATGTTATTCTTTTTAAAAAATACTTAAAATCTGTTGGTTAGTTATATCAAATTTAAATAACTCAATCATATCATAATTTTACATTATCGACATTGGGATCAAAGTATGAACCAACAACTGAATTGATGCCCCACATTTTCGCACGGGAGATAGGATAACCGCCTGTACAGTTAATATAACTAACAGTATTACCTATACGGGCGCTTTTTGTGGGGTCGGTGATGAGTGTGTCGATAGACGTTAAACAGGAGCAAAAGACCGCCAGAGATGAGAAAATCTTTACCAGCGGTTTCCCCTGACCGGCAGAAAATATATCGCCAATGTCACCTCACCAGCTGAAAATAATTGTTACCAATGGTTTTAACCGACAGTTTTTTTTTAAAAAATATTTTTTTTTGGAAAAAAGTTTTAACGATTGTTCTTTTTTCTTAAAAATATCAATCATTTTAAAAAATATATATTAAATCTGCCCGTAAATTTTTTTTTTTTTAAATAATTTTGGGAAGGTTTTGAAAATGCCTAAATCTGCCTCCCAAGAGTCCTCGCAGGGGGTCGCCACACCCAGCAGAGGCCTTGGAAGAGGCCCCGGTGTGGCCACGCCCAGGGGAGGCATCGGAAGAAGCCCCGGCGTGGCCACGCCCAGGGGAGGCATCGGAAGAAGCCCCGGCGTGGCCACGCCCAGGGGGGGCATCAGATGAAGCCTTGGTGTGGCCACGCCCAGGGGAGGCATCGGAAAAAGCCCCTGCGTGGCCACGGCTAGGGGAGGCATCGGAAGAAGCCCCGTTGTGGCCACGCCCAGAAGTGGCCTAAGAAACAGCCTCTATGTTGCGACGCCCAGGGGCCTCTGGCGTCGTGAACCCCAACGGAGGCCTCGAAAGAGGCCTCCGCCGTCGCCACGCCCAGCGGAGGCGTCGGAGGAGTCCCCAGCGTGGCTACTCCCAGCCTTGGACTCAGAAGCTGCCACGAGGTGGGCACACCTAGCTGAGGCCAGGGAAGTGGTCCTGGCATGGCCAAGCCCTGCGGAGGCATCGGAACTGGCCCCAGCGTCGCTACACCCAGTGGAGGACTGGAAATAGGCCTCCAGCGTAGCCTTGCCCAATGTAGGCCTTGGCCTCCGGCTTCATGATGCCAAACGGAGGTCATGATGCCAAACGGAGGCCCTCGGCTTCGCGATGCCCAGCCGTGGCCTTGAAAGCTTCCCCGGAGTGGCCCTACCCAGCCGAGACCTGGGAAGTGGCCCTGGCGTGGCCACGCATAGCAGAGGGATTGGAAGAGGCCACGGCGTGTGGCCACGCGCTGCAGAGGCCTCGGAAGAGCCCTCCGTCCTAGCGACTCCCAGCAGTGGCCTCGGAAGAGGCCCCGGCGTGACCATGCCCAGTGGAGAGCTCAAAAGAGGCCTCCGGAATTGGGATGCCCAATGGAGGCCTCGTATGAGGCCTCTGGCATTGGGACTCTCAATGGAGGTATCGGAAGAGGATTCCGCCATCGCCACACCCAGCGGAGGCCTTGGAAGTGACCCCGGCGTGGCCACGCCCAGCGGAGACCTCAGAGGAAGCCTCCGGCATCGCCTCCCCCAGCGGACGCCACGGAAGAGACCTCTGGCATCGGGAGGCCCAATAGAGGCCTTGGAAGAGGCCACCGGCTTCGGGACACCCAATAGGGGCCTCCGGCGTTGGGACTCCCAATGGAGGTCTTGGAAGAGGCCTCCAGTGTAGGGACTCCCAATGGAGGGCTCGAAAGAGGTCTCCGGCGTTGCCACGCCCTGTGGAGGCCTCAGAAGTGGCCCCGGCGTGGCCTCGCCCAGCTGAGGCCTCAGAAATGGCCCCGGCGTGGCCACACCCAGTGGAGGCCTCGGAAGATGCCTCTGGCGAGGGCACGCCCAGCAGGGGCCACAAAATTGCTACCGGCGTTGCAATACCAAACGGAGGCCTCGAAAGAAGCCTTAGGCATTACGACGCCGAACGGAGGCCTCGGAAGAAGCCTCCAGTGTCGCCAAGCCCAGGGGAGGCCGCGGAAGTGGCCCTGTCTTGGCCACGCCTAGTGGAGGCCTCGAAAGTGGTCTCCGGCGTCACCACGCCCAGAGGCCTCCAGTGTCACCACGCCCAGTGGAGGCCTCATAAGAGGCCCTGGCGTGGAACGACCCATCGTGGGCTTACGAAAATATGCCCCTGGACGCAAATCTACCCGTGGTTGCACACAAGCATCGCGCGGCACCAACAAACGGGTGTGCAATTGATGCGTGCACCCGCTCCATTTGAATCACACGCACGTGACTGGGCTGCCTGCGCAGCGCTATGTGCCTTGCAGCAGGAGGCAGCCCAGGCGCACGCTCGTCGGTGCACCCGCGCGCATGAGCACATCCGACTAAGTCGGAATACTGGGTTCCGACGGGGTCATGTTCGTTGGGCCTTGGTGGGACCGACATGGTGCCAAAAATAGGCATATTATAAACCGTTGGAAAGCTGATTCGATAAGCTTTCCAACGCATATAAAAAGGGTTGTCTTGTAACCCTAATTTCTTTTTGTTTTTCGATTGATTTTTCTTTGTTTTATGTCGTTTTCCGGTGACGGGAAGCCCATAGAATGGTCGCCGAAGTCAACCGACCTTTTCCGTGGTGTTTGCCAACCGTATGCCAAAATGCCGGCGCAGAAAAACCCTAATTTCTCTGCATTTGGCGGCGTGAGGTTAGGGATGACCTTGTGGTTCGATTCATTTTTCAGTTTTTCCTGGTCGGGTTCGGTTAATTTAAGAAATTATTACAACCAGACCATTCTGGGTTTGGTTAATTTAAGAAATTTTGTCATATTTGTATAATTAATACGGATAAAATATCAAGCAAATTTCATTATTTACCCACGGATTATGAATTGGAATATAGTTTGGTAGTTTTATCGTTCAGGATAGATATTATACACATTAAGTGAATATCTATCATATAGAAATTTTAGATCTATTTGAGTAAATATTTAGCCCACATTGATACGGGGTACGACTTTCCCATGTCGAAATGCGCAACGTCCGTGTGCGGACATGTGCAAGACGGCTCAGCGGGGACGGACGCGCACATACATGTGCATGGACAACCAACCGACCAGCATGCACGCTTGGCCAAATGTGCATGCACAACTTGAACTCACGGATGCGCGCGCGGAGGCACATACGCATCTACCATGTTCGGACGCGCGCTTGGGGCTGCTTGCACGCGCACTCCTAACTACGGAGTTGGGATCCCGCTAGTCTTTGCATTCAACTACAAGGAGCAACCACACGCATTTGGCGGATGACGTGGCACTTGCATGATGTGGCGCACGAGGTGGCACATGACTAGGTTTGTGAAGTGACAAATATGAGTTGGCAAGCAAATGGGATATGTGTTTGCTAGTTGGCAACTACTAAGAGAGTTGGTGGTCAACAATGAGTTGGCAAGCACATGGGATAAGTGCTTGCTAGTTGGCAACAACTCATAGAGTTAGTGGGAATCTATGGGTTGGCATGAGTTGGCATTGGTTGGCAAGCACTTGAGAAGTGTTTGATAGGTGTCACCAACCATGGGAGGTTTTGTAATCTATAAATAGCTTGTAGAAGAGTTTGTAAGACATTTCACTTCACTTCACTCATTCATTCAATAGAAGCATTCTTTCCTCCCAAATTTGGAGTCTTCTTTTGTTCTTGTGTTTAGAGAGTGTTCTAGCACCAAGAACAGAGTGCTCTTGTGCTAAATATTTTCCGAAGGCCTGACTAGCATCCTGACGGACTTGGAGGCTAGGCCTCACGCTACTAAAGAACACGATTGTGCCTTGCGTAATCTAGCGGAGTGATACACATGTAATTATTGTAACCTTTAATCAAACTTTAGGGCATGTTTCACATTGGTAATGCATGCCATTAAGCTTCGACTAAAGGCATGCCACCATTGAAATTCAAGGATCATGAAGAAAATATTGGACTTGGTTCGTCTCTGTGATTTGTATAAACATTAAGTTTATCAAAAAAAAAACTCTTCTGCATTCAGTTATTTCTCATATTCATGTGCACAACTATATTTTGAGAAATTTACTTGGACCAAGAATAAACATAGGATTTACATAATAATGCATAGTAGATATTACTCGTATTTAGAGAACATATCTGTAAGATTCGTGTGTTTTGTTCCATATTGAAGTTATTTCTTATGCATCAAGTGGGAGCAAGTATCATTTTCTTTTAATTAAAAATTATTTTTCAATAATAAAAAAACGTTTTAGAAAATGATTAATGCCATAATGCATTTTCTCATTAATAAAAAATGTTTTTCATAATGAAAAACAATAAGAAAATGAATTTATGATGCATAACGGTTTTTTCTTTTCATTATAAATTAAATAATTTTAAAATCTTTGTGGTATTTTCCTATAAATACCACACCTGGTCCCTACGATCAATTACCTGAAAAATTAGTGCATAGCAGAACCAGCTTTCTGCTGCAAATTTGAAGTTGGGAAAAGGTATTTATACAATTTTCCATAATTTATATTTTTTTTTCATGTTTCACGTAGATTAGAAACATGTTAATATTAGAAATTAATGAATTATATAGGAATTTCTTAAAGCCCCGTGTGGCAACGGCCGGGGGAGGCTTGGGAAGAGACCCCAGCGTGGCCACGCCCAGCGGAGGCCTCGGAAGCTTCCCCGGCGGGGCGAGGCCCAGCGGAGGCCACGAAAGAGGCCCCGGCAAGGGGACTCCCAGCGGCGGCCTCGGAAGAGACCTCCCTCTCGCGACTCCTAGTGGAGGCCTCGGAAGAGACCCCGACATGGCCACGCCCAGCGGAAGCCTCACGAGAGGACTCCGGAGTGGCCACGCCCAGTGGAGGCCTTGGTAGTGGCCTCGACGTGGCCACGCCTAGTGGAGGCCTCTGTAGACGCCTCAGGCATGGGCACGCCCAGCGTAAGCCTTGGCCTCTGGCGTTGCGACGGCAAACAGAAGCCTCAGAAGAAGACTCCGGCGCCGTCCTGCGCAGTGGAGCCTCGAAAGAGGACTGCAGCATCGCCACGCCCAACGGAGGCCTCGAATATGGCCTCCGGAGTGGCCACTCCCAGCGGTGGACTCTGAAGAGGCCCCGGCATGCGACCGCCCTGCATAGGCCTCGGCCTCCGGCTATGCGACGCAAAACGGAGGCCTCGGAAGAGGCCTCCAGCATCGTCACTTCCAATGTAGACCTCGGAGGAGTCCCCGGCGTGGCGATGCCCCACCGGACCTCGGAAGCTGTCCCGGCTTGGCCACGCCCGGCGGAGGCCCGGGAAGTGGCCCCGGCGTGGCCACATGCAGAGGAGACCTCCGAAGTGGCCGCGGTGTGGCCACACCCAGTGGAGGCACTGAAACAGGTCTCCGGCGTCGCGACGCCAAGTGGAGACCACGAAAGTGGGCTCCGGGGTCGCCACGCCCAACGGAGGCCTCGGAGGAGTTCCCGGCGTTGCAACGCCCAGCCGTGGCCTCAGAAGCTTCCCTGGCGTGGCCACGCCCAGCCGTGCCCTCAGAAGCTTCCCTGGCGTGGCCACGCCCAGCGGAGGCCAGGGAAGTTGACCCGGCGTGGCCACGCCCAGTGGAGGCCAGGGAAGTGGCCCCAGCGTGGCCACGCCCAGCAGAGGCATTGTAAGAGGCCTCTGGCGTGGCCATGCCCAGTCGAGGTCTCCAGCGTTGCCATGCAGACCAGAAAATCCGCAGCTAAATTAATTTTGAAAAAGCCAAAATCCGCTGCTAAATTATTTTTTTTAAAATTTTTTTTCTTTTTTATTAACATATTTTAAAACCACTTATAAATTATATTATTTTTAAAAAATATTATTCCGAGGCGGAGTGGAGGCCTCCCAATTGTTCTTGGTAGGGGTCGCCACGCCCAACGGAGGCTTTGGAAGAGGTACCGGCGTAGCCTTGCCCAGGGGAGGCATTAGAAAAAGCCCCATCATGGCGACGCCCATCGGTGGCCTCAAAAACCATGATCCCCAATGGCATGCATTACCAATGGACGTAGCCACACCCAGCGCATGCATCAAAAGAAGCCTCCGGTGTGGCCACTCCCAGCGGGGGCCTCAGAACAGTCCTCGGCATGGGCACGTCCAGCGTAGGCCTCGGCCTCCGGCTTCGCGATGCCAAACAGAGGCCTCCGGCTTCGCTACGCCCAGTAAATGCCTCAGAGGAGTCCCTGCCGTGGCGATGCCCTGCCGTGGACTTGGAAGCTGCCCGGCGTAGCCACTCCCAGCGGAGGCCTGGGAAGTGGCCACGGTGTGGCCATTCCCAGCGGAGGCTTGGGAAGTGGCCACGGTGTGGCCACGCCCAGTGGAGCGATCAGAAGAGGCCTCTAGTGTGGCCACGCGCAGAGACGTCTCGGAAGAGCCCTCCATCCTCGC
Organism: Aristolochia contorta; assembly: GCA_022405105.1. Classification (NCBI taxonomy): domain Eukaryota; kingdom Viridiplantae; phylum Streptophyta; class Magnoliopsida; order Piperales; family Aristolochiaceae; genus Aristolochia; species Aristolochia contorta. The sequence continues at coordinate 369,225 of JAHZSQ010000056.1, read as the reverse complement.
GATTCCCAGCGGAAGCCTCGGAAGAGGCCCCGGCGTGGCCACACCCAGCGGAGTCCTTGAAAGAGGGCTCTGGCGTTGGGACGGCCAATGGAGGCCTTGGAATAGGCTTACAACGTTGGGACTCCCAAAGAAGGCCTCCGGCATCTCCACGCCCAGTGGAGCCAATGAAAGCGGCCCTGGCGTGGCCACGAACAGCGGAGACTACAGAGGAAGCCTCTGGCGTCGCCTCTCCCAGCAGAAGGCACAGAAGAGGCCGCCGGCGGCGGGATGCCCAATAGAGGCCTCGAAATAGGCCTGCGGCTTCGGGACACTAAATGGAGACCTCAGAAGAGGCCTCCAGCGTTGGGACTCCCAATGGAGGCCACGTAAATGGCCTCCGGTATCCCCACGCCCAGCGGAGGCCTCATAAGTAGCCCCGGCAAGGCTACACCCAGTGGAAACCTCAGAGGAAGCCTCCGGCGTCACCTTCCCCAGCAGAAGCCACAGAAGAGGTCTCCAGCGTCGGGACTCCCAATGGAGGTCTCAGAAGAGGTCTCCGGCGTCACCACGCCCAGCGGAGGCCTCGGAAGTGGCGACGGTGTCGCCACCCCCAGTGGAGATCTCAGCATCGCGATGCCTAGCAGAGGGCTTGGAAGAGGCATCCAGCTTAGCCACGCCCATCAGAGGCGTCTGACGTCGTGATGGCCAGCAGACACCTCGGAAGAGTCCCCGGCGTCGCAACGCCCAGCGAAGGCCACAGAAGAGGCCCCGACGAGGTGACACCCAATGGAGGCCTCTGAAGAGGCCCCGGCGTGGCGACGCCAAGAGGAGGCCTCGGAAGAGGTCCCGGCGTCGCGATGCCCAGCTATGGCCTCTGCATTGTGATGCCCAGCTGAGGCCACGGAAGAGGCGACGCCCAGCTGAGGCCACGGAAGAGGCGATGCCCTGCTGAGGCCACGAAAGAGGCGGCGCCCAGTGGAGGCCTCCAAAGAGGCCTCTGGCATCCAATGGAGGGCTCAGAAGAGACCCAGGCATCTCGACGCCATGGGAGGCCTCAGAAGTGGCCCAGGCGTGGCCACGCCCAGCGGAGGCCTGGAAAGAGAGCATCGCGATGCCCTATGGAGGGCTCGGAAGAGGCCTCCAGGATCACCACGCCCAGCAGAGGCCTCCGGCCTCATCACCAAACGGAGGCCTCGGAACCGACCTCCGGCGTTGCAACGCCCATTGGATGCCTCGGAAGAGACCCCAGCATCGCCACGCCCAGCAGAGGTTTCGGAGGAGTCCCCGCCCACCCCCCCCCCTCTGGATAATGAGGTACCGTCCTCGAACTGTTCGGTGGGCCCTACTGGGACCTACACTGTGCCAAATATAGGCATGCCATATAGCGGTGGAAATCTTATTTAAAGAGCCACAGAAGTGGCCTCCGGCGCCGGGACTCCCAATGGAGGCCTCGGAAGAGGCCTCCACATCAGGACTCCCAATGGAGGCCTCGGGAGGGGCCTTTGGCGTTGCGACGCCCAAGGGAGGCCTCGGAAGTGGCCTCCGGCGTGGCCACGGCCAGCGGAGGCCTCAGCCAAACTGGAGGCCTCGGAAGAAAACAATATTCGGGAAAAATGAGAGAAAATGCAGAAAACCATCTACAAATCTCAAATAGATTCTGGTTTTAATTTCAAATATTTTTTACCACATACTAGTATAATTTGGTAATTATGCTCAAGTTAGTGTATGATTTTGTTTGAAATTTTGATTATACTCATTTTAAACATGAAACATTTTTATAATATTCATGTATTAGAAATTAGTGCATGATTTGATTAAATATTGTTTTATTATGCTCATGTTCAGCATGAATAGGGTGATTATATCTTCATGCTTTCAGAATGAAAAACATATTATTCAAGAAAATATATAAATTGCATGATATATTGGTTACTTTTATGCAATTCCTTTTTATCTTTATGAGAATTGTTTATTTACAAATATTAAAATTTCATTTAAGCTTAGAAATGGTTAGAATTTGTAAAGTTTAGTTAAATTCTCATCATATTAATATTTGAGCATAATTTAAGATTAGTACATAAATATTTAGCACATAAATATTCATAACATGTTCAATAAATAATTTTAGATGAACAATTTTGGTTACGAAACATTCACAAACAATGTGGTTGACCCAAGTAAGTTTCACATAGAGTGGTGCAGACTAGTCTCCCTGGGAACTCTACTCTGTCTAAGGAGTTTGGTACTTAATCAGCCTAAGCTGAACCCGACTTTCGTGGGAGTATATTCGGTTAATGCTATCATGTGATTGCAATAATTTTTCTTAGGTATGTTGTAGAGCATGGAATATTAAATTTGCCACAATGTCTAGTGATTATATAAATATAATTTTAGTTATATAGATAGTAGCCACAACATCTTTAGTTAACTAAAATTATATATTGAGTTAAACTGAATGATCACATAAGGAATTAGACATGAATTTTAATTAATTATACTTAATATGATAAAATTCATCTCACAGGAAATTTTGTCATATATATATAATTAATTAGGATAAAATATCAGATTATTTTAATAATTTACTCACAGGGATTATGAATTGGAAAATATGTTAGAATATGAGGTGGAAAAATTTAGCCCACAGGCAATTGTTATGACCTTTAATCTAACTTTAGGGCATGTTTCACATTGGTAATAAATGCCATTAAGATTTGTCCACCTCATATTCTAACATAACCCTTTTAGACTTTCTACAGTTACTCAAGCTGCTAGTTACTCTGATATTTATCTAGATATTCCTCAACTTAATGGTGGTAATTATAAAGTTTGGAAAGAAAGGATTATTTTCCATATAAGGTGGATGGACTTGGATTGCTATAAGGAATGATGAACTGCCGGTTGTAACTGATCAAAGCACTCCTGCTGAAGTTGCACTATATGATCGATGGGAAAGATCCAATCGGCTATGTGTAATATTCATTAAGACTAAAATTACAACTAGCCTTCGAGGTTTAGTGGAGCAGTATGACAAAGGCAAAGATCTGCATAAAGCAAACACTCTTATAATGAAAGTTTCTTCACTGCGTCTCACAAGCATTAAGGGTGTGCGTGAGCACATTATGAAAATGTGGGACATAGCGGCTCAATTCAACAAACTTGAGGTAGAAATGTCAGAGTCTTTCCTTGTGCACTTTATTCTGAACAGTCTTCCTTCACAGTACTAGCTTTTTAAGATCTCTTATAACACACATAAGGATAAATGGTCTATCAATGAATTAATGACCATGTGTGTTCAAGAAGAGGAGAAGCTTGTCATTGAATTGGGTGAAAGTGCCGTTATGGCTACAACTCGTGGGAAAAACAAGGCTCATAAATATGATAAATCTCAAGCTAGCACTTCCAAGTCTTATCAGAAGAGGAAAGGTAAAATACCACTTCAAGATGATATTAAGAAAAACCCTAAGTGCTTCTTCTGTATAAAGAAGGGACATGCTAAGAAGGATTGTGCAAAATTCAAGACATGGCTTGAGAAGAAAGGTACTCTATCCTCATTTTTTTGTTAAGAATCTAATATGGTTAATGTTAACATAAACACCAGGTGGATTAACTTTGGATCTACAATTCACATTGCAAACTCCTTGCAGGGTATGCAAAAACCTAAGGAAGCCAGAGGGAAGTGAGTTGACCATCTTATCCGGCAACAAGATGGGCTCACATGTGGAGGCTACAGGAACTTGCACTTTAATTTTAAGTAGTGGTTATGTTTTGAATTTGGAAAGGACCTTTTATGTTCCAATTTTCTCTAGAAACTTGATTTCAGTTTCAAGGGTTGTACCTTTTGGATATTTCTTTACTTTTAAAGGCACATCATTCAGTCTCTATTATAATACTGAATGTGTTGGAAATGGTATATTGTCTAATGGTCTTTTCCATTTTTCCTTACATTCTGATGCCACTAATAGTTCAGTGCTTGTTCACACTGGAATTAAGAGGTGTAATATTAAAGAAGACTCCTCTACGTTATGACACCGAAGAATTAGGTAATATCTCCATAGATAGAATTAAGAGGTTAGTAAAAGATGGAGTACTTAGTAATCTTCATAATACTGATTTCGAGACTTGTGTAGACTGCATTAAGGGCAACCAGACAAACAAGTCAAAGAAAAGTGCAAATAGGAGTTCTGTCTTATTAGAAATCATACATACTGACATACGTAGTCCAGATTTGGATATGTCAGGTCAGAAATATTTTGTCACCTTTATAGATGATTACTCACATTATATGAATGTTTATTTGTTTCATAATAAGTTTGAAGCGTTGGATGCCTTCAAATCCCTCAGGGTTGAAGTTGAGCATCAATGTGGGAATCAAATAAAAATAGCGAGATCTGATAGAGGTGGTGAATATTACGGTAGATACCCAATGAGTGGACAAGCACTTGGTCCTTCTGCTAGGTTTCTTCAACAGCATGTGATCGTCCCTCAATACACTATGGCTGGTTCTCTAGACCAGAATGGTGTTGCAAAAAGAAGAAACCGAACTCTAATGGACATGGTGCGGAGTATGCTTAGCAACTCTAATCTTCCTAAATTCTTGTGGATTGAAGCACTTAAGACGACTACGTATATATTAAACCGGGTTCCAACCAAGGTTGTTCCAAAGACACCTTTTGAACTCTTTAAAGGTTGGAAACTGAGTTTCCAACATACGCGTGTTTGGGGATGTCCATCTGAAGTGAGAATATATAACTCACAAGAAAAGAAGCTGGATCCCAGGACCATTAGTGGCTTTTTCATTGGTTATGCTAAAAGGTCTAAGGGTTACAGATTTTATTGTCCATCTCTTACAAGTAGGATTGTGGAATCAAGAAATGTTAAGTTTGTTGAGAATGACAAGATCAGTGGGAGGGATCAGTTCAGGGAGTTAATTTCTGCTCTTGATCATACAAAAGTTCAACCTTCCACATTGTCGGATACATTGGTTCTCATTCATTGTACTCCTCAAGTTCAATCAAATACTGCACAACCAATCATTTAACTTCCAGAAGTTGTTGTTAACCCTCCTGTTGATCAACCAGTTGAATTACAAGCTCCTCAAGGAGAAGGAGGTCCAACATTAAGACGATCTACTCGAGAACACCGACCAGCTATACGTAGTGATTATGTTGTGTATTTACAAGAATCTGACAAAGGAACCGAAAATGATCCTGAAACGTTTTCACAAGCCATGCGTTGTACACAGTCAAGTTTATGGTATGATGCCATGAAGGAAGAGATGAATTCCGTGAAGAGCAATGAAGTCTGGGACCTTGTAGAGTTGCCTATTGGGGCGAAAGCAATTGGTTGTAAATGGGTTTTGAAGACCAAAATGATGAGGACATCAAGACCACAACAAATACTCATGCACAAGATCCGGTTCAAGTTCCTATTGGTCCAATAACAACGAGCAAAGAGATTCAAAGAGGAGTTGAACAACCTAGTCAAACGTGTCATTCAACAACAAGATAATATTTTTACTAATGAGGGTGACCAAAAGCTTGGTTTACTCATCAAGGTCGATCTGGAGATAATTAATCACATTCTAGAAGCACCAAGGATCCAATCAAGCAAAAATTCATGTTCTAGAAGATTCAGAGACGTCAGGAAAACTTTGAAGCCCAATTTGAGTTAAGAAGGCCCATTAAAATCCCATGGAAGACTCATGCGCGAAATTAGGGTTTTGAGGATTGATTGAAGGGGTTTTTCTTATTTTATTAATGGCTTCTTGATTAAGGAATCTCAAATAGGCTAGTTTTGAATTTAGATGTATTTGGGTCTAAATTCGTTTCCAAGGGTTTTTGAAGAGTCATATTAGAGTCAGACTTGGATTTTTACACGTTTCAAGAGTTTCCCTATATAACGTCTTTATTGGAAAGCTGTAAACAGAAAATTTTAACCTAAATCAAGTGTTCTACTTGAGTTCTCTTCTAAGGTTCATGAAGAAACGAATTTTGAACTTATCAAGGTTTTCTTGTGGTGTTCAACCTGACTTATCAAACGGATTCCTCCATCTCCGTTTGTGGCGTCTTCACTATACCAAGGTTCTAGCTTTCCTAAGCAACGGGTCGCGGTTTCCATGCATTCTTTCTTATCTTGAGTTCTTCGTCCATCTTTGATTCTGGGTTGCGTCACATTGTTGGTTCATATCACAAAAAAGACTCACTGGGCAACATTGAGGGATACAAAGAGAGACTCGTTGTTAAGGGGTTCACTCAAAGAGAAGGAATCGAATTATTTTAGCATTAGTTGCTCATTTTGACCTTGATTTACATCAAATGGATGTGAAAACTGCATTTATTAATTGTGGTCTAGAAGAAGAGGTTTATATGAAACAACCATAAGGTTTCTCTTCTAGTGATGGTGAGAATTTGGTGTGCAAAATTAAGAAATCCATATACGGTTTGAAACAAGCCTTCCGTCAATGGTATTTGAAATTCCATGGTGAAACATTTTCTCTTTAAAAACTTTGATATGAAAGATATGGGTGAGGCATCTTATGTCATTGGCATTAAAATATAGACAGACCTTGCGGTGTCTTAGGACTGTCACTAGAAACCAATATTAACAAAGTTTTGGAGAGACTTCGGATGAAGGAATGTTCATCAAGTGTTACACCCATTGTGAAGGGAGACAAGTTCAACTTGGATCAATGTCCGAAAAAAAAACTTGAGAAAAAATCAATGAAGGATATCTCATATGCTTCTGCGTTTGGAAGTCTTATGTATGCATCAAGGATCCAATCAAGCTGATATTCACGTTCTACAAGATTTAGAGACTTAATCAAAATTTGAAGGCCAATTTGAGCTAAGAAAGCTTATTAAAAGCCCATGGAAGACTCATGCACGAAATTAGGGTTTTGAAGATTGATTGAAGGGGTATTTATTATTTTATTAATTGCTTCTTCACTAAGGAAGCTCAAATAGGCAAGGTTTGTATTTAGATGTATTTGGGTCTAAATTCGTTTCCCAGGGTTTTTGAAGAGTCATATTGGAGTCGGACTAGGAGTTTTACACATTTTATGACTTTCCCTATATAAGGTCTTTATTTGAAAGTTGTAAACAGAAACTTTTTAACCTAAATCAAGTGTGCAGCTCGAGTTCTCTTCTAAGGTTTTTGAAGATACGAATTTTGAACTTATCATGGCTTTCTTGTGAGGTTCAGACTTTTCAAACGGATTCCTCCATCCCCGTTTGTGGCATCTTCACAATACCAAGATTTTTGCTTAGCTAAACAACGGGTCACGGTTTCCATGCATTCTTGCTTAACTTGAATTCTTCATCGATCTTTGATTCTGAATTGCGTCACATTGTTGGCGTGGTTCATATCTGTTTGGAATCAGAGGTTGGGTTTATCAGGTGTGTTCATTGTTTACTTGTTATATCTAATCCACTACGTTTTCGTTGTTTCATTGTTGTTTTCGTCAAGTTCTTGTTTTTTCTGTTTCATTGTTGAGTCTTGATTTTCAAGGCCTATTGTTGTTTAGTTTTTCCTCTCATTAGAAAAAAAATTAAAAAAAAGTCAAGTCTTTCTCTATAATTTGTATTTTCTCTTTGAGTTTCCTAGTACACTTCCCTAATTCGTGGATTTTAAAGTTTATGATCAATTAGGACTTGCGTTTTCCTAATTCGTGGGTTTCAAAGTTAAATTTCACTTAGGACTCTTGGATTTCCTAATTTGTGGATTTTGCAGTTTGAGACCAATTAGGAGTCTTCACTTTCCTAATTAGTGGATTTTTGAATTTGAGATAAATTAGCATTCTTACACTTTCTTAATTCGGGGATAGTAGAGTTTGAGACCAACTAGGACTCTACCACGTACTAGGACTTTTTTTCTCAATAAAAAAAAGAGAAAAAAAAGAAAAAGGGAGAAAAAAGGAGAAAAAGAGAGAAAAAAGGAGAAAAAAAAGTGAAAAAAAAGAAAAGAAAGAGGAAAGAAGAACAAGAAGAAGAAGAACAAGAAGAAGAACCAAGAGTCCGAAAGGTATCAGGAAACCTCTGGAACCCTAATCTTGTCTTCCTAGTTTTGGAACAAAAGTGAGAGTAAAGAGGTCCAAAAAATCAGGGAAGCCTTCTCCAGAGTTTCATATTGTAACCGAAGATCTATTATCTTCTTTCTAGTCTTATCTACCCAAATTCGCTTGATCCTAATCTTAGTTTGCTCAATGCACGTTTTTTTTCATTGTTTGTGGTCTTATCAAGCCAAATTCACTTGTCTCTACTCTTGTTTGCCTAAGTCACTTGTTTCTGAGTTGGTTTCGCTCAATTCTACTCGTTTCCTTGGTTTCTGTTTGTTTGGGTCATAGAATTGGTGTTCAATTCGTTTCAAAAGAACTCTAAGAAGGACACCAGTTGCAACACACAGAGAGACAGAGAAAGAGAGTGAGACAGCAAGAGAGAGAGAGAGAGAGAGAGAGAGAGAGAGAGACAGAGACAACGAAGGATAATTTGAGAGAAACTTTACGTGAGATTACGAGAGAAAATTGAGAGGAGACTTTGCATATTTCATTATCTATTTCTAATTATCTTTGACTGGTGTAAGACATTTCTAACGGTTCACGGAAGAACACAAACGAAGAGGGTCATCAATTCTCTGTTCCGAATTTGCAGATTCAAGCAATAATGGAAGAGGTGAGACGTATGTTGAGAGAGGAGATAGGAAATATTCATGAGAGGTTGGATAGAGTTGAAGAGAGAACACAACAGGGACAACCACAATTTACTGCAAATATTAATAGAAGGAATCAGAGACATAGAAGAGAAGTAGAAGAAGTAGAGGGCTATGAAGGGGAGGAATTAGTGGATGATTTTGATAGATTTTAAATAAACTGCCATAGAAGACATGGAAGGGATAGAGAAGCTAGGAACTGGGTAGATAACAATTTGGGAAGTATGAAGATGAAAATCCCAACCTTTCAAGGGAAGAATGATCTAGAAGCTTATTTAGAGTTGGAAAAGAGGATGAAATCCATTTCTCACTGTCACAACTACTCCGAAATTAAGAAGGTAAAACTTGCTGCTGTAGAGTTTAGTGATTATGCTCTCGTGCGGTGGGACCAATTGAGTATTAATAGGAGGAGTGGAGAACGTCCAGTTGAAACTTGGAGTGAGATGAAAAAAGTAATGAGGAAATGGTTTGTGCCTAGCCATTATTACCGAGATTTGTACCTCAAACTACAAAGTCTTCACCAAGGTAATCGAAGTGTTGATGAGTATTTTAAAGAGATGGAGATAGCAATGATAAAAGCTAATGTTGAAGAAGATAGAGAGGCAACTATGGCCAGATTCTTAAATGGCCTAAATAAGGAAATAGACTATACAGTAGATTTCAGGTACAACAACTTGGCATTCAAGTTACCAAAAAAAAGAGGACAACTCCAGCATGTCCAAGTCCAAGGTTGAATCAAAACCAGTTACTGCAAGCCCTAACTTCCAAGGCAAATCAGCCACTCCTTGTTATACTGATATTAAATGCTTTAAATGTCAGAGAAGAGGCTGTATAGCTATCCAATGTCCAAACAAGCGGGTTATGATGGTCCAAGGGAATGGAGAAATAGAATCTGAAGAGGATGCTGAATTAGATGATATGCCACCGTTGGAGGACACCCCTGAAGGAGATGAAGAGTGTGGAGCAGAACATGGAGAGATGCTTGGGTTAGTAGCACTAAGAGCCTTAAGTCTGAATGCACAACAAGAGGAAGAAGAAGAGCAGCAGGACAACATTTTTCATACTTGTTGTTATGTGAAAGGCAAGGTATGTAGTGTTTATTGATGGAGGTAGTTGTACTAATGTAGCCAACACATCCATGGTGGAGAAACTGGGTCTCACAAGACTCGAGCATCCTCGACCATATAAGCTGCAATGGTTGAATGATAGTGGTGAAGTAAAAGTTACTAAGCAGGTAGTAGTAGCATTCCGCATTGGAAAATATGAAGATGAGGTGACATGTGATGTGGTGCCAATGCAAGCTTGTCATCTATTGCTAGAAAGACCATGGAAATTTGACAGATTGTGCAATGACATCTAAACAGGGCTATGAAGATCAAGTGATTTTGCAAAAATCAAGTGAGGAGAAAAATCAGAGTGATAAAAAAAATGAGAGATCCAAAAGGAAGCGAGAGAAAAGGAGTGAAGGAGATACAAAATTTAGAGATCTGAGAGAGAGTTCAGCCAATGACAAAAAAATAAAAGAGATGGTTGAGAAAAATGAGAGTTTTGAGAGAAAACAAGAGAAGAAAATGAGTTTCTATGCGAGTGCTAGTGAGGTCAAGAGAGCGTTTTTGGCACGACAGCCCATGATTGTACTCTTCTACAAGGAGGCTTTTGTAAATACTAACCAACTTGACCCATTTTTGCCTAGTGTTGTTGTTCCTCTCTTTCAGGTATTCGAGGATGTATTTCCAGATGAATTACCACTAGGACTACCACCTATTCGAGGGATTGAACATCAAATTGATTTCATTCCAGGTGCTTCCATTCTGAATCGACCAGCATACAGAAGCAATCCAGAGGAGACTAAAGAGCTTCATAGGTAGGTCAAAGAGCTAATGGAGAAAGGGTATGTTAGAGAAAGCATGAGTCCATGCGCTGTTCCTGTGATTCTAGTACCTAAGAAAAATGGATCATGGAGGATGTGTGTTGATTGCAGAGCCATCAACAATATGACGGTAAAGTAAAGACATCCCATTACTCGTTTAGATGACATGTTAGATGAACTGCATGGAGCATGTTTATTTTTCTATAATTGATCTTGAGAGTGGGTATCTTCAAATTAGAGTGAAAGAAGGAGATGAATGGAAGACTGCATTTAAAACTAAAAATGTATTGTATGAGTGGTTAGTTATGCCATTTGGATTAACTAATGCACCTAGTACTTTCATGCGCTTAATGACTCATGTTTTGCGTGCTTTCATTGGTAAATTCGTTGTTGTTTATTTTGATGATATTTTGGTTTATAGCAGAACCTTACATGAACATGTCTCCCATTTACAATCAGTTTGGAATGTACTTCGAGAAGAGAAGTTATTTGATAACCTCAAAAAGTGTACTTTCTGCACCGATAAGCTTGTTTTTCTAGAATTCGTGGTGAGTGCTAAAGGTATAAAGGTTGATCATGAAAATATCAAAGCTATTCAAGAATGGCCGACTCCTTCCACTGTTGGTCATGTTAGGAGTTTACTGGGGTTGCTAGTTTTTACAGGAGGTTCGGTAAAGATTTCAGCACCATTGATGCACCTCTTACAGAAGTTATGCAAGGTAGAAGACCACTTGCATACTTTAGCGAGAAGTTGAGTGGGGCTGCACTTAACAACCCCACTTATGATAAAGAGTTGTATGCTTTAGTTCGGGCATTGGAAACATGGCAGTATTAGTTATGGCCAAAAGAGTTTGTAATTAATACAGATCATGAGTCATTGAAGCATTTAAAAGGACTACGCAAGCTGAATAAAAGGCATGCTCGTTGGGCAGAATTGATTGAGACTTTTCCTTATGCCATTTGCCACAAACAAGGTTAAGAAAATGTAGTTGCTGATGCACTTTCACAGAGGTATGTCTTAATCTCTACTTTGGATGCTAAGTTTCTTGGTTTTGAGCATATAAAGGATCTTTATCATGATGACCACAATTTTAATGAAGTGTATAGTGTTTGTGAAAAATATGCAATGGGTAGGTTTTATAGGCATGAGGGTTTCTTGTTCAGAGAAAATAAATTGTGCATACCCAACAGTTCGTTGAGAGATTTGCTAGTTCGAGAAGCCCATGGTGGAGGGTTAATGGGGTACTTTGGAGTTGCTAAAACTCTTTCTATTCTGCAAGAACATTTCTATTGGCCACATATGAAATGGGATATAGAGAGGATATGTGGGAGATGTATAATGTGTAGGCAAGCAAAATCGATGGTTCAACCTAATGGCCTTTATACACCCCTTCCTATTCCTATTTCACCTTGGATTTAATCTTTGTGGTGGTAGATGGGTTTTCTAAGATAGCTCATTTTATTCCTTGTCATAAGACTGATGATGCTTTTCATATTGGTGATTTGTTCATCAAAGAGATTGTGAGATTACATGGTATGCCTAAAACAATCGTGTCTAACGAGGATGCTTAATTCTTAAGCTACTTTTGGAAGACATTACGGGGAAAATTAGGAAAAAAACTTTTGTTTTCTACTACTTGTCATCCACAAACCAATGGTCAAACAAAGGTAGTTAATAGGACTTTATCTACTCTACTACGAGCTATCATCAGTAAGAACATAAAAAATTGGGAAGATTGTCTATCAGATGTTCATTTTGTTTATAATCATTCTGTGCATTCTGCTATTAAGTTCTCTCCATTTGAAATTGTGTATGGTTTTAATCCGTTAACTCCTTTGGAATTATCACCTTCACCTGTTTCTGAGCACACGAACTTAGATGGTAAAAAGAAGGCATATTTTGTGAGGACACTTCATGAGAAGGCACTTCTTAAAATAGAGAGGAGGACTCAGCAATACATAAAACAAGGCAACAAAGGACATCAGAATCTTGTTTTTGAGCCCGGTGATTGGGTGTGGTTACATTTGAGAAAGTAAAGATTTCCTGAACAAACACACCCTATGCTACTTGCACGTGGAGATGGACTTTTCAAGTGCAAGAACGGATTAATGACAATACCTACAAGTTAGACTTAGCGGGTGAGTACAATGTGAGTGCTACATTCAATGTTACTGACTTAAGTCCTTTTGATGTAGGTGATGATTTGAGGACAAATACTTTTAAAGAGGGGGAGAATGATGAGGACATCAAGACCACAACAAATACTCACACACAAGATCCGGTTCAAGTTCCAATTGGTCCAATAACAAGGGGTCGAGCAAAGAGATTCAAAGAGGAGTTGAACAACCTTGTCAAACGTGTCATTGAACAACAAGACAATATTTTTAGTAATGAGAGTGACCAAAAACTTCTTTTACTCATCAAGGTCGATCTGGAGATAGTTAATAATATTTTAGAAGCATCAAGGATCTAATCAAGCTGAAATTCACGTTCTACAAGATTTAGAGACTTAATCAATCTTTGAAGCCCAATTTGAGCTAAGAAGGCCCATTAAAAGCCCATGGAAGACATGCACGAAATTAGGGTTTTGAGGATTGATTGAAGGGGTATTTATTATTTTATTAATTGCTTCTTGATTTAGGAACCTCAAATAGGCTAGTTTTGTATTTAGATGTATTTGGGTCTAAATTCGTTTCCAAGGGTTTTTGAAGAGTCATATTAGAGTCAAACTTCGATTTTTACACGTTTCATGACTTTTCCTATTTAAAGTCTGTAATGGAAAGCGGTAAACTGAAAAATTTAACCTAAATCAAGTGTTCTACTCGAGTTCGCTTCTTAGGTTTTGAAGAAACGAATTTTGAACTTATCAAAGTTTTCTTGCGGAGTTCAACCTGACTTATCAAACGGCTTCCTCCATCCCCTTTTGTGGCGTCTTCACTATACCAAGGTTCTTGCTTTGGTAAGCAACGGGTCGCGGTTTCCATGCATTCTTGCTTATCTTGAGTTCTTCGTCCATATTTGATTCTGCGTTGCGTCACATTGTTGGCGTAGTTCATATCAGAAAAAAGACTCATTGGACAACATTGTGGGATACAAAGCGAGACTCGTTGTTAAGGGGTTCACACAAAAAGAAGGAATCGACTACTCAGAGACTTTTTCTCCTGTGTCTAAGAAAGATTTTCTTTGAATTATTTTAGCATTAGTTACTCATTTTGACCTTTATTTACAACAAATGGATGTGAAAACTGCATTTATTAATGGTGGTCTAGAAGAAGGTTTATAAGAAACAAGCAGAAAGTTTCTCTTCTAGTGATGGTGAGAATTTGGTTTGCAAACTTAAGAAATCCATATACGGTTTGAAACAAGCCTCCCGTAAATGGTCTTTCAAATTCCATGGTGTAATTTCTTCATTCGGTTTTGTTGAAAATCCCATGGATTAATGTATATACCAGAAGGTTAGTAGGATAAAATTTGTTTTGTTGTTTTATAGGTGGATGATATTTTACTTACAACCAATGATAAGGGCATGCTACATGAGGAGCAACATTTTCTCTTTCAAAACATTGATAAGAAAGATATGGGTGAGGCATCTTATGTCATTGGCATTAAGATCCATATAGACAGACCTCGCGGTGTTTTAGGACTGCCACAAGAAACCAATATTAACAAAGTTCAGGTTGGATCAATGTCCAATAAAACACATGAGAAAGCATCCATGAAGGAAATCTCATATGCTTCTGCTGTTGGAAGTCTTATGTATGGTCAGGTCTGCACTAGACCTGACATTGCATATGCTATTGGGAAATTAGGAAGATATCAGAGTAACCCAGTGTGGACCACTGGAAAGCTGCAAAGAAAGTCATGAGGTACCTTCAAGGAACCAAAGATTTCTTGCTTATGTATAAACAAATAGACAATTTTGAAGTGATTGGCTATTCAGACTCAGACTTTGCTGGCTGTGTTAATTCTTGCAAATCCACATCTGGGTACATATTCATTATGGCCGGTGGAGTTGTTTCATGGAGAAGTGCGAAGCAGACTTTGATTGCGACTTCTACTATGGAAGCCGAGTTTGTGTCCTGTTTTGAGGCTACATCACATGGTGTATGGCTCAAGAGTTTCATTTATGGGCTTAGATTTATGGATACTATTTCTAGGCCATTGAGAATTTTTTGCGACAACTCAGTTGCTGTCTTTAAGGCTAAGAATAATAAGAACGAGAGTCGAAGTAACTACATCGACATTAGGTTCTTGGCCAAATGAGAACGTGTTAAAGAAAAGAAAGTGATCATTGAGCACATTAGCACTTAGTTGATGATTGCTGGTCCTTTGACTAAAGGCATGCCACCATTGAAATTCAAGGATCATTAAGAAAATATGGGACGTGGTTCCACTTTATAATTCAGTTTATCAAAGAAACTCTTCTGCATTCAGTTATTTCTCATATTCATGTGCACAACTATATTTTGAGAAATATATTTGGAACAAGAATAAACATAGGGTTTATTCATGAATTTTGTTATCACATAAGTAACTTTGGAAGCAAAATACATAATAATGCATAGTAGATATTACTCGTGCTTAGAGGACATGTCTCTATCATTCGTGTGTTTTGTTTCATATTGAAGTTATTTCTTATGCATCAAGTGGGAGCATGTAACACTTTCATTTAATTAAAAATCGTTATTGATTAATGGAAAACGTTTTAGAATATGTTGAATGCCATAATGCATTTTCTTATTAATAAAAAAACGTTTTTCATTATAAAAAACATTATGAAAATGAATTTATGATGCATAACGGTTTTTTGTTTTAATTCTTAAATATTTAGAATTAAAATCTTTGTGGTAAGGGTTTTTGGTATTGTCCTATAAATACCACACCTGGTCCGTAAGCTCAATTACCTGAAAAATTAGAGCTTAGAAAAACCAGCTATTCCGCTGCAAATTTGAAGAAGGAAAAAAGAATTTATACAAATTTCCATAATTTATATTTTTTTATTTCATGTTTCTTGTAGATTAGAAACATGTTAATATTTGAAATTCATGATTTATAAAGGAATTTCTTACAGCCCCAGCATGGCCACGCACGGGGGAATATGCAAGAGAGGCCCCTGCGTGGCCACACCCAGGGAAAGTCTCTTAAGAGGCCTCTGCGTGGCCATGCCCAATGGTGGCCTCGGAAGAGGCCTCCGGCACCGCCACGCCAGGTGGAGGCCTCGGAAGATTCCGTGGTGTGGTGACCCCCAATCATGGCCTCGAAAGTTACCCCGGTGGTGCGAGGCCCAGTAAAGGCAACGGAAGAGGCCCCGGCGTGGGGACGCCCAGCGGAGGCCACAGAAGAGATCTCCATCTCGCAACTCCCAGCGGAGGCCTCAGAAGAGGGCTCCGGTGTCGCCACGCCCAGCGGAGCCCTCATTAGTGGCCACACCCAGCGGAGGCCACGGTAGATGCCTCCGGCATGGGAACGCCCAACAGAGGCCTCAAAAGAGGACACCGGCGTCGCCATGCCCAGCGGAGGCCTCATAAGAGGCCCTGGCGTGGGCACGCCCAGAGTGAACGTCGGCCTCTGGCGTTCCGACGCCAAATGGAGGCCTTGGAAGAGGACTCCGGCGTCACCACACACTGTGTAGGCCTCGAAGGAGTCCCTGACGTGGCGATGCCCAGCCGTGGCCTCGGAAGCTGCCTCGGTGTGGCCACGCCCAGCTTAGGGCAGGGAAGTGGCCATGCCAAGAGGAGGCCTTGGAAGTGGCCCAGGCGTCGCCACGCCCAGCGGAGGCCTTGATAGAGGCCTCCGGTGTCGCCACACCCAGCAGAGACCACAAAAGAGGGCTTCAGCATCGCGACGTCCAGCAGAGATAACGAAAGAGGCCACTGACGTGGCGACGATCAGCAGAGGCCTCGAAAGAGGTCCACGTGGCCATGCCCAGCGGAGGACTCCGTAGAGGCCCTGGCCAGCGTTGGCCTCGGCCATCATCATTGCGATACCAAATGAAGGCCTTGAAAGAGGCCTCTGGTGTCATCACACCAAGCGGAGGCCTCGGAGGAGGGCCCACCGTGGCTTCAGAAGATGCCCTGACTTGGGCATGACTAGCGTTGGCCTCGGCCTCCGGTGTTCTGAAGACAAAAGCAGGCCTTGGAAGAGGCCTCCGGTATCACCATGCCCAGTGGAGGCCTTGGAGGAGTTCCACGACCAACGTAGGCCTTTGCCTCCGGCATTGCGATGCCATATAGAGGCCTCAGAAGAAGTCTCCAGCATCGCCACGCCCGGTGGAGGCCTCGGAGGAGTCCCTGGCGTGCGACGTGAAGCCGTGGCCTCGGAAGATACCCCGGCGTTGCCATGCCCATCTGACGCCAGGGAAGTGGCACTGGCATATACATGCCCATCGGAGGCCTCGGAAGTGGCCCCACCAGTGGAGGCCTCGAAAGAGGCCACCTACGTCGCCACGCCCAGCGGTGGACTTAGAAGAGGCCCTGGCGTGGTCATGCCAAGTGAAAGCCTCGGCCTCCGGCTGTGCGATGGCAAACAGAGGCTCCGGAAGAAGCCTCCGGTGTCGCCACACGCTGCGGTGGCCTCGAAAGAGGACTCCAACGTCGTCATGCCCAGTGGAGGCCTCAAAAGTGGCCTCAAGCGTTGGGACATAAAATGAAGGCCACAGAAGACGCCTCCTGCGTCGCCATGCGCAGTGGAGGGCTCGAAGGAGTCCCCGGCATGGCGACGCCCAGCCGAGGCCTTGGAAGCTGCTCCAGCGTGGCATCACCCAGCTGCGGCCAGGGAAGTGGTCCCGGCATGGCAATGCGCAGGGAGGCCTCGGAACTGGCCCCAGCGTGGCCACACCCAGAGGAGACCTCAGAAGAGGGCTCTGGCATCGTCACACCTAGTGGAGGCCTCGGTAGTGGCCCCAGCGTGGCCATGCCCAGCGGAGGCCATGGTAGACGCCTCCAGCATGGCCACGCCCAGTGGCTGCCTAAAAAGAGGCCCCCGGCGTTGCCACACCCAGCGGAGGCCTCATAAGGGACCCCGGCGTGGGACCACCAGTGTAAACCTTGGACTCTGGCGTTGTGACACCAAATGGAGGCCTCGGAAGAGGACATCAGCGTCACCATTCCCATTGTACGCGTCAGACGAGTCCTCGGCATGGCGACACCCAGCCGTGGCCTCAGAAGCTGCCCCAGTGTGGCCACTTCCAGATGAGGATAGGGAAGTCTCCCCAGCGTGGCCACGCCGAGCGGAGGCCTCGGAAGTGGCCACGCCGAGCGGAGGCCTTGGAAGTGGCCATGCTGAGCGGAGGCCTCGGAAGTGGCCACACCGAGCTGAGGCATTGGAAGTGGCCACGCCAAGCGGAGGCCTTGGAAGTGCCACGCCAAGCGGAGGCCTCGGAAGTGGCCCCGGCGTGGCCTTACCCAGCGGAGGCATCGAAAGAGGCCTCTAGTGTCGTAACATCCAGCTGAGGCCTCGAAAGAGGTCTCTGGCGTAACCACGCACACCGGAGGCCACAAAAGAAGGCTCCGGCGTCGCGACACCTAGTGGAGGCCACTAAAGAGGCCACCGGCGTACCGACGCCCAGCAGAGGACTCGAAAGAGGCCTCTGGCATGGTCATGCCAAGTGCAGGCCTCAAAAGAGGACACCACGTCGCCACATCGAGCGGAGGACTCTGAAGAGGCCCCGGCATGGGCACGAGAAGTGTTGACCTAGGCCACCGGCGTTGCGATGACAAACGGAGGCCTCGAAAGAGGCCTCCGGCATTGCCATGCCCAGTGGAGGACTCAGAAGAGGCCCCGGCGTGGGCACGCCAAGCATAAGTCTAGGTCTCAGGCTTTCCGACACAAAATGGAGGCCTCGGAAGAAGTCTCCGGCGTCACCACGCCCAGAGGTAGCCTCCATGGAGGCCTCTGGTTTCGCCACGCCTAATGGAGGCCTCAGAAAGGACCCGACGAGGATACGCCCAGCATAAGCCTCTGCCTCCGGAGGTGCGATGGGAAAGAGAGGCCCCCTAATGAAGCCTACGGCGTCGCCACACACTTCTAAGACCTCGATAAAGGACTCCGGCATCGTCACGCCCAGCGGAGGCCTGAAAAGAGGCCTCAGGCGTCGCTACACCAGCGGAGGACTCCGAAGAGGCCCTGGCGTGGGAACGCCCAATGTAGGCCTGGGCCTCCGGTGTTACGAGACCAAACGAAGGCCACGGAAGAGGACTCCGACGTTGCCACACGCAGTGGAGGCCTCAGAGGAGTTCCTGGCATGGCGAAACCCAGTCGTGGCCACGGAAGCTGCCCTGGCATGGCCACGCCCAGCTGAGACCAGGGAAGTAGTTCTGGTGTGGCCACGCCCAGCGGAGGCCTCGGAATGGGCCCCAGCATGGCCACACCCAGCGGGGGCCTCAGAGGAGTCCCCAGCGCTGCGACGCCCAGCCATGGCCTTAGAAGCTGGCCCGGCGAGGGCAAGCCTAACGTTGGCCTCGGCCTCCTGCATTCCGACGCCAAATGGAGGCCTCGAAAGAGGCCTCCGGTGTCACCACATCCAGCGGTGGCCTTGGAGGAGTCCCCGGCATGGTCACACCCAGCCATGGCCTCGGAAGGTGCCCCGGCGTGGCAACGCCGAGCAACGGCCTGGGAAGGGGCACTGGCGTGGCCACGCCCAGCAGAGGCCTCGGAAGTGTCCCCAGTTGGGGAAAATACTTGCAAAACCTTAATTCAAGACTGCACATAGTACATGTTGCACTTGCTACAGATAGTACATGCTTTTTGTTTTGTTGGTGATGTCGGAAAGGTAAACTTCACATTTCAAGATTCGCAATTGATAATAGATTCTAGTACTTCGTATCATGTCACTTCTCATCGTGATGTTTTCTCCTCATATACCAGTGGTCACTTTGGTTAAGTGAAGATGGGGAATGATGAAAAATGTGAAATTATTGGGATGGGTGATGTATGCCTGGAAACAAATAGAGGCTGCAACTTAGTATTGAAAACTGTGAGGCATGTTCCTGAAATTCGCCTCAACTTGATCTCTACTTGCATACTTGTGGATGGAAGGTGATGTTCCTGAAAGGGTTTGGAGAGGAAAAACTGTTTCTTATGATTCTCTAAGAGTTTTTGGCTGCAGGGCTTTTGCTCAGGTTGCTAGAGATGAGAGAACCAAACTTGACAGCAGGACTAGACAATGCATATTCATTGGGTATGGCCATGAAGAATTCGGGTTCAGGTTTTGGGATTCAGTTGAGAAGAAAGTAATCAGAAGCAGAGATATTGTGTTCTTTGAAGACCAGACAATTGCCGTTTTTGAAAAGCGTAGTATAGAAAAGTCTGCTAGTGATGATAATGTTGAGCCAGGCATGATTGATCCACCTAGAGCACCAGTTGACAGTAGCAGAGATGTTCAAGAAGAGCAAAATGATATCCCTCCAATTGAAAATGAGAATATTAATGAAGATGAGATAGTTGAAGGGAGTCTTTCAGAGCCAGTTGAAGAACCTCAATTGGGAAGATCTACTAGAGAGCGCCAACCTTCTACGAGGTACTCATCTCAAGAGTATGTGATGATCATTGATGGGGGGGAGCCAGAGAGCTACCAAGAAGTTTTGTCACATGAAAATAAACAAAAGTGGTTGGATGCCATGCAGGAAGAGATGAAGTCCCTACATGAGAACCATACTTTTGACCTGGTAAAGGTACCTAAAGGTAAAAGAACCTTAAAGAGCAAGTGGGTATTCAAATTGAAAAGTAAAGAAAATAGCTCACAAGCAAGATACAAAACAAGATTGGTTGTTAAAGGATTCAATCAGAAAAGAGGCATTGATTTTGAAGCAATCTTCTCTCTAGTTGTAAAGATGTCTTCTATCAGAGTTGTTTTGGGATTGCAAACTTGTTTGAACTTGAAAGTGGAACAACTAGATGTGAAAACTGCATTCCTTCATGGTGACCTGGAGGGAGAAATATTCATGGAGCAACCAGAAGGTTTCAAGGTCAAGGGCAAAGAAGACCTTCGTTGCAAATTGAAAAAGAGTTTGTATGGCCTTAAGCAAGCACCCAAGCAGTGGTACAAAATATTTGAGTCATTCATGGAAGCCAGTGGGTATCGTAAGACTAACTTTGATCATTGTTTCTTCACAAAGAAATTTTCTGCTGGTGATTTTATTATTCTCTTATTGTATGTTGATGACATGTTGATTGTTAGTCATGATAATAGCTCAGATTGAGAAATTGAAGAAAGATCTCAGCAATTCCTTTGCTATGAAATACTTAGGTGCAGCAAAGCAAATCCTTGGCATGAAGGTTACACGTGATAGAGAGAATAAAAGGCTCTGGTTGTCTCAAGAAAAAAAAATTGCAAAAAGTCTTAGAAAGATTTAAGATGAGTCTGGCAAAACCTGTTGTATCTCCACTTACAGGGCATTTTAAGCTCACTTCCCAGCAATCTCCTTCAAGTGATAAAGAGTAGGAAGAAATGAAATATTTCCCCTTTCTATCTGCAGTGGGCAGTTTAATGTATGCTATGGTGTGCACAAGACCTAATATAGCTAATGCAGTAGGTGTTGTTAGTCGATTTCTTTCCAATCCTGGAAAAGAGCATTGGGCTGCAGTGAAATAGATTCTCAAGTATCTTAAAGCTACTTCGAGACTTTGTTTATGTTTTGGGAATAACAAAGCTATTTTATGTGCCTACACATATTCTGACATGGCAGGTGATGTTGATTCTAGAAAGTCCACGCCAGGATAATTAATGACTTATGTAGGGGGAGCAGTAGCTTGGCAATCAAGGTTGCAAAAGTGTGTAGCTTTGTCTACTACAGAGGCTGAATATATAGCTCTTACTGAAGCAAGTAAGGAACTCTTCTGGAGGCAGAAATTCCTACAAGAGTTGGACTTAAAGTAGGAGAAGTATGAAATGCACTGTAATAGTAAAAGTGCCATCCATCTCAGTAAAAATTCAGTTCTTCACTCCAGATCAAAACATATTGATGTTAGATATCATTGGGTTCGTGATGCACTTGAGGCCAAACTATTTCAGTTAGAAAAGATCCAAACCGATGACAATGGAGCTGATATGATGACCAAGGTATTGCGCAAGGATAAACTCCACTTTTGTAGAGAGACAGCGGGTATGATAGAACTTCCCACTTGGGCGTGAGGGGGAGAATTGTTGTTCTGTCCCTCCCATGTCTTAAGTGGTGGGACCCACCACAATAGAAAAAGAAAAAAAAGAAAAGAAGAGAGCATGCAAGAGAGAAGCGCACTTGAGAGGAAAATTAAAAGGGAGAGAAAATGGGCGCCCGAGAAGGTTTTTTGTGATAGAGAGCATCCGAGAGCCTCCCGAGAGCGGAGAAGAAGGAAAGAGGAGAAGAAGAAAAGAGAGAAAGAGAAGAAGAAAGAAGGAGAAAGAGATAGAAGAAGAAGAAGAGAATCTGAGACCAAGAAAGAGTGTGGCCAGCAACACAGAGAAGTTCCTTTTAGCTCTATCTTTGCTCTATTAACCCTACATTTCTTCTCATACATGATGAAATTGATGTAAGCACTGCATGTTGAACCAAGAAATGTGTTTCTTGATGTATTGTTGATCCTCTAGTTGTTCTAGAGAAGAACATCTGTGTACCTCATTATTTCATAGTGGAGATTTGAGCCTGGCCCGTGGTTTTCTCCCTCAACACTGGAGGGTTTCATGCCCGTTTAATTGCACAAAGATAGGAAAAGAGATCCGGTTGATTCATTGAAATACATGGCATGCTCAGCGGAGGCCACGAAAGAGGGCTCCAGTGTCGCGACACCCAGCGGCGACCTAGAAAGCAGCCATCGCCGTCGCGACGCCCAGTGGTGGCCTCGAGTGAGGCCTCCAGTGTGGCCATGCCCAGCGGAGGTCTCGAAAGAGTCGTCCGACGTCGCCACGCCCAGCAGCGGCCTCGAAAGCGGCCATCGGCGTTGCGACGCCTAGTGGTGGCCTCGAAAGAGGCCTCCGGCGTGGCCACACCCAGCGGATGTCTCGAAAGTGGCATCCGGCATCGCCACGCCCAGCGGAGGCCATGAAAAAGGGAACTGGTGTGGCCACGCCCAGCGGAGGGCACGAAAGAGTGCTTCGGTGTGGTGACGTCCAGCGGCAGCCAAGAAAGTGGCCATCGGTGTCACGATGCCCAGTAGTGGCCGCAAAAGTGGCCTCCGGCGTGGCCACGCCCAGCGGAGTTCTGGGAAGAGGCATCCGGCATCGCCACACCCAGCGGAGGCCTCCGAAGAGGCCCCAGCAAGGGCACACCCATTGTAGACCTCGGCTACCGGCGTTGCGACGCCAAACGGAGTCCTCAATGAGGCCTCCGGTGTCGGCACGCCCAGCGGAGACCTAGAAGGAGTTCCCAACCTTGCGACACCCAGCTGTGGCCTCAGAAGTTTCCCCAGTGTGGCCACCCCCTGCGGAGGCCAGGGAAGTGGCCACGCCCAGCGGAGTCCAGGGAAGTGGCCACGCCCAGCAGAGGCCTCTAAAGAGGACTCCAGCATGGCAACACCTAGCGGAGGCCTCGAAAGAGGCCTCTGGCATGGCCACGCCCAGAGCAGGTCTAAAAAGAGGCCTTCGGCATGGCTACGCCCAGTGGAGGCCTCGAAAGAGTGCTCTGGCATCGTGCCACCCAGGGGAGGCCTCCAAAGAGGCCACCGGCATAGGCCTCGGCGACCGGCGTTGCGACGCCAAACGGAGGCCTCGAAAGAGGCCACCGGCATGACCACGCCCAGCAGCGACGCCGGACGCCTTGGTGGAGTCCCCGGCGTTGTGACCCCCAGCCGTGGCTTCTGAAGCTTCCCTGGCGTGGCCATGCCCAAGGGAGGCCAGGGATGTGGCCTCGGTGTGGCCACACCCAAAAGATACCTCGGAATTGGCTCCAGCGTGGCCTCGCCCAGCGGAGGCATCGAAAGAGGCCTTCGGCGTGGCGTCGCCCAGCGGAAGCCTCCGGCGTGGCGACGCCGAGCGGAGGCCTCTGGCGTGGCGACGCCCAGCGGAGTACACGACAGAGTGCTCCGGCATCGCGGCGGCCACGAAAGTGGCCATTGGCATCACAACGCTCGATGGAGACCTCGATAGATGCCTCTGGCGTGTCCACGCCCAGCAGAGGTCTCGAAAGACTCATCCGGCGGCGCGACTCCCAGTGGATGCCTCGAAAGAGGCCTCCGGCATCGCCACGCTCACGGGAGGCCACCAAAGAGGGATCTGGTGTTGTCCAGCCGTGGCCTCCGAAGCTTCCCCAGCGTCGCCACACCCAACGGAGGCCTCAGAAGAGGCCCCGGCGTGGGCACTCCCAGCGGAGGCGTCCGAAGTGGCCCCGGCGTGGGCACCCCCAGCGGAGGTCTCCGATGAGGCCGCAGCGTGTGCACCCCCAGCGGAGGCCTCCGAAGAGGCCTGGGCGTGGCACGCCCAGAGGACGCCACGGAAGAGGCCCCGGCGTGGGCACACCCAGTAGACACCTCCGAAGAGGCCCCAGCGTGGCCACGCCCAGAGGAGGCCTCCAAAGAGGCCGCGGCGTGGGCTCCCCCTGCGGAGGCCTCCGAAGAGGCCCGGGCATGGGCAGTCCGAGCGGAGGCCTCCGAAGAGGCCCCGGCATGGGCATGAACAGCTGAGGCCAAGTCCACCGGCGTTGTGATGCCAAACGGAGGCCTCGAAAGAGACCTCCGGCTTCGTCACGTCCAGCGGAGCCCTCAGAGGAGTCCCCGATGTGGCAACGCCCAGCCGTGGCCTCTGAAGCTTCCCCGCCGAGGCCACTTCGCCGAGGCCACGTCCAGTGGAGGCCAGGGAAGTGGCCCTGGCATGGCCACGCCCAGCAGAGGCCTGGGAAGTGGCACCAGCGTGGCCACCCCCAGCAGAGGCCTCGGAAGTGGCACCGGTGTGGCCACACTCAACGGAGGGATCGAAAGAGGTCTTCGGCGTGCCCATGCCCAGCAGAGGTCTCCGGCATGGTCACACCTAGTGGAGGCATCGAATGAGGGCTCTGCGTCACGACGCCCAGCGGCGGCCTGGAAATTGGCCTTCGTGGTCGCGACGCCCAGCTGAGTGCTCAAAAGAGGCCTCCGGCGTGGCCACGCCCAGTGGATTCCTCGGAAAAGGCCTCCGGCGAGGCGACACCCAGCGGAGGCCTTGAAAGAGGCCTCCAGTGTCACCACGCCCAGCGGAGGCCCCAGCATGGGCACACCTGGCGGAGGCCCCAGCGTGGGCACACCTAGCGTTGGACTTGGCCTATGGTGTTGCGTCGCCAAACGGAGGCCTCGGAAGCTGCCCCGCCGTGGAGACGCCCCGCCGTGGAGACGCCCCGCCGTGGAGACGCCCCGCCGTGGAGACGCCCCGCCGTGGAGACGCCCCGCCGTGGAGACGCCCCACCGTGGCCTCGGAAGCTGCCCCGGCATGTAGGGAGGAGTCCGCGGCGTGGCGACGCCCAGCCGTGGCCTCGGAAGCTGTCTCGGCGTGGCCACGACCATAGGAGTCCTCGGAAGAGGCAACGACGTCTGGATACCCTCGGGAGGCCTCAGCGTCGCGACGCCCAGCAGTGGCTTTGAGTCGCGAATGTCATCTTTTTTTAAAGGAAAAAATCTTTTATTTTAGGAAATATATTAAAACGAATGGTAAGTTTAATTTCTTTTTAAGATATATTTTGTTTGCTTTAAAACTATATGTTTTTGCCTTTAAAAAAATATTTCCACTGACGATTTTAAATTCGTAGGTAAGCTTTTTTAATTAATTTTACCGAATTTACCAAACTAACAATACAGTTTTCTAGAACTTGTAAAATTTAAATAACCCAATTATAAAATAATTTTATTTTATCGACAATAAGATCAATGTATGATCCTGCTTTCGTATTGCCGCCCCACATTTCTGCACTTCAGCCTGGGTAACCGAAAGTAAAGGCAACATAATGGGGGCCATTTTTCAGGTTTGTCGGTGATGCGTGCACTAGTAGATGTTTTACAAGAGCAATAAAGACCGCAGGAGACGAGAAAACCTTTTCCAGCAGTTTCTCCTCCCTCAGAGAAAATATATTGCCAGTAATAAATTTTGTACCGACGAATCGATATTCGCATGAATGCCTTTCTATTTAAAATTATAATTTTACCGCTGTAAAAAACTACCTGTAAATATTTATTTTTTAAAAATATTTGTTACCGACGAATCGATAAGGTATCCTTTTTTTAAAAAAAAACATCATTCATTGTAGAAAATAAATTAAATAACCAGTCAGTTTAATATTTTTTTATTCGTTTTGAAAAATATATAAAACTGCAGAAATGGTTTAAAAAATATTTTTCGTTTTAAAAAATATATATTAAAACTGCAAGAAAGTTATTTTTTTTTAAATATTTATTCGTTTTAAAAAGTATTTTTGCTTGACCTCCTGTGAGTTCTCTTTTTTAAAAAATATTATTCGTTTTAAAAAATACAATAAATCTTCTGGTTAGTTGTATCAAATTTAAATAACTCAATTATAACATAATTTTACATTATTGACATTGGGATCAAAGTATTATCTAACAACTGAATTGATGCCCCACATTTGTGCACTGGAGCTAGGGTAACCACCTGTACAATTAACATAACTAACGGTATTACCTATACAGGCGATTTTTGAGGGGTTGGTGATGAGTGCGTCGATAGATATTAAACAGGAGCAAAAGACCGCCAGAGACGAGAAAATATTTACCTGTGGTTTCACCACACCGGCAGAAAATATATCGCCGGTGCCACCTCACCAGCATAAAATAATTGTTACCTGCTGTTTTAAACCGATGGTATTTTTTTAAAAAATATCTTTGATTGGAAAAAAAAATTTACTGGCGGTTTTAGAACAGTTGGTACCCATTGATGAGAGTTGGTTTAATTTAGATGACAGGGACACAGCTTTGATGCCCACTACTAGGGAGAGAAATTGGGAGTAGTTATGCCTCAAACCGACGGATGCTACAATGCCAGTAGGTTAAGTGTTTTATGCAAATGTGTCAGAGGAAGCTCAACCAAAGAGGTCAAAGAAGAAATTTTGCATGGTTCGTAAGAAAAACATTTGATATGATGCTGCTGCAATTAATCTTAACTATGGATTGTAAAATGTAAATAACTATTTGCAAGAACTAATGAAGATAGTGGAGCCAAACGAAATTATTTCTGAACTTTGCCCATATGACTCCACTTGGGAGAAGACACGTACTGGGGAATTCTTGCATTTTCCCAGAAAATGTTATGTCCGCAGAAGCCAAGGTTTGGTTCTATTTCATCTTACTTTCTTCTTGCCAACCTCTCATTACTGAGAAGTAAGCTTAGAGAGAGCATACGTGTTGTATGTAATTATGAAGGGACACCCTGTTAACATTTGGAAAATTGTTCATGGGGAAATTGTGTGAATGCACAAGGAATATCAGTACCCCTTGTTTCCCCCTCACCAATCAGTGCCCTATGTCTGGTTGCTAAAGTGAAGGTTAAACCCAATAAGCAGAGGAAGCCCCCCAAGAGGCATATCACAAGTGAAAGGGTTTAAAAAGCTTCAGCACTGTCAGTATGGGTATGTAATTCCACCTCATGAGGATAGGGCATTAGTGTCTAAGGTGTTTGATAAGTCGCTATAAAGATATGTGCGAAGCTTGCATTCACTACATTGTAGAGGTCCAAAGGTGGAGTGAAAATCACCCGTCCCTGGGGCTGATGTATTTCCCAACTTACGTAATGAAAGAGAGAGAAGGAGAGAGATATATAAAAGATAAACTCATTTCAAAGCAATTGAAGCTAAGACAAAATAATTTATAGTGTAAAGATGTGATTTGTAGTTTTTCAAACTCTCATAATTTTGTGTGGAACTATGTAGACTCAGCATGAAAATCTTAAAGCAATCTAGTATGCTCCATTTTGAATGATGTAAATAAATACACTATATGGTGCTACAGCAACATTTTGTCACTCCATGTGACTCCTCACAGTTCCACATTTGGTGGTTAAACCGGGCTCTGTGGCATTTTAGCCACGCCAAGAAGCGGTAAATTTTGATTTGCATCTTTGATTAATTTTATTACAGTTTAAGCAATGAATGTCACATTCCTTTGTAGTTAATGTTAGGACACACGAGCGCCTACGGGCCTGATCACCATCCATGCACATTCTAGGAAGCCTAGTCAATCTCGACAGAGTAGATTTGGGTAGACAGACATTACTTAGTTTGTGTTTGCCATATTTAAATTGGTGGAAAGGATAATCGGTGTGTGAACAGAATGTCAGTTCACCGCCACACATGGTCCATTGGGACTATATGCAAAGGGTTGGACCTCCTAACGTTTTTGGGCAATATTGTATGACACCAGAGATAGGAGACAAAACACGGCTGTAACGTGAGTGACAGCCGGTTACACGGATGTTTACCCCAGGATCTATTAGATGTTTGACAATTTGCTTAATCAGTAATCGAGTCAATAGATGTATTACATGTAGAGTTACACTCCTGCTACTTTTCTATTAGTAGTCCACAAGGGTGGCCCTCTGTTCTACATTAAGTAGATTTCATGTTTTCTGCATGTATATCTGACAATCAAACATTAAAAATTCAAGGGTAGATTTTGAAAATCAAGAGACAATTTTAGTAATTCATACAGTCTCCGTGGGATAAGAAAACCAGACTTTACTACTTGTTCGTTGCATGCACTTGCGCACTTCAAACAACCTAAGACTTTAGTTGAATATGATTATAGTATGGTTAACATAGGTAGCATTACCACAATGTGTTCCTCCATTGTTCCCAACACTGGTAACATGTCCCAAAGGTTTGAAATACCCTTGAACAACATTTTAGAGGTAGAAATCTTTGACTTTTGGGTCATGGATTGTATTCGGTCCCTTCACCCCCTCCTTTGGAAATCAGTACATATTGGTTGTTTTTTATTATGTCTCAAAATGGGTAGGGGTCATTGCTTCCCCAACAAATGATTCCAAGGTCATACTAAAATTCTTGCAAAAGAATATCTTGTCTAGTTTTGGACCTGCTAGAGCTCTGATTAGTGATGAGTGTACTCACTTTTGTAACAAGTTCCTTAAAGTAGAGTTAGCCAATATGGAGTTACCCATTGAGTTGGTACCACCTATCACCCCCAAGCAAACGGTAAGGCTGAAATTTCTAACCGTGAGACAAAGAGAATTCTAGAGAAAACAGTGGGGCCAGGTAGAAGGGATTGGGCCACTAAGCTTGTTGATGCTCTATGGGTGTGTACTGAACAGCCTTCATGACTTGCATTGGGATGTCTCCATTCAGGCTGGTCTATGGGGAGGCATGTCATATCCTGGTGGAATTTGAACACCATGCCCATTGGGCAACCAAGAAGTTGAATAAGGATTACTAGTTGGCTGGTGAAAGGAAGATTCCAATTGCATGAATTGGAAGAATTCAGAATCGACTCCTATGAAAATGCCAAACTATTCAAGGATAAGACCAAAACGTGGCATGATCTCAAGCTTATTCCAAGAATATTTGAGCCTGGTCAATTGGTACTGTTATTCAATTCAAGGCTCGGATAAATTTTAGTTAAGCAAAGGTCTAGATGGTCAGGTCCTTTTTCTTGTTCATAATGTGTATTCCTATGGAGCGGTAGAATTAGAAGATCCAAAAGATGGGGACACCTTTAAAGTGAACATTTAGAGGCTGAACCATTACTGGGGTGCAGAGTCTTTGAATTCAAAAACATCCATTAATCTAATTGATTAGCCTTGGTTTGGAGTGGTCTTGCCAAAAGACTTTAAAATTTGGTGCTGCTTGGGAGGTAACCCGTGAATTTGGAAACTAATTTTGAATAAATGTAGAATAAGATAATAAGTGGTGAATTGGATGTTAGGTTGCATGAAGTGTGTCGTGTGTGTACGTTTGAATTTCATGAAATGTTTGAATTTCGTTTGAAATAAATCTGCCATTATTAACTGTTAGATGTCGGGGCATCACTAGTAGAAAAGACCCATAGCCCGGTGGTGAAACACTGTCGGCCCAACAGCCCAACCCGTCGGGTCAGAACTTCCCGACGAGAAATGACCGTCGGGTCATTACCAGGTCGGCCAAGCATTGTCCCGACGGTAATGATCCATCGAGCCATGTTTTTGCATGATGATGGGTACAGAGAGTTGGCGGTAACGCAAAGGCATCACAGCAGTCGTTTAGCGCCAAGAAAGGAATATGACTGCCGAGGGGTTAGATTCGTCGAGATAGAAGATAACCCTCAACGGTGATTTATCGTCGAGACATAAACTTTCGACCGATTGTCATTTATCGTCGAAAGAGATATTCTAACTCGACGGGTTACTGTCGTCATGATGTTGCTTTCGTGCAACGGGTTTGTGTCGTCGACACATGGGCTTTTGGTTGACGGGCAATTGTCGTCGAGAGAGAGGTGAGACGACATGTTTTAGTTATCGAAGACAACTTTTTAGTCTAACGGTATATGACCGTCGGACCATATCTAGTACCTTTACTCGAGTACTCTTACCCATCGTCCATTTTAATTCCTTCGACGAAGGGTTTTACACGTCAAGACAGGTCTTTAGTGTGATGGTGTACCGCCATCGGCCATGACTAATGATATTCTTCTCCTTTGCTCAACGACCCTTACCCTTCGTTGTATTATTTGACCTCCGACGACGGGTTTTTGTCGTCGGCCTTATTTTTAGAAAATGATATCAGTACTTTGACATTTTACAGTGAGGTTTTACACCTTGATGTGGCTGTCCCCCTAGCAACCTAGTTGGCATTCCTGATAAGGTCTAGGGTTTAGGCTTCCCTAAAGAATAGGAAGATAGTTGCTATTTTATCTCTTACCTCGATTGCCAACGAGGACACCACGTCACACTGTAAAAACTCCCAATAAAAAGTCCCAGCACGCATATCACTACTCTTATCTCTATTGCATTTGTAGCCGACTGTAATTAACCTTTGGGATAGTTTTTTAATTTTTTTAAAAATCAGTTTTATATTTTTTTGTTGCACATTTAAGAGACAAGAGTACAAGTATTTGCAGTAATTATTAACAACCTGATCTCAACTAACAAACAACAACATCTCAGTTTATAAAGGTAAAAATATCCAAATTTTAAACAGTACTTTCAAAAATTCCACCACAACCAACAACATCTAAGCTGTTCTAAACAGTACCTACATATATTTCACAACAAACACCATCTCAGTTATAAAAAAGGTAAAAATATCCATCACAACAAAAATACTGGAGCACTGCACAGACATTGCTCTCAGCAGTTGTTTTCACGCGCATTACGTTTCTGGTTCCTCTTTCTTTTCCTATTCCTCTTCATGACAGCATTGCCTGCATCATTACCCTATATCCAAAACCACACTTGCAGGTTAGAAAAAGTTTGACATAATTTTATTTTGAACATAATGTTTAGTATAAATTCCTAATTATGCTATTGATGCAATTTTAGTATGAATTACCAAGTTGTCTCAGACTTTTCAGAAAATATGACACTACACGTCAGGCAAAATTACTAATTTGACAAGTTAAACTAGATCTGAACTCTTATTTGAATCTGAATCTTGGAAATGCAAAACAGTAAGAAAAAATAGATGTTATAATTGAACACAAAGTAAAGTTAAATCCTACATTCCTTAATTATGGGAATGACAGAGCTTGATGGTACAGAAAATGAAAAAATCACTTACAGCAAAACCTGTTTTTGAGGAACTGGAGGATATGCTCTGCACTTTTTTTTTTTTTACTGAAAGTGGGTTTGGGCCCTACAACACAACAATACAAAGTCAAAATTAACCGTCAAGGGAAAATATCACTATGACAAGATCTTTACATTAGAAAATTCATAATGCATAAGGAACCAAAGTTTATATAGGGTTAGGCTTGCCAATATCAGCATTTATCAGATAAACTTGTTTTTGAGACTGAAAATTTGAAAACCTCAACCAAATACAAAGACATATTACTTGCAATAAAACTATCAAAACTTGTTCCATAAATCAATCTCATGCACTATCAAAACCTGTTTCACATTAAACAATCCGTTCCATAATTCAATCTCACAAATTATCAAAAAGTGACATAATTTTAGAAAAGCTGTTTCACAAAAGTAAACATCTAATTGTTGAATTAAACAATAATCAGTTTCACAGACAAATCAAACATACATAATTAAGTTCTAGCAGATATATATGAAATTCTAAAAACAAATGGATGATAGAAGCATAGATAGCCTACGTTGAACAGATGATCCTTCCAAAAATAACATCATCACGTAGTTTAGTGAGAAGTGTCAGAAAGTTAATGCAATTGATTTTTAATTTGTGACGGATCTCAAACCTGGACTTGACTCCGTAGATTTTTGCCATTGCATGACAGCCATCATTGTTCCTTTATTATTTCCATTTTTTCTTTCATTTAATCTTTGTCTTCTTTTTCACTATGCAATGTCTCTCAGCAACTCCTTATCTAGCTTTTCAGCTTCCAACTATGCTCTGAGGGCGGCAATCTCAATGGTGTTCATAGCCATAGACACAGACACACCCCTCCGTTGCAGCGCACCAGGCCCAAACCCTCGCTCATAGCCACCGCGGTGTCCCCCAAACACCTTGTCCAGTGTCGGTGTACTTCTTGTTCAATAGCAACCTGCTCAACCTAGGTCTGCATATAAAAATATATTATTATAAGAGCATGTCATTCATATTAGTCAGACGAGTAGATATGGCCACTTATGCATGCTGCAGCCGTCTTTTCATTTGGATATGTTCCATCTTTTCTCTTATGAGCCATGAGGTAGACTCCACGTAGCTGAATTTGTCCTTCTTGGCTATTTGCTGAATTGAAGACCAATTTCACTGAGATCACTTGTGAAATTCAGTAAGATATGCAATAAACAAAAAAAATGTGGATTGCAAGCTTACCTCCTCGTCATAAAAATGACATAGGGACTTTAACCCAAGTGTGTGTGTTGATCTCATTCGTGTCCGGTTGACCTTGTTGTGTTTGGACATCTTCTTCATTCTCTCAACCTTCCGATAAGAAACAAGTTTTTTCCATGTTGCCGGACTGATAGTGGATATCAGATTATGTTGAAGTTCTTCTTCAGTCTTACCATCGTAGTGCGCCTTCTTAAACAAAACCCGGTTATCTCTGATTATCTTTTGCAGAACCGCCTTAATAGCTGCCATAGCGACATGCCTAGTCACCTCCTCCCCATTTTCACCAAGAAATTTGCATTTTTCATGTGAAACAAAATCTTCAATGAGTATCCCTAATGAAGAAATAGTCTTTAAGTTAAACAATTAACTACTTACATTGATATGGGCGAAGCACCAAGAGTATTCAATATCAACATAGTTTCGCCACTGTAGCTAGAGAGGGAAATAACTTTCAGCCCGTGCATACGTGCCAATCAACTTGAACAGATAGCTTTGATATTTTGTGCTCATCTATCAATTCTTAATGGGTACATTCCACACACTATTTGCAGGCATACATGAAGATTCTCTAGGTGGGCCCCTACCCCTCCTTCTGATGGGTTGCTCAGGTAGTTCAGATTCCAAAACTAACTCCCTTTCCTCAGATCCCTCCTAATCCTCCATATCTTCATCCGGATTTTGAGTTTCCATACCTTCATCATCAGATGGCAAACTTTCCCTTTCTTCTTCTACAGGAGGTTGGGTCCCTGAACCCTGTTCAGCGGAATGTCCTGATGTCCCTATGAAATCATCATAAAAATATGTTATATACCAGAGATTATTTTCAAAATTAATTCAATTTGATGCAATTGAAAAAACTAAATAAAGGTTTACCTCAACCGGCGGTCAAAGGGGAATTGTACTCCGGAAACAAAACTCGAATGTCTACACAAGTTGGATAATTAGTTGCTGAATTAACATATATATATTAGATCAAACAAAGTCAAAGTAATTGACAATAAAAGTTAAAAGCCTACGTGGCGGTTCGGTTGAGTCCGGTGGAGGACCCCTTCGCAACCGAACATATTGACTCACAGATCTAACCTGGACTTTATGTTGTCCTTTGACTTGCCATTTTCTGTAAAATGGTGCTCAAGATGCTTTCACATACATTTTACTCGACATGCATAACATCTAAGTTGTGACAGATCAATAAAGTGCTCTAAAATGGGAGTTAAAAAAATGTTTTTCTTGGCCACCCTTCTAGTAAATGATGACATTTAGCTTAATACTTACCAAATGCAACATTGTTATGATCTTCCCATATTTTTAAGATATCAATGCCTGATATGCTTGGAGGAGAGGTTTCTTGTTCCTCTGTCCCATCGAAAGATTTCTTATCTGCTCGCAATGGGTGAATTTCCGGTAGGAATCTTCAATGCCGCATGTACATACATTCCCAGCTATGGGGCAGATAGATCGAATCATTTTTCACATGACAAGAAGGACAAGCCTTATTCTCCTTTATACTCCAACAAGATAACATCCCATATGAAGCGGAGTCAGATATAGTCCACATCACTGTTGCGCGCATCTGAAAAGAAGACCCGGTATGTGCATCAAACGTTGTCATGGCCGATTCCCACAACACCATCAACTCATCGATCAAAGGCTGCAATTTTACGTCAATATCATTACCTGAGGATTTGGGTCCATCAATAAGAAGACTCGTGAGAAAATAACTCTGTTTCATTGCCAACCAAGGAGGCAAGTTATTTACAGTGACGATCATTGGCTATGTACTGCGGCTCGACCCAATCCCAAATTTAAATGGACAAAAACCGTCGCTCACTAGACCAAGTCGAACGATTCGTTGAATTCAATGTCGGGTGGGAGAAGTTGATGTGCTTCATGCCATGTCATCAATTCTGCAGTTTTCCTTGACATAAAGATCCTCTGGAGCTTCGGTACAAAAGAAAAACGTCGAAACACTTTAGCTCGATTGTAGGTTTTCCCTTGTCCCGGTTTCTTCTCATCTGACTATCTTGACAAACCACAACTTGGGTAATTATCCAAATCCTTGTATTCATTCCTGAATAAGACACAATCATTTGGGCATGCATGAATTTTCACATAATCCATGCCTAAGTCAGCCATCAATTTCTTTGACTCATACCAGTTCTGTGGGAGAGTATTGTCTCCAGGAAGAGCGTCCTTGATAAGGGCTTTCACATCCGAGAACAACTTGTTTGTCCACTTGTTCAAACACTTCAGTTGAAATAAATACACCATAAAAAATAACATAGAATATTTCTCACATAGTGGTTTCTTCGCCTTATCCTGTAAGTGTTAAAATCTACGTAATTTTGGGATATGACCAACGGGATCCGTATTGCCATCTTTAATTTCTTGCATAAAAGTATATTTTGACATCATTTTCATTTGTTCACCATGTCCCATCACCAATTGGACGTGTTCTCGTTCACTTTCGAATTGATCCCCATGGTAGTACCACATGCTGTATAGTGGGCAAAACCTTCTAATATTATATGAAACTTGATGGTCTTGCACTTAGGGAAATGTCTATGTCCACATCTGGCACATGGACACCACATTCGACTGCTTCCTTGGAAACCATTTGTTGTTTAGCATAATCGATGAAGTAATCGATTCCACCAACGAAGTTTGGCTGGCAGCGAGCAGGCTTGGTTCTGTACTCGTACATCAATTTCTTGTCACTGAAATAGTCCATCTTGACGGGGATTGTCAAAGAGGGACTGCAGAAGACTTAAAATAAATGGTGAATATCTGTTACAGGATTACAAGTCTAACCAATTACATCCTATCCTTCACTATGTCCCTCTACCCCTCTCTCTTCTTACGTCCCTTGCTACAGTAACCTTATAGCTAGCTCAAGAGCTGATGCTGCAACCCTATAGCTAGTCTTAGTTTAGCCGTCTAGCCTTCTACATTGATAGTAGCAGTACCAAATATGATTTAATAAGATTATTATACGAGACTAAATCAGGGTGTAAAATAGTGTTATGCTCTTATGTGATTCATATATTAGACTAAAACAGATCTCTCTAACTAGAGGGATGATCCTATTACTAGTAACCAGATAAAATAACAAATTACTAGGCCAATAATCTAATATCCACATATGTGCAGTAAACAAACAGGGATTGCACCTTTTTTTTGGAAGAAGGCGATATATGATCAACTGTTACATTCACAATGTTATGGTATTTTACCTTTTGGAAGTCTATTCCGGGGTAAATAATCTGACAATTAGACAGTTCTCTTATCTTCTCACTGATGGCCTTAATAAAAGACTAGAAGAGATAAAAAACCATAGCGAGACATAACCATCTTAAGAAAAAGAAACAAGATATATGAAGACCAGTCACAAGTTTAGAAATAAAAATATAAACAATTTAACAAACAAGTACTAAACATAAAAGGCTCAAAGTCAAAATGAGCAACTTTAAATTTAATAACTTTGAACCTACCGTAGGCCCAATTTCTCTCTATGCCCCATAGAAAGAGCACAAGGTTGTTTTAGAGATAAAAAGTGTTATTCAAGATCTATTAATCTCAATAAGGTTTTTTATTCAACTGCCTTTTGCTCCATTGCTTAGTCTCACAACAAAATATCAAGCAATATGATCCACATCTTGTGAAAGCCAGGATGGCCTGTATCAGATAATCAGTATGTACTGATTGAAAGATGGTTTTTCTCAAAGAGTTCCATATAACAAACACTGCATAGTCAACAGTCAGACAAAGGAAACATCTGATAACTACATGTCGAAAGAGAATAGCTTGCCATTAAGAATGAATTATTATTGAACAAGCAAAAGACCCGTTCAATAGATTGAATGCAAGAAAAAAGTAAATTCAAACATAGTTTTATTAAAGCCAACTTGAAAGACAACAAGAGTAAAATCTAATTAAACTAAAACAGATTTTAATAAAGATGGGAGAACCATATTTAATTTTCTTCTATAGACAATAAGTTACCCTCTGATAGAGCTGCTCTTAAAAAGAAAATACCAAGAGTTAGACTCACGCCCATTAGGATGACATTTGAAGTAAACAATCATCTCTTGAAGGGCCACACTTCATATAGAAAAAAAATTTACAATTACTACCCCAGGAACACTGAAAAGATGCAAATTCAAATGGGACCAAAAAAACCTAATTAGAATAAACAAACAGAAACAAATCCTTAAAGTCGATAACATCAGTGGACATAGAACACAAAGATTTAGAATCCAGTGGACAGATAGAGGAACGAAGAGAGTTCAAAAGAGATAGGTACGAACAAAGCTCAAGAGCGAGTTACGAACAAGTCAAATTAGGGCTCAATGTCTGAAATTTGTACCCCGGATACACTCTGGACAAGCGTATGGGGCCGTTCCACAATCTTCTTTGCCCATTTCCGTCAGAATCCAGCATTTGTGCTCGGTCAGAATACGCCTTCAGCAAAGATTGAATGGAAACTTGGCGATTGGGGGAGAAGAGTATAAAAAATTTACTCGCATAGAATTACTTCAGACTGGGGGAAAAGGTTTAACATAACTAAGGTTTTAATAGCACAACGGGAAAGAGCCATCGTTCATTCAATAGAAAAATGAAACAACGGTCCGGCCATCGAGTTAAAGCATTAACTCGACAGTGAACCAAACCCGTCGGGTACGGAAATTCCCACGACAGGTTTTCTTGTTTCGCGACCCAGACCGATTTGGTCGGCTGGACCGACGTTTATGGTACTCAGACCCAACAGGTTTAAGCCTGAATCATTGGTTCAGTCCATATTTCTACTAGTGCATGGGTTTGGCGACTCCTCGATTGGGTGGGTAGTTAAAGAAATAAATGTGACCTTAAGAGTCACTGTTTGGGTTAAAAACTTATATAAGGAGCATGCGAAAAATGGTATTTCACCAAGAGTAATGCTATATCAACTTTACTGTAGAGCACTTGTGCACTTACCCCTCACTGTAGCGACAGACATTAAAATATTCATGGTATAGGTCCCACTGCTACAGTGATAGGGGGAAGTGCACATTGTTCTCTACAGTAAAGTGGATATAGCATTTTTCTTTCACCAATATTCGTGCCTTGCTTTAGAAAATCGTAAAAAGCCTTCCTTCTCCCTTCACACCCTTCATCCACTCACTCTCCCACATCAAATCTGTCCCAACACCTTCCTCCATAACTCTTATGGGCTTAATCAGAACTCTGATCTTCAATATTGCTGAAGGAATACACTTTGAGATTAGGCGCACAAGGTTTGAAGGTTAATATATCCATTTTTGTAGCTTTTATTTGAGATATCGGCTAGGAAGAAAAAAGAGAATCACAAAGAGTACCATGGCTCCTAAATCTTCAAAGGGAAAAGTAAAGAGGTATGCGATCAAAATATTTTTACCACTTAGAAAGTCTACAATCGTTATGTGAGAGACGTTAAGAAGAACACCTTGGTCCCTGAAAGGGGAATGTAAATGTTTGATGGAGTGAGGAGTTATGACAGACAAATTCAGAAAATAACTTGGGAGTTGTTTTGTAAGCAACCTCTAGGTGGTTTTTTTCTTGTTGTGAGAGAGTTCTATGCAAACCTCACTCCTTTCACCCATACTACGATTAATGTCAGAGAGTAAGAGCTGTCTAACTTCCTCTGTCATAAGGAAACTACATGGAAGATGATGGGAAATGACTAAGAGTCATTCCATAAAAAAGGCCTGAGTAAACTAGTTCATTGAGGTTGTATTTCATTTGTGCTAGGTTCAATCCAACCACACATTCCACTGCAGTCACAAAGGCCAGAGCGTACATGCTCTATGCAATTTTGAAGCGGAAATCCCTTAACATTGGAAGGAAGATTGAGTGGAAAGTTTTATATCAGCATCCTCTCCCAAAATAAGTTTCTTTTTCCCTTCTTTAATTACAGAGTTTTGTACTAAACCGGGGTTTTGTTTTCCTGAACTAAGGATATTACATATGATGAGAATCCCATTAATGAAGCATTATCTATAAAATATTCAGAAAAGCCAAACACATTCCCAAACCTCTTCCATCTCCTCCAAGTGTTGAAGCTCAAATAGTTCAACTAAGGCAAAACCAAGAGTATCAGGGAACCTATATGACTGAAATGCTAAACCGGATGGATCAAACCATCAATAAAATGGCTCAGGCACAAGGAGTGCGTCCCTTAGATATTCTTCCATATCAATCAGTGGACGAAAACACAGGTGGAGCAATTCCAAAAGATGAAGATGAGTTGGAAGAAGAGAAACATGATTCGGAGGAAGAGCAGCATTAGCAATGGCATAGGAGTTATATTTAGAGAGTGTGAGCCTAGGTTTATAAGGTCGGATAGTTCATTCTATGTTTTTCTA
The DNA here is from genome assembly GCA_022405105.1 of Aristolochia contorta. Taxonomy (NCBI): domain Eukaryota; kingdom Viridiplantae; phylum Streptophyta; class Magnoliopsida; order Piperales; family Aristolochiaceae; genus Aristolochia; species Aristolochia contorta. The sequence goes on along the minus strand of JAHZSQ010000056.1, from coordinate 330,387 downwards.
ATCAAGGATTAAAGCCATGTAAAAAGGAAGAAAGTCGGATTTCGTTTTCATTTTTTTCGTAACAGTAGTGGGAAGGGTTCCCCATTTACTTGCATTTTGAATGAATTTTAAATGATGATTAGGAAATTCCATGAAGTTTTATGTGTTCTTGACACTCAGGAATTAATCTTAGTGTTCACAATAAATTTTGCATAGCAATAGGGAACTAAAAATAATTTTATAGTCTCATTTTGATAGATGAAGGTGTTTGCTGCAGGTTGATGTCATGGCCCAGAGATGGATGTCACGTCCCAGAGACAGATGTCACGTAATGATTTAACTCTGGCTTTAACTCGGACTGAGCCATGTGACCCCAGAAACTTAAGTTGCTTGGCATCATGTGATTTCTTGTGATATCATGAGTCGAGACGTCGGGCGATTTAAAAAAAAGTGTGCCGATATGCCTACTGCCAAATTTTACTTTGAGGGTTTATAGTGTGATGTGGCATCCTTGTTTACAGTCCAGGAAAAAGATAAAGTAGGAAACCTAAACCCTAGACCTTATCTGGACTGCCAACTAGGCTGCCAGAAGTATAGCCAAATCAGCATGAAAACACTCACAGTAAAATGTGACGAAATCATTTTTCTGAAAAATATAAGACCCTTTCGACTCGATGTTACATAGCGTGAGTAAAAAATTAGGGCATAGAGGTTCATCTTCCCTCTTTTCTCGTCTGTAAACCCTCGGAAGCTCGAGTGCAACCAATTTCAACCATAGACTTTGCAATTCCAAGCGGCAGAAAGGGTAATTTGAGGGTCGGGTGTGCAATTTCTTACCATTGGAAGGTGTTTTAATTGTCTCCGAGAAGAGATTTCAGCTTAATCTTTCTTGGCAAACCCCTTTTCAAGCATTGCAACTCTAATGCCATCTTGAATTCAGATTAGTAATCTTCCATTCTTCTATTTGAGTTCAATTTGTCTGCGACATTATGGCACAAACCAAAAACCCAACTAAAGCGGCCCAAGGTAGACGGTAAGAATCCCATGACAGCTATCGGTATGTCTCTAAGGATGCAGCCAAATGGGGGAAACAAATAGAAAGAAAAAAGAAGTTTAATTCCAAAGAGTGGATTTGTTTTACCTCAAAATTATGATAAATTAAGGCTGGTAATTCTTGCAAGCGGATAGGAGTAGATTTCTTATTGGAAAAATGGCATGCAATAGCGCACGAGCGTATGTGTTGCCCACGTGTAATGACCCATAACCGTTTGGGAAAATGGTAATATGAGTCCCATCCAGATCTAATAATTTAGGATCTTGGCATTTATAATCTTCGGACGGTTTTCTCGAACGGACAACTTTTCTTTTCTCCCTTTCCTCTTGGCGATTTTTTCTTCTGGCTTGTTTTTTGCTTCCGGGCGTTTGTTGTCCACTGTTTTCTTTCTTGCCATTCTTTGCAATGTTTTTATGAGAGTTTTGGAGTCTCCATTCTTTCCGAAGTTCAGGGCACTTGAACTACTCCCAAGGTAACAAAGAAATTCTAGTAACAAGCATTCAATCAACGCATGAACAAGAGGGAACTCAGAATAATATAATTCTGTAAACCTAATAAAATTAAATTGAAATCAGGAAAACCTATAGGTTGAAGCTACGGCATGGATAAATCCACTGCCGTAAAGGCATTATCACCGATTACAGTGTAGTCTTCTGCCATACATCTCCCATGGTTATGTAACACTCTCAAATAGAGGTTCACTCGTCGTTGAGAAGGATGGAGTCGTTCTTCCGCCCAAAACAAGAAGTCCTCATGCTTAGAGAAGTTTCTGAGCCTTTGGACAGAGAGGCTTGGTTGATCAATAAAAGAATAATAGAAGAAGAAGATGAAAGAAGAGAAGAAGATACCGCTATTGAAGAACACATAGAGCAGGTAGCCAAGTTGGAGAATAGGGAACGAAGTCACAGAGACAAGAAGTAAGTCGTAGAGAATTTTTCTCTGATTTCTTGCTCTGTCGAGACTGAGACACAAGGATATATAAGCCGTGTGTTATGACCCGTTGTTAGATCCTTTTTGTAGGATCTAACTAAATGAGAAGACCTTTGTCAAATGGTAATCTCAAAACCAACTGGTCTGGATGGGCCAGATCTGACCTGGACAAAATCGGACCAATGCCATTTATTCCAACAACCCCCCACAAATGGCATACTAGAAAGAATTTGTTCTAAGCATAGAAAGAGATGAATACTTAACTATCAATATCTTTCAATTTGAATTGAAACGTAGAGAAATGAGACAACAAATGGATCCACCAACTGAAGTACTTTTGAACTTAGTGAACCTTGTTTGAGACCCTCATAACAAGCATTGAGCGCTTAATTTTTGACGAACTATACGATAGAAAGTTGCACTATTATATGCCATGGTGAGTTTACCTTGAACAACCAATCTGGCCTTGAACTTATCTATGGAAGCGCCAGGTCTTAGTTTCTTTCTAAAAACCCATTTACACTTTATAGGTTTACACCCCTTAGACAAATCCGCTAAGTCCCATGTACAGTGGGACTTCATAGAGTCCAGCTCACTATTAGTAGCTTCTTTCTAACACCTAGCATCCATAGAAGTTACTGCTTCCATATAAGTTGTTGGATCATCGTTGATCAAGAACGCCGACACCACATGTTCATCTATCTTTTCAAGGTTCTCTATCAGGAAAGCGGTTTCAAAATCATGTCCAAAACTAGTCTTTGTCCTTTTCCTTTTACTTCTTCCTGGCTCATCTGCATACTCATTCACTGTAAGAAAATAACTGGGCAAAGACAAAGGTGCACCAGATGGACAAGATCTATGCTAGTATTTGGTTTCGTCCAAGGAAACAAGTGTTCAAAGAATTCTTCATCTCTAGATTCGGATATTGAATTGTCATGCAATGACATGAATCTATATTTAGCAGAATTTTCTGCATAACCTATGAACACTGCAGATTGGTCCTATGTTAGTCCTCTTAGGATCTTGTAAACTCACCTTGGCACGCTGAGTTTAAATAATCGCGGAACTTTCTATCGCGGAGTTCGTTCAAAATTAAGAGCTCGATGCATGCTATGAGGGTCTCAAACAAGGTTCACAAATTTCAAGAGTACTTCAGTTAGAGGATCTGTTTGTTGCTTCATTTCACTATGTATCAATTCAAATCAAAAGATATTGATATCTTAAGTATTCAACTTTTTCTATGCCCTGAAAAAATTCTTTCTAGTATGCCATTTGTGGGGGCCAATTGGAATAAATGGCATTGGTCCGGTCTGGTCCAGGTCAGACCCAGACCATCCGGACCAGTTGGTTTTGAGAGTACCATCGGAGAACTGTATTGTCATTTAGATCCTATCATAAACAGGGGTTATATATCCCTGTGTCTCGGTCTCGACAGGGCAAGAAATTAGAGAAAAAAATCTCTGCGACCTTCTCTTTGTCTCTATGATTTCGCTCCCTTTTTATATGATTTGGCTAGCAGCTCTACGAGTTCTTCAACAGCGATCTCTTCTTATCTTCTTTCATCATCTTCTTCTATTTTTCTTTCATTAATTAATCATGCCTCTCTGCCCAAAAACTCAAAAAGTTCTCTGAGTGTGAGGTCTTCTTGTTCTACGCTCTTGAACGACTCCAACCCTCTCAACGATGACTACACGTCTGTCTCAGCGATGAGTATACGTCTATCTGAGAGTGCTGTGTAACCTTGGGAGGTGTGCAGCAGAAGACTGCATAGTGGTCGCCGATAACGCCTTTAAGGAAGTGGATTTCTCCACGACGTAATGTCAACCAATAAGGTTTCCCGTTATCAATTTAATTTTATTAGGTTTACAGAATTAATTTATTCTGAGTTCCCTCTTGTTCACATGTTGATTGAATGCTTGTTTCTAGAATTACGCCTGGTTATATATTTCCGTATAATATTCTGTAATACTGTGGGATCACCGTTAGTGTTGAATTATTTATAGAATAGTTGTTAGATGCTCTTTCATTATTGTGCTTGATTTCGTAAAATTTGGACCGTCTTACATTGTTGATTAGAAAGTGCTCAGAAATCATTTGATTTGAATGAAATAGTTGCTGGACTTTATTCTTTACTGTAGCATTACCTTATTTTAACAATAATTGCTAGTTCTGGAATTAGAGTTTTCTCCTGATTTTATAATTGAGGTTTCTCCTATCGTTGTAAGTTTGATGTATGTTTATTTATTTAACTTCAGAAATATTTGATTAGATGTTGTCCAATTATTATTTCTGTGTGACTGAACTTTGAATCTCTTCCTTGACTGAAATTGTTACAGCAAGTTGCTGTAAGTATCTTGTCGTCATTAATTTATTGCTGCAGCTCTATTTGTATTTCAGAACTGATAAACTAAATTCTTAGAATTATCTGGTCTATCATAGTTACAATATTTAAATTAGTTTTATAACTATAGGTCTAATAAATATCTTGCAGGATTAGTGGAAACAAAATAGGTCAGTCTGTTTTCATACATTCTCTTTTTGTTGAGTTAAATTTATATCTAGTTAAATTGTTTTATAATGAAGTGGTTATGGGGAGAAATCAAATAAAGCAAACAAGAAACGTAAACAAAAATTCTATATGGAATTAAACTCACAACAATAATTAACTGATCACACGCTTCATGATTAATAAAACAATAATCAGATCATGATTATATGGATAACAAGCAGTATTAAAATATAAAGAATTCAAAAGCTTATCGGTTTGAAGAGGCTGCGGCGTGGAGAACCCACAGCCTTAAAGACGGATTCAGTGACCACTGGTGCAGAGTCTTACTGCCAAGCGTGTCCCAATGTAACGCTGCCAATCTCCTTCGAAGTGCACTTGTAGTTGGAGATTTGGAGTAGTTCAATTGCCCAGAACATCAGAAAGAACGGAGACACCAAAACTCTCTCATAGAGTCATTGAAAAGAACACCAAGAAATCAGAGAGCACAACCAACGAACGAAACCAAAACACAGCCCAGAAAGAAAAGAACGCAATGAAGAAAGGGAGAAATGAAAAGCTATCCGTTTGAGAGAACCGCCAAAGATTATAAATGTCCAAATCCTAAATTATAGGATCAAAACGGGACTCAAATGGCCATTTTCCCAAACGGTTATGGGTCTATGGAGGTGTGCAACGTACACGTTCACGTGCGCTAACGCGTGCCATTTTTCCAAAAAGCCCCCACAAAAATGGCACACAAGAATGGTTTGTTCTGGGCACAGAAAGGATTGAGTACTTAAACTACAAATATCTTTTTTATTTGAATTGATACGTGGTGAAGTGAGGCAACAAACGATCCACCAAGTGAAATACTCTTTGAACTTAATGAACCTTGTTTGAGACACCCAAAACATGCATCGATCTCCTAATATTGAATGAATTCCGTGATAATAATGTTGCACAATCATAAGGCCATGCACACACCCCAAGATTCTCATGTGTGCTCTAGCAAAACAAGCCGAGTCTTCCATGGAGGCATGCACACCCCCACACTCATGTAGATAGATCCATCAAGTGCGTCTCTCAAGCACCACCACACACAAGGTTATGGACCCATTAAGAGCAACTTAATGATCAACCTAACAAAATGTTGAAACCGTCAAATCCGTCTATAAGACCACCCAACAGCAGGGCTACAATTTCTCATATCTGAGCAAAATGCTCAATATAATGCCACCAAACCGTCAAATGCGTCTCTATAGGACCACCCAAAGAAGGGTTACAACTTGTCATGGAGACGAAGGCTTGGTATCACAGCATCTGAATGGAGAAAAAAGTATTATGAAAGAAGCTGGTTTCATTTGGCCTCAAGAGGGGAGTCCTCCATTTTTTCTTCTTGATCAAATGGCTTAAGGCTCATTCCCCTCGAGGTATCCATAACGAATATTCTGGTTAATCCCTCAGAGAATGGGTCAGCTTAATATTTTTCAGATTTCTCAAAATGAAAAATAAAAATTGCATATCTGTCACTACCTCACTCGTAGCTACATGGGAATTTAGAGGACGACATTTCCACAATTTCTTCCAAGTGAGACTTTGTACCAAGATATTCATCACAGTCAAATGTATCCTCAATGCACCACCTGAAAGCCAGGAAAACCCTAGCACAGCTGGAGATAGCCATTTGGGAAAAACACGTTGTCCTCTACCTGGCAATGCATGTGTTAGACTTTAGATCAAATAAATCACATTAGTCATCGTGAAAATAAACATATAATTTCCATAAAATCATTTTATCATAAAACTTATACAGATATAATCGAATTGAAATAGAAAGATAACGAGACGTAGCTTAGAATATTAATTAAATCAAAGCGCACAAGAAAACCTTTGAATATGTTTTACAAAAGATGAACTTGCTTCCCTTGAGCCAAACTGGGTGTGCATAAGCCGTAGCTTCATTTGTAGGACCGTAGAGGATTTATAGATTCCAATGGGTATGGAACTAATGACACTATTCAAAGTGGGACTAATGACCATTGGGAGAGATACAACTCTTTAATCCCAAAGCATCGCCTGAGTCAATGTACCTATTAAATCTTCTACTACAAAGGGGATGGGATGGTCGTTATTCACTGTATTGAACGTCCAACAACAAAGTACAAAGAAGTGGGCCCTACTCCCATAAGTGATGGTAATTGTATTTTATAAAATTAATATTTGAAACCATAATTCCAACAGCATACACATACCTTTCATAATTTGTATGTCTAGACTCTCTTTTGATGACGTGCGAAGTCGTGACTCACTTCTGGTGCAGTAATTTGGTCATTTTGGACCCATTTGAGCTAGAACTTCATCTTATTGGTTTTCATTACATTTTGCATGTTTTCCTACATAAAAACACATCAGTTGAGTCAGATTTATCTTAAAATTAACTTCAATTGGGTACATAAGATAATGATTAAAATGCAACAATCAAATACCCCAAACTTAAATGTTTACGAGCAAAAGCCCTCATGAAGAATTTATTTCATCTATTTTACAAATATTTGATCAGAAATCAATACAGTTCAGCTATAACCAAATAAAAATTTAAATTTGAAGTGTTGGGTCACTTAATCCATAGTCTTCTTAAGAGTTTTTACTCACCCAATATTGTAACTGCCCCACTATGTGTCTACCTCCATGGTTTCTCTCATTAATTTTTCTCTCCAGCAAACTGCTTGCCACGCATAGGAGAATTACTCGAATTTCATATGCTACTTATAAAATTCGCACACTCTCCACTAACCATACATAGTTTATCATAAGATCCTACTTTTTGTAGGTTGTACTGGAACAAGTAGAAAACTGGCTTTTAGGGGAGGTTTAAATCCCGTCCCTATTGAACCAAAACCCGTCCCTATTATCATTAGAGGTGGTCCAGTAGTCGTCCCTAATAAAAGGGTACCTACATCGATTTGGAGACGAAAGACGGCCACTAATAAAAAAACCCGTCTATATTGCTGGAAAATAATACGGATGACTTCCAACCATCCCTGATAATTAAATTAATAGGGATCGTTAGGTACCGCCCCTGTTCAGCTCTGTTTTTAAAAACTGTTATTTAAATAGCTCCTAAAAATCCTAATTTGTTTTTTGGAGCGGCTGTCACAACCACCCCTAAAACCTTTTTTCTAAAACAAATTTTATTTTTTCTATCTTAATTAAACGTGTATAAATAACACCACTTATAATCTGATGCAGAAAATAAAAATAATAAAAATAGAGGGTTGAGAAAATGAGACCCATGGGTAGCATTGTCTTTATTCAAAAAAACACTGCAAATGACTCAAAGAATGCCATTGGAAATGAGACCCATGGGTAGCATTGTTTTTATTCAAAACAAAAAAAAAACTGAAAAATTCACCATCTCATTGTATTCAAAACTCAATACATAAACCTGTTGATATACAAAAATCTAGTGTGGAACACTCATATTTTAAAAAATAAAAACAACTATAACAAAAAATTTAAATCATACCTTAACTTGAGATATTGAGATCTTTTTATTCAAAGCAAGAGAAAAAAAAAAGAGACATCCCATTCCATGCCTTCTGAATCAAAAGGCAAATTGAGCCATTTTTGTTTCAACACTTCATTCCACCTAATATATCACCCAAATGGCTCTAAAGGATTAAGGGATACTCCAACACCTTGCTTCAAAGTTTTGCACAAAGGAAACTATGCAAGGTGTTCTAGCACCCCTCCAACCATTCTTAATAAAAGTTTCAACCTCGAAGCTAAGGTTGGAGTATGGGGTGGGAGGATGAACTCACCTACATGTTCTAGATTTGTCCATCTGTCCTCTCTTGAAATTGGCTCTTCAAATTAAATTTCCATCCAAGTCTCATTAGGTTCCAAGGGATAATTCTCTAGATGTACATTATAATCTATCCCTTCTTCCAAACTTTGCTTTAGTTCAACTTCCATCTGTCTTTCAGAAATTTGATCCTGTTGCTTCCCCTCTTCAATATTCAACATGAATGAGGAAGAGAGTTGTTAGGTCTAAACTGTAATTAAGTAGGTTTAGTACCAAGTGCACAAGTGCATGCATTATAACAAGTAATACGCTGGAGAGTCCTGGTCAATCCCACAGGTAAGTGTGAATTGAACACACTAATTTTATCCATTTAACTATATCTAGCTAAGGCAAAAATGAGAATTAAAGCTAAACTAAATGTAAAATTAACCTAAATTAATCCTTACGGCGAGTCACACTTGGGGAATGTAATTAAGCACTAGGGGATGTAATTACCTGCTACTTTGCCCTTTATATTTGCTAAGGTTCACGTAGCCGTCATTCAAATGTACTACGATTGTACACCTTCTTGATTAGCTTTATATTCATTCGATCTCAAGAGGCTGATTAGACTGTCCATCATTCCAGCCCCATGGACCACGTGTGTCAAGACGCTTCTTTTGAATGACAACTAGTGCATCGCTTACTGTTCACCCAACTGTACCAGGCTGATTCGGGAATCATATGTTGATTAATTGGTGTCTATCCCAGTATACCCTTTTGGTCTCAACGGAGACATGAAGATTGATGTTACTTAGTCGTCAATCAACTAACATTGAAATCCCCACGTTAATCACACAAAGGTTTGATAATGTCAATTACGTGTCCACCACACTACCGCTGTCATTTAACGGGCGTCGCGCACTCATAGACACATCAACGTGTAGAATTACCTCAGCTAAAGAAAAATTAACTAATAAATAGAAAAACGTACACTAACTACAATCCCCTAAGGGCTAATATCTCCAATACATCAAAATGTATGCAACCCTTGACTCGTAAACAAGTTCTAGCACAAATACATAAATAAAATGATGGATAAAGAGAAATAGTGATACAAGACCTCATAAAGATAGTTCCTATGGTGGGAATTGTCCTCCCCGATCAAATATCCTCCTTCAATGGCTCCAAATCCACGTTTTTGATATCTTTTAGGGCCTTAGTCTCGCCCAAAATCACCTCCAAATGGTCATCACGTGTCTGTCCTCCGGTCTGGAAGGCACGTCTCGAAAATGCTCTGAGTCCGCTTTTTATGGCTGTGCAGCAAGTTACCTGTCACCGCGGCGCTGAGTGCCTTGTGCAACACTGGGTCAATTAAAATAACTCACTCTGCAATGCTGGCACCATGATGCCAAAACCATTCCACGGTGCCGAGTGAGCAGTACCGTGACATCGTAAGCTTCCCTTGACCCTGAAGCCAAACTGTCTCTCCTTTCAGTGCAAGGGCGCTCTCTGAGCATTGGGGAGCTCCTGGGCTGCAGGGTTGAGTGCCGCGGTGCCGAGCACCAGCGCAGAGACGCTGGAGGACGCATTCGAGCACCTCAGAGTCCAGAGCGCCTGCACAGGAGCGCTGGTGCGTTTTCTGCAAGTAAGGCAGGGTACCGTGATGCTAAGTGGGTGCAACGGCTCCAAAAGAACGGCGCCGCGACGGGTTTCAATAGAGCCAGTTTTGTGGTGGTGCGATGCTGAGCGTTCACCACAGGGCCGGCTGCTTAACCTCGATTTCTTCTTACCGTTGTGGTGCCGTGACCCAAGTCTTCACTTTTCCATTTTTGGACTATTTTCTTCATTTCAGCTCCAACTTGTGTGAGATTCGTTTTGTTGGCATCCTTTTGTCATTTTAAATAATTTCCCTACATCAGAAAAGAAACAAAAAGTCAATTTGGGTTAAATAGCTACTGAATTTTGCCAAAAATGAGTTAGAAAATGAGAGAACAATATATGCCAATCACACACCAAACTTGAATTTTTTCCTGTCCTCGAGCAAGGAACCCCCACATTATTTGTCTCACAATTAAACCACAAGCGATGCACTTGAGAAATTGATCCTAGACTTCCATAAGCTAGTATCTTAATTCACTTTCCACTAATTATAAAAAGTTGCTCCTAAGATCATTAGCACTTACGTTGTAATGGGGCTAGGGACCAAAGTAGGTTAAAAGCCAATCATGAACTGTTCGTTTTCTCTAATCACATGATTGAACCTACTTAAAGTGAGCTCCCACCAGAAACTTCCCCCAAAACTTGAGCTTTTGCCGTTTTTCAACCATCTCTTCCTTTTTCTTCCATTAAGAATTTTGCTTGATTTCTCTTCATTTAGATTAGTCAACTATTGAATTTTTGACTAATCTTCTGACTTCTTTTTCTTTTCAAGCACTTTCTCTTTTTCTTTATTTTCTCTTTAATTTTCTTTTTTTTTATTTTCCTCCTCTCCTCATCTCACCAATTGCTTTATATCACCACACGGTAGGAGCTCAAGCTCCATTTCAAATCCACCATGCATTTTGAGATATAGGAGATAGAAAACAGAGATAAATTCAAAAAGGATATGGCTAAATAAAATTTGGGTATGAAAAACAAGGTCTAAGCTTAAAGATTGGTTGACTAACGGATATACACATGGTGGCCAGAATCACTGAATCGGTGCCTAAATCCTTTCTTTGGATGCAACTTTCATCCATTTCGCCTCAAATTTTAATTGAAACAAGTTCTAGAACCTAGGACAATGACTTGTAAGTGTCAATTGAAATCTATAATTTTATCCATTTAACTATATGTAGCATAGGCAATCTAATGAGAATTAAATGTAAACCAAATGAAAAATTAACGTAAATTAATCCTAAGTGCGAGTCGGACTTGGGGAATCTAAGTAAGCACTAGGGGATGTAACACCTCGGAGTCCAGAGCACCAGCGCAGGAGTTCTGGTGCATTTTCAGCAAGTAAGGCTGGACGTTGTGACACCGAGTGGGTGCTACGGCCGCAAGACAGAAGGACCACAACATCCACGCCTTTCCACGGTGCCAAGTTTGTAGCGCCACGATGTCGAGCGCTCACCACAGAGCCGGACACTTAACCTTGATTTCATCTTGGCGTTTTTTCACCGTGATCTTATTTGAAGCTATGTGGTGTCAACTTCTGCACCTATCCATTTTTGGGATATTTTCTTCATTTCAGCTCGGATTTGCCGGAGATTGTTCTACTGGCTTCTGACATTTTTTATGATTTTCCTGCCTAAGACAAACAAAACTAAGTCAAGAACAGGGGCGTTGGCCTGACATGGTTTTCTATGATAAAAATGGCTAAGATCTGAGTGCCCAAGAGCCCGCATCAGAGTAGGGACACCGGGAGATGATTGTAGTTTCTGGGTTGAGCGCCCCAGTGCCAAGAATATGTGCAGAGGCACCTGAGTTCGCACTCGAGGACCCCCAGAAGAAAGGTCCCAGTGTAGGGGATCTGGCAGCCATGAGATACAACAACAGCAGAGCCACAACATCAAGCGGTGTCACTGTAGCACAAAGGCCTGGTACCATGGCATGCATCTGGCGCAATACAGCGTCAGACTGTATTTCTTTTGCCTTTTAAGTGGTGCGACACCGGGTAAGTTACTGCACAAGCCTATAAAAGAAAAACTTTGGGCATTTTTATGCCAAGTCACCCGGGATCGAAACCAAGAGGTGTGAGGACAATTTGGAGGCGATATTGGGCAAGACTAGGGCTCTAGAAGAGCTCAAGAACGAGGATTTGGATCTACCAAAGGAAGAGATTCGATCCGGAAGGAAGATTACTGCCATATGAGCTATATTTTGTGAGTTTCTTTTATCCCTATTTCTCTTTATCCATCATCTTCTTTATGTAATTGTGCTAGTGAGTCTAGGATTGCATTCATCTTGATGTATTGGTGATTTTAACCCATGGGGGTTGTAGTGATTGTACTTTGTTTCTTACATAAGTTAATATTTCTTTGCCTGAGGTGATTTTGTATGTTGATATGTCTATGAGTGCACTATTCTTCCATTAAATGGCAATGGCAGTGAGATGGATTAGTGTTCGGCATTATCAATTTTAAGCATCATTAATGTGGAGTTTTAGAAGTTAAGTAATTGAGGACCATTTAACATCAGTCTTGATGTCCCTGTTCAAACTGAAAATGTATACTGGGATAGCCTCACATTAATCAACATGTGATTCCATAATCGGCCTGGAGCAGCAGGGTGACGGTGAGGGATGTTCAAGTAGACTTTGAAAGAAGCATCTTGACACACGTGGTCTTGGTGACTAAGCTGATGGACTTACCAATTGGACTCTTGACTTTGAAATACAATAGAACTAACCAAGGGGGTATGATCATAGCATCCCAGAAGGTCATACATGTACTGAATTCCCCGATCCTCTAGGTGTTTGATAAAATACCCAAGTGAAAGACTTTGGCTAACATATAGAGAAAAGTAGTAGATAATCACATCCCCGAGTGCTTAATTAGATTCTCCAAGTCCAACTTGCAGTAGGATTAGTTTTGTTAAATTTGCATTTAGTTATTTTTAATTCTCATTAGATTGCCTTAGCTAGATATAGTTAAACAGATACAATTATAGTGTCAATTCATACTTCCCTATGGATTCAACCTGGCCACTCCAGTGTTACCCATTACGATGCATGCACATGCGCACTCATTACTAAACCTACTTACGTATGGTCTAGGCGCAACAACTCCTATAGGGCCACTATATGTCAAACCACTCAAACACTCCTCAATTGGTAGTTCTGCTTATCTCCTCTAGGTGCTCTCACTCCTAGGGGCCTCTTGGGGATGAAATAGCCTATAGTGTACATCTTGATCCATAGGACTTCGTATATGTTGTCTAGTGATGTTGCACTCTCTTTCCTCACTAAAATGTTTGGGAGGAGGAGGTGGTGTTGGGTTCATACTAGATGGGTATGACCAATCAGGCTCTTCCCAACTAGAGCCACTCTCTACAACAGGTTCTTATTTTTCACCTGGTGGTTCCATTGAATTGGCTACTTGTTGGCCAAAGGGCACTTTTCTCTATTGGTCTTCTCTAATTGCTTCTTGACCTTCAAGTAAACTTAAAATAATTTGCTCATTGGACTCACAATTGAGCTCTTGAGGTGGAGAGTATGAATTTGGGTAAACATTAGGAGAGTAAGGTGGTCTATGTTGATCACGAATAGACCTTTGTATTGATATGTACTCCCATGCCAAACGTGGAGTATTACCCCACCTCAAATCATATGCCTCATAAGGGGGACCGCCAAATTGATTTCCATAGGATGCAGTGGCTTGCTCAAAGGGAGAGCAACATGGACAGGCTGTAGCACACTCCCTTTGTCTTGAGAGACCCCTTAGGTGGGAGTTGCTAAAAGATGGACCTGGATAAGCAAACACATTATCATCATAATCCTCATACATGGAATGATTATAATAACCATACATCAATCAAACACTCATACTATCAATCCATGCAACGAAATAAACAAATTTCAACATTGTTTTAGACCTAATTGCTTGTATAACGCATAGGGCACAATGTTAACACTTGCCCCTAAGCCACAATATGCTTCTTCAATGACTTGGATCCCGATGGTGCAAGGTATAATGAAACTACCTTGGTCTTTCACCTTAGGGGAACACTTCTCTCTCAAACTGGTGTTGAACTCATCCATGAGGGTTTCCAATTCAGATTCTTCTAACCCATCGTTTTGGATAAAACTTACCTTTTGAACTGAATATAACTACAAATATCCTCTAATGTCTCTATGAGACAAATGGAATTGTGAAGTTTCAAAAAAACTTCAAGAGAGCTTTTTGATTCCAGATCCTCTTTCTGATTTTATAGCTTACTGGGACGTGGATGGGTAGGCCAAACCTTCGTCTCTCCAAACTTCTCTTTTTTACTCACCTGTTTCAGATACTCTTCTCCCTTGTACTCCAAAATAGGAAGATGCTAAATTTTCTCTTTTGGAGTGAGCTTCTCTTTAGGCTGATCTTCTAGCTTATTTTGGGGTGGTGGCTGAAGCAAAATTTCCATTTCTTCCATCTTACTCTCCTCACTGTCCAGATCAGCCTTCTCTACTTCAACCCACTCAAAGGAAGGTCTTTCAGCTTGTTTTACTTCAACACTCTCTAATGAAGGTGGGGCTTGACTCTGCTCTATTGCGATGGAGTCGACCTTGAGGTGCTCTTCTACTTGGGTGGAATTTTGACTAACTTCTTCCAAATCATTTTCTCTGTTCAACTTCTTGAGCCTTTTTCAACAGAAATTCATTACACTGATCCACTCATTCCTTTCCTTCATTCTTTGGATTATCAACTGTGTCACTAGGAAGGAATCCTAGAGGCCTATTTCCTATGGCATTGACTAGCAAACCTAGCTGTATCTCAATGTTCTGGATGGAAGCATCATGGCTCCACACCATTTTAACCACCGACTCCCCTGTAGGAGTTCTCCTCTCAGCTTGAGACTGAGGTTGAAACTATTCTGATGTAGAAAAAAAAATATTTAGTTGTTTAATTGGGGTTGAATTGGTGATTTGAGTTTGAGTTTGATTTAGTTTTGAAATCTTTTTTAGAATATTATTTTAGTCAGAGTTTAAGTAGGACATAAACTCCTTGTTAGGGTTTAATTAGCCTATAAATAGGCTTTATTAAGTGTAATTGCAGAGGTTTTGATGATTAATTTGATTGAAGCTTCTATCTCTCTCTGATTTATCTGATTCGTTCCCCTTTCTTCTTCCCTTTCTTTTTCTTTCTCTCTTTTTATTCTTCACTACTTCTATTGTCTATCCTGTCCTGCATCAGTTGGTATCAAAGCACGGTTCATTTTTCCTTTGACCTACAACATGTCAATCGATTCACCGTCTCATTCAATGCCAACCTCTGGACAAAACCGGGCTAAAATCTCTCCCGTCTTTCTCTTCTGGTTTTCTGTTGCTCCTCTGCTGCAGATTCAAGCTTGCAAAACGTCTTACAGCAGACCGATTGTAAAGGCACAAGCAGAATAGTCCTCCGTCATCTGCAACCGTCGAGTTCTCTTCCTTGACCAAATCCTCCAAGAACCTCAGCGACCAGAACCTCCATCAAGCGAAAATAAGCTCTGGCTTCTGTTTTAGGGATCACGACCAAAACAAAAACAGAAATGGAAGATGAGAAGAAGATGGGGTGAGACATCGCGACTCCAGAACAGAACTTCCACTTCCAGCATGCAGTTTTTTCCTTTCGCTGCCCTATCGCGTTGTCATCCCTTCTTTGCGGCCGATTAAGTGGATTAATCGAAAAGCAAAGGTTCTATCTCCGGCTTATGTTCCACGACAACCTCGCACGAAGTCGCTGATTTTCGACAAACCTCGTGACCTAGGTTCTGGTTTAATACGAGACTTAAGGAATCAGTCCAGCACGGTTCGATTCAGTTCAGCACGCTTTGGTTCGGTTCCGCACATTTCGGATGGTTCAGCACATAACGGTTCTGTTCAGGTTCAGCACAGATCGGTTCGGTTCAGTACAAATCGGCTCAGTCCAGCACCACTCGGTTCGGTTAAGATCATCCCCATTCGGTGCAACTCAACCAGGCTTGGCAGATCTCGGTGTGCCAACCCGGTAAGTTGTAATTTTGCCTCTTGAATATAAATTGATAGATTTATTCAGAGGTTAAGTTTTTATGTGATCTAGGATACTATAGGACTGTTTTTTGTTTAATTCTATTTCGAGCCAGATTGGAATAGAAAAAAGAGAGATAAAAGCAAACAAAAACTCTTTGCATGTTAATTCTTTTGATTTATTTACCTTGTGTTGTTGGTGGAATTTTTAAATACTATTTCTCTAATTTATTCTAGTCTATCTCAGCATTTTGATATTTCTATTTTCAAATTTTCCTTCCATCATGACTGTTAAAGAGTTTGAAGCCAAATTCAATACACTTGAGGACAAACATAACCAACTTGAAAAAAGAGTGACCACCAGTGAGACCAACAGGAAAAACTTCCATGACCGACTTGACCAACTCACCAAAATATTTGAACAATTTACCACATTGGTTCACCGCCTTCATGATGATTATGTGGCTATTCATAGAAACCCTGAAAAGTAGCCACTGAGGGAACCTAGTTGGGAACTGCTTAGGGGTCAAAGTTCTATTGTGTCACCTTCCTATAAGAATGACGGAACCAACCCAAAGGGAATCTTTCCACAACAAAAAACCACCCCATTATTCGACCACAGACCAACTGCTGAGGAGGACATCTTCTCTGATGAAGAATACTCACAGCCGCCCTTGCCTACTCGACCAGGTTATAGAGCTACAGGTAGTCATCGTAACCACTTGGATCGTCCTAGGAATTCTCATGATTAAGTAGGTGACATGTCTAGGAGGGTCAAAGTAGATGCACCTGAGTTCGATGCAAAAGTTAGATCCCAGTGCATTTATCGATTGATTATACAATATCGTAGATTATTTCTAGTGGTACCAAATTAACGATGCTCAACGCATTTGTTTCGCCAAGATGAAGTTGGTAGATTCTTCCAAACGCTATTGGCAAACTGTTCAGTGCCACACTGAACGATTGGGACATCCACCCATTCACACTTGGGTTGAAATGATAAAAAAAATTGAAAGAAATATACCTCCCACCTTACCACAAGGATCAGTTGTTTAACTAGTTGTTAAACCATACACAAGGAGTGTCTAGTGTGGATCAATACATTGCCAAATTTGAAGAATTGATAATGGGGAGTGATATTAATGAAGAACCCCAGTTCACTATGTCTAGGTTTGTTAATGGGTTATGAAGGGATATCAAACGAGAGGTAACTGTCCATGCTCCAGACTCTTTAAAGGAGGCATATCATAAAGCTATAGAATTTCAGAGGTATCTACATTTCCCTCAATCTAGGCGACATTTTAGCCTTTCCAATGACCATCATCAGGGACAACCGACTCCATTTACTAGAGACATCATTGGAACACAACCATAGTCTTGTACCTCATCATGGTGTGCATAAGGTAGCCCAAACCACCTTACCTGCTTCTCAGTCAACAATAGAGTGTCATCATTGTCTTTAGAAAGGTCACATCGCTTCTCAAAGCCCAAATCGCACCTTAGCGTAGGAACATGTTGATGAAAACACAGAGGAGGAGTCTAATGTTTTTATCATTACTCCAATGGAGTATCTATAAGTCAAGACTGATCTATGTGATGATTCTCTTACAGGCGTAACCCACCACTATGCCCTAATGGGCTGCATCTTGCCCATTGCAGCTCCACAAGCCATGAGAACTAAGACTGATGATACCTCCACAAAATATCCCTCTGTTTTTCAAACACATACCAATGGTGAAAGGGAGGTGGTTAACCGTAGTTTGGGGGATTTGCAGAACTGTTTAGTGTGGGACAAGCCTGCTAATTGGACTGCTCTTTTTCCCTTTGGTGCGTTTATCTATAACATTTCTATCCACCACAGCACCGATAGCAGCCCCTTTGAAGTTGCATATAGCATATCCCCATAGCCAACTGACCTTATTTCTTTCACCACAGATTTTTACCCTTCCAATTTTACCCATACTTTTGTTGATCCTTTCTTCAATTTCCGTGCTGAGATTAGGTGAAAAATGGCTTTGAGAAATGATAGTTTTATATTTTCTTCAGATGCACATCATAGGTGTAAGCAATTTCAGGATGATGATTAAACTATGGCTCGTATTACCCCTACACTCTACTCGCCACATGCTTGTTCTAGTGGGCCTTTTGCCTAGTCCTTGTAGGATCGGATCCAATGCATATATACTTGATTTGCCTCCTGATTTTTCTCAGTTCCATGTTCAATGTGCCAGATTTATTTGCTTACCAAGGCACATGTGAGCCTCTTGATTTGCCTTCTTCCATGCATGCAGGTCCATTTCCATTCTTACTCCAGGTTTTTCGACGTCAACCCTGCTCCACAAGATTTATATGTGGACGTTCTAGAAGGCACGCCTGTCACTTCATCTCCTGTTGGCGCTTATTGTTTCTTTGTTCATCGAAAAGATCGCCCCTCAACTGAAGATACTTGGGTTCATGCAGCTGAATTTCTTCCACTAGCTTCTAACTTGTGGAATATCTATTTGCAGTCAAACTCGACGGAGTTGAGTTCTTTTCAACCGGAGGGGAATGGTGTAGAAAGCAAGGATTTAGTTGTTTAATTAGGGTTGAATTGGTGATTTGAGTTTGATTTAATTTAGAATTCTTAATTTAGAATACTATTTTAGTCAGAGTTTAAGTAGGATATAAACTCCTTGTTAGGCTTTAATTAGCCTATAAGTAGGCTTTATTGAGTGTAATTGTGGACATTTTTATGATAAATTGAATTGAAGCTTCTATCTCTCTCTGGTTTCTCTGATTTCTTCCCCTTTCTTCTTCCCTTTCTTTCTCATTGTCTCTATTTCTTCTTCTGTCTTCCTATTCTCTATTCAGTCCTGCATCAGTTCTGTTGGACAAAGCCTGGAT
Organism: Aristolochia contorta; assembly: GCA_022405105.1. NCBI lineage: Eukaryota > Viridiplantae > Streptophyta > Magnoliopsida > Piperales > Aristolochiaceae > Aristolochia > Aristolochia contorta. The sequence continues at coordinate 311,597 of JAHZSQ010000056.1, read as the reverse complement.
AGTTTGATTGCTTAGGAGTTGATTCAACCCCTGGTAATTTATCCACCCAAATTTTGGTTGGTTCCACCAGCCTGGGTTATTGGTGTTGGAGAATGGGTTATTCTCTTCTAGCCTATTTCCTGCATAGAGGACACTTTCAACTGTAGAAGTAACACTTCACTCCAATGACCAACGCCACCACATAAATCACAGCTCACGAATGGGCTCTGGATGGCACTGATATTTAAGGAATCCACCTTATTGTTCAAGGCCTCTATTTGAGCTTGGTCCTCGCTCAGGCGTTACTCTTGATTTCTCCGGCGAACATTGGTAACTGTTTGCTACCATATTTTTCAATAACTCATATGCCTCATGTATACTTGTTCATCAGTGCACCTCCTTCGGCTGCATATTTGATTGTCCGAGTTTGTTTTTGCAATCCATTATAAAAGGTGAGAACCAAAGACCACTTGAGTATAGAATGATGGGGGCACTTCCTCAGAAACTTTTTAAAATGATCCCAAACTTCATATAGGGAATCCTGATCCATCTGAGTGAACATATTAATGTCATTCCTCAACTTAACAATTTTGGCCGGAAGGAAGCATTTGGCCAAAAATTTCTTAGCAAGGTCATTCAAGGTGGTGATTGACCCTGAGAGCAAAGAATTTAATGAATGGTTTATCATGTCCCTTAATGGAAATGGGAACAACCTCAATCTTATCGCGTCATCTGACAACCCATTATGCTTAAATGTATCACAAATCTCAAAGAAGTCGGCTATATACGAATTCAGATCTTCATTAGACAATCCTCAGGATTGCACTAAGGTTGGATCATTTAAATTATTGCGGGCTTGATCTCAAATAATTTTGCCATGATCTCAAATAATTTTGCCATGATTGCAGGTCTTCTAATGCTAGAGTGCATACCCCCTGCTTGAGGTACTGCAAACTCTCTCAAAGATCCTGGCTCTACTTCTTCAACCATATTTCTCTCTCTTCCAAATAAATGGTCCTGCCTCAAATAAGCTCTTACAGTCCTCTAAATCACTGGATCGTAAGGCAACAAGGCAAAGACACTTTTAGCTTGCATACACTGAAGGAGAGAAAAATGATCAGACTAACCTCACTACGACTAAATATTTACACTAATTCAACACGAAACACAAAGCTAATGCACACAACAATGTTGATAAAGTCAGTTACACACAATGCACCCACGCGATTTGGGGCTTATATGTGTGAAATTAAGGTCATTTTAGGGCCATTCTTGTGCGGACAAAGTCCAGAACACACGGAAATGTGAGCGGACCACTTGGGGAAGCTGGGATTTCGTTGGAAATGCTTGGAAACCACTTGGGAAGCTCTTATTGGCCTAGGAAAATTTGTAAATCGCATTTGCAAGCTAGGGGATGCCTTGAAACTCTTGGAAATTTCCTTTCGAAGATCGGGAAACCCTACAACAACATGGGAAACCAATTTTGAAGAATAATCAGAGAAGAAATCAGCATTAGGAGGGCTATTTCCATGTGACAGGTGGATTTTGAGCTTCTAGGGAGGTTTTCTTCTTTGTTTTTACTTCTGATTTTTTTATTCTTGTAGTTGTAGTATAATAATATGTGTTTGAGAGTTAGTTTAAATTGTTATTTGATGTTTGTGATGATGTATAACTAATATCCTCCTTTGGGGAGTGTTGTGTAAGCAATTTCTTAGACATCAGATTGTTCTTTAACTGAATTTGAGGCATAAATAATTGTTTAGCCGTGTGTTTTGTCTTTTAAATATCATATTTTAATGCATTGAATAATTGTACTATCTAGGAATTAATTTCAGTAGTTAATAATAAGTCTTTGTGGGATCAACCTGGACTTATCAGATTTTATTACTTGTATGACATGTGCACTTGCGTATGATACAAAACCCCTTTATTTATTTAAGCGTGGTTTTGTCTAACAAGTTTTTGGCACTGTTGTAGAGGACTTGTGAATTAATTTTGTTACCATTCCTAGCTGTTGTAGTTTAGTCGTAGTTTAGGATTAGTAAATATGTTTCATTAGTGATAGGTTTTTCTTGTTGAAGTGATATTTTTTTTCTAGTGTGTGAATTTTGAGAAGTTTGCTAGTAGGTTGAGTGTCAGCTGTTTAAATTTTAATTGTCAACTGTTTGAATGTTAAGGTCAGTAGTTAGATCTTTGGTTTTTTTGTTTCTTAGTTTAATTTTTTTTAATTTTCTTAAAATCCTAAAAATTTTAAAAAAATAAATGATATTGAAATTGGTTTACTTACGGGTATAGATGATTGCTTGTATGTGAGTTGAATGATGAATTTTTGCTTGAATCGATCCGTGTTTAGAAGGATATGTGTGGAATGAGTATGCATATCCAAGTATATCTTTTAGCATCTCCCACCCATGCGGTCTTTCAAGACCATGGGAGGCTGCTACTATCAGTCCAAACTGTTCTTCCATTGAGCAACCAACTCCATCGTATAGGGAGCAATTTGGCAGTCCCCCTTTTGAGCCACGTAATTCCAGATGGGGCAATGGTCAAAAATATTTATGGAAGGAGAGCCAAATGGATATGTCTTTGGCTGGGTGACATAGATCATCTTTCACACCCAACTTGTACCAAACCTCAAATTCTTCACCCCAAGAGCTCAATGGTGAGTCCACCGAGAATAATATTCTAAGGTTAGTTTCTGAGCAAGAAGTGTCTACAGAAAGTGTTAGTGCCCATTGTCAACTCATTAAATCCATAGGATCCCCATATGAAGATTTAGATCCTGTTGTAGAGAATGGTTATAGTTGGGAAGAGCCTTCTTACCTTTCTTTCACATCTTTTGTGAAACCAACACCACAACCCCCTAAAAAATTAGCCACATATGAGCCTTCAATGGAAGAGACTCTTAGAGCTTTAATGCAAGAGAACACACCGTCTCTTCAAAATTTAGAGCCTTAGGTTAGTAGTTTTATTAAAAAATTAAATGAGAAAATAGGTGTAATTTCATTAGTCAGGCTTTGGAAAACTCTTGGGAGCCAATTGTTGCGCTAAATAGGTCAGAATATGAAAATGGGCTCTTTCAGCCCATGGAAGCCCCTAGGAGTGAGAGTTTTCATGAGGAAATTATAGTAGAACCACAGGCGATGGAGCCAAAAGTGATTCAGTGTGATAATGTAATTTTTAGGAGAGAGGTTTAGAATTTTGGGTTTATGACCCAACATTTGATGCATTTTTCCAATCATATTTTGGAGAATCCCTGGGTGGTTTGACTCATCGTAGATTTATAGGAACTGACCCACACTTGAAAGAGAGTGGCCCACTTTCTTCCTCACTTGTGCTGAATTTTGAAGAGGGGCGGCAACAGCCTGAAATTTTTGAAGAGGTGGAATGAAAATTGAATTCTAGTTTGAGGCAAGGGATAGAGCTTGAAGAACACCTAAAGAAATATCCCTTGGACATTTGGATACGCATTCAAGTCAAAAAACCAATTTCAAATGAAGGAATGAGTTTGCAATTAGAAAATTTGGCTGGTTTTATCCTTCCATCCTATGAACCAACCTTAGGCACTAGATTGAAAATTTTGATAGGTAAGGTTGCAGACGATTGGGAACATCTTGCACGTCACACAATGAATTTACATGAAGTACAAGAAGCGACCACCCTTCACCCCTATGAATGTGGGGAGCCACCTCTACAAAGTTTTAAGGTAGAAATATAATAAACCAAAAGTGGCTCAACTTCCCTTTTGATACGGGTGGAATAAGATCGGATACCTATTTTGTTCTCCCACTCTTTCAATAAAAAAATATTAAGATCTCTACTTTGTAGGAATGTTTTAATATTAACTTGTATAGTTATTTTAATGTTAGAGTAACTTTATATGCTTCCATGCTGAATTTTGTCATTCCACCTCTACTAATTCTTTCTTTTTATATACCTATCACTTTTATTGCATGATTGAGCTAAATCGGATTTTGGGACTGTACTTGGAAGTTTAACTGCCGAAAAAGAGAAGGAAGAAATCAAAAATCAGAAAAAAAGAAAAGAAAAAAAAATAAAAAAAGAAAAAAAAAAGAAAAGAAGATGAGAAGATCTTTCAAAGCTAGAAAAAGAAAAAGAGAAAGCTAGCAAAACTCTAATCAACTAGCAAGTTTTGAAAAGCTTTGTTGTTCAAGATGAAAAGTTGGCGAATAGAGGGCAAAGTCCGGAACGCACGGAAACACGCGGGGAATGCCAAGGAGAAGCACGAATGTTTCTGTAAATGGTTGGAAATCACTTGGGGGCCTCTAATAGGCCTAGTAAATCTTGGAAATCACATGTGCAAGCTGGTGAATGCCATGAAACTCTTGGAAATTGCCTTGGGGAGCTCAAAAAACCCTACAACAGCATAAGAAACCACTAAAGAAGTAGAACCAGAGAAGAAATCAGAATTAGGAGGGCGATTTCCACTTGAGAGGTGGATTTTGAGCTTGTAGGGAGGATTTCTTCTTTGTTTCTTTGTTTCTATTTCAAATTTTGTATTTTTTAGTCGTAGAATAATAAACATATGTTTCAATATTTGTTTAAATTGTAATTTGATGTTTGTGATGATGTTTAACTAATATTCATTTTCTTAGACTTCAAATTGTTATTTTACTGAATTCAAGGAATCAATAATTGTTTAGTCGTGTGTTTTGTATTTTAAATATCATATTTGTACGCATTGACTAAAGACATTAATTTTGACCTAATTTCAGTAGTTAATTCTAAGAGTCTGTGGGATCGACTTAGACTTACTAGAATTTATTATTTTAATGGCACATGCACTCGTGTACAACACAAATCCGTTTATTTATTAAAGTGTGGATTTTCTCTAACAGGTTGGCATGTAAGTACGCCTATACTTGGGGTCAATTTGTCATAGTCTTTCGATTGGTGCATCTTTCAACCGGACTAGGAATTTTATCACATTTGTTTGACATTTTTGGTGACCCAGATCATCACGTTGGATTCGGTTGACAACCTTCGTTATGGATGTCTGGATGTGGATAGGGGCCCTAGGAGGTTTTCATCTTTCCGGATATCCATCCTCCTTATACTTCTTGAGTTGGCTTACGAGGAATACATTGTGCATATTCCAGTCTCGGGGTAGTTGGAAATTATTCGCCACCTTCCCCACCTAGGCTATGGTTAGTGGAAATTAAGTCGTGTTTTTAAGGCTATCTTTTGATATAATTGTGTTACAATTTCACTAACGTTTGGCGTTGTTTTTGTAGGTTTATATTTTATATTAAGAAAAACACCAATTGGGATGAAAAAGAGTCAACATACACGTTTTGGGCCTAAAAACACCCCATTTTGGAGCAATTGAGAAGCCGGCGCCGCATGGCGTCAGATTGGAAGCCATGGCACGAAGTAGAGAAATACAATGTTCATGACGCCAGAGTCGAGGCCATGACATCAGAATGACGAATGCAAAAGCAAAGTGTCTGATGCCACATGGTGCCAAGATCGAAGCGGCGACATCGCATGAACAAGGACTGTGAGCATGGAAAATGGCAAGTGTTGAGCACCTCACCTCCCAACTCAGTGCAGGGGCACTGAAGCAGCAGAACATTTCTGGTATGAGCTCCCTGGTGCTCAATTCCAGTGCTGGAGCGGTCACCCTCACTCATCTAGTGCCCCGGCGCTCAACTCCAATGCTGGAGCGCCCATCCTCACTTACCTAGTGCCTCAGACGCTCAATTCCATTTCAGGAGCACTGGCGGAATGAAGGAAAGGAAAGCGCGACGCCACAGAATCGTATGGTGCCATGCTCAGCGCCAAGACTTGGTGCCATTGGAGGAACCCAACACCACGTGGCGCCGGATCACTTAGAGCACTAAAAAATGGGAATCTTTCAGACTCCCCTATAAATAGTTATTATAAATGCACTTTGGGCATCTTGCCTCTATGCCTCAGAGGTTGAGCTAGCATTAGGAGTGAAGTAGACACACATTTAGAGTTTAAGGGAGGAAGAAGGAGTCCACGAGCAAAAAGGGAATTTTTTGCCCTTGGTCCATCTTTTCTCTTCATTTATTTGTATATATCTCGTCCACACATGTATTTAATGTTCATGGATATGGATTCTTCCCTAATCAAGACTATGTGTAGCTAAGTTTCATTTGAGGGTAAGTGAAGTAATGTGCTTCTGGGTTTGGATTCATGTAATTTCGGCCCTTCAAGTTAATCTAGTGCAATTAATTTTTAATTTAGTATAAGTGACCGTTGGGGAGCTATTCACATGAAAACATATACAAGATGAGAGAAATATCTCACCATATATCAAGATAAACATAAATCTAGACTCAAATACGAGTTCTATCTCAAAATAGATGAACAAGATGATGGAAAAGAGAAATAGGGATAGAAGAAATTCATAAAAGGTAGCTCCTTTGGCGGGAAACGTTCTCCCATATTGAAACTCCTCCATCGGCGGCTTCAAATCTGTGCTTTGGTGCTTTTCTAGAGACCAAAATCACCCCTAAATTGCTCTCACGCTTTTTGCTTCCGTTCTCGAAAATGACCTAGTAATGGCCTTTTGTAGGCATGCAGTAAGTTGTCGACGCCACACGGTGTCGCCACAATGCTGTGGCATTGCAAACTGTAGCGAGCGGGAACTGTAGCGGCGTGGAACTGTTCTGACGTGCAAAATTGTACTGTAGTGGCGTGGCACTGTAGCACAAAATCAGTACTGTGGTTCAGATGGGATCTGTTCCAATGGTACAGTGCTTCAGCACTGGGTTCGGTCGCCGAGGCACTGTGATAGTGATTGGCACCATGTGGCTTCAACTTCTGCATTTAACCATTTTGGACTTTTTTCTTCATTTTAGCTTTAATATGGGGGCAAGATTTATTCTGTTGGCTTTATTTTGCATTTTGTATGCTTTCCTTGCATAAGAACAACCAAACTAAGTCAAATGGGGATAAATACATAAATAGGCTCAAAAGTATATGAAAGTGGGAGCACAATATCAACTAACCAACAGACATCCACACCCTTTTTGCGTTTTGGATAATATACTCCTAGCTTTGATCTATCACTCTGTTCTCCCAACTTCAGCAGGTCATTCGAGTAGACCTAACAACTCTATATCAAATTATCTGGGATCTATATGTAGGAATTAAGGGTCAGCTCGGTACTTCATTCAGTTCCTCGTGAGATCAACCTGGACTTTCCAGACTTTATTACTTGACTATGTGTGTACTTGCTCAAATCTGGGTCAATGCTAGTTTGTATTTCTAGTATATTTATTCAATTGCTAGAGCAGTGAGTCTCTTACTTATTTCACTAGTAGAAAACTGGCTTTGAGGGGAAGGTGTTGAAAGGTTTCTCACTTTCAAGCTTGTTTAGTACAAGGAATCGCGCTTCCACGAAAGAGAAAAGAGCAAACCCCACGAAGGCCTTACTGAAAAGAAGAAATCGTCTGGCCAATAATATGTTTAAAAATATGGTAGAAGAAGATAAAGAACCGAGATTGGAAAGGACAGGTCATGTAATAATACCATATTCTACTGCAGAGTTTTCTAACAGCTCTCTAAATCCATGAATCAATCATAGATTCAGTAGGAAATCAACTCCGTTGAAGATTAGGAAACTAACTTGGTATTCTGGTATTTTTTATTTATGTACCGTGGGGAGGAGCTATCTGCTGCTATCGTATAAGTTGGCAGCAAGCTATTGAATTGATCAGTACATAATCTCTGCCATCCGTTCAAGAAGGAGAATTTCTATCAATATCTACTTGTAAGTTTGTTAGCAAGTTTTAGTAAGTTATCTGTTTTTGTTTTTGTTTTTGGTTTTCTTTTCTCTGTGCAGCTAATTGTGTTTAGAGATAATGTGTTTCATCGAAGAAAGCTGCAGGATGTCTAGCGCCTTGTTTTACATCACAATTTGTAGAGAAATTAAAGCTTTATTTCTGCTGATCACCATTTATTACCAAGAAATAAATTGAATTGAAGGCGTGGACTGATGAGTGCAAGTAAATATAGAATTCAAGATTTAATGTGATTACAAGAAAAGTTTTTAATAGGTGAATATCTCCATATCCAGAAATGTATTGATTTCTCTGCTAAATTCCCACTACCAAGTAAAATTTATTAATATTTTTTATTTAACTTACTCCATTTTTTATTTCAAAAAAATCAACTCTTATTCTTTATTGTGAAATCCATAAAATGAAGATATTTTTACGGAAAATTTTGTTTTCTTGTGTGATCACTTTCCAACTTATATATCTCCAATAAGTGAAATTCATTAAATGCCTAGCCACATCTAATAAGTGAAATTGTACCATATATATATATATATATATATATATATATATATATATATCCATAGGCAAATTCAAAGAAAGTCGCTTATTCATCAAAGAAGAAAATTCAATTTGAAAATTTTTTGAATGGTATATGTTGCATCCGCGGGGTTTTGGATAGTTCATGAAAGAAAGTATCTACAAATTCATATCATTTTAGAACGAAATTTGATATGCGGCACGAGTTACCTATGCACACAAGCGCAACGTCTTTGGAGTACGAACATGCGCAAGACGGCACAGCAAGGGCGGATGCGCACATTCATGTGCATGGACAACAGACTGACCAGCATGCCCATGTGGGGCTGCATGAACCCCACTCACACAACCACAAGGGAGAAACCATGCACGTCTCAAGCACCGACGCGGTTAGAGGCATCAAGATGCAAGGAAGACCACATGGTGCAACTTAGAGAAGGAAGAGCATACTTACGGTGAGCCCAGCAACATAGAATAACATGGTGAATGACATGGTAGCTGTCATGGCATCTACATAACATGGCGCATGAGGGGGCACTTGACTAGCAATGTGACGTGGCATACATGAGTTGGCAAAACACATGGACCAGGTGCTTAATAGCTGGGCCTCTAGGCCGGGATCTTTTCCAAGGCCTCCGCCGAGCATCGCAACGCCAGAGGGCTCTTCCGAGGCCTCAGCTGGGCGTCAACACGCCACTCTTCGGAGGTATCCACTGGGTGTTTCGATGTCGGGTATCTTCTGAGGCCTCCGCTGGGTGTCGCGATGTCAGCGCATCTTCTGAGGTCTCCGCTGGGGTTTGTGAAGCCAGGGCCTCTTCCGCGGCCTTCACTGGGTGTCACGACGTTGGAGACCTTTTCTGAGGCCTCCGCTGGGAGACGCTCGGTCCTCTTCAGTTGCCTCCGCTGGGCGTCGTGATTCTGGGGCCTCCTCCCAGGCCTCAGCTGGTCGTCACGATGCCGGAGGCCTCTTCTTAACCCTCCGTTGGGCGTCGTGGTTCTGGGGCCTCCTCCCAGGCCTCCGCTGGTTGTCATGATTTCGGAGGTCTCTTCGGAACCCTCTGCTGGGCATGGCAATGCCAGAGGCTTCTTTCAAGGCCTCTGCTCGGCGAGGCCACGCCGGGGGCTGTTCCGAGGCCTCCTCTTCTCCAGGACCTCTTTCGAGGCCTCCAATGGACATCGCGACGCCGGAGTCCTCTTAGGAGGCCCCCACTAGGTGTGGCGACCTCGGCGGCCGCCACCGGGCGTCGTGATGGGGGGCTCTTATGATGCCTCCACTGGGCATGGCGACATCGGTGGCCTCGGAAGAGGCATCCGGTGGGCATTGCCATACGGAGGCATCTTCTGATGCCTCTGCAGGGCATGGAGAAGACGGGGCCTCTTCCGTGGCCTCCGCTGGGAGTGGCCATGCTGGTGCCTCTTCCCAGACCTCCGGTGGGCGTCACCACGCCGAGGCCTCTTTCGATGCCTCCGCTGGGCGAGGTGATGACGGGGCCACTGCCAAGTGCTACACTGCAGGGGGCGAAGCCGGGGGCCTCTTCCGAGTCCGCTGTTGTACGTCACCTCCCTAGGGCTTCTTCCAAGGCCTCTGCTGGGCGACTCAACACCGGGGCCTCTTCCGAGTCCTTTGCTGGGTGAGGCCATGCTGGGGCCTCTTCCGAGCCCTCCGGAGGGCGTGGCGACACTGGGCGTGGGAATGCCGGGGCGTCATCTGAGGCCTCTGCTTGGCATAGCGACGGTCGAGGCTTCTATCGAGACCTCCATTTGGCGTTGCGATGTCGGGACTCTTCCAAGGCCTCTTCTGGGGGTAGCAAACCCGGAAGCCTCCGATAGACGTGGCCATGCCGGAGCTTCTTCCGAGGAATCCCTTGGGCGTCGTGACACCAGAGGCTTCTTCCGAGGCATCCGCGGGGCTTGGCCACGCCGGGGTGTCTTCAGAGGGCTCCTTTGGGTGTGGCCATGCTGAACCCTCTTCCGAGGCCTCCGCTGGGCGTGGCCATGCTGGAGGCTACTTCCGAGACCTCTGCAGGGCATCGCAATGCCGGGGCCTCTTCTGAGGCCTCTGTTAGGCGTCGCGACCCCAGAGAGATTTTCTAGAGCCTTCGATGGGCGTCCAAACGCTTGAGGCCTCTTCTAAGGCCTTGCCTGGGTGTCGCCAAGCCGGGGCCTCTTCCGAGGCCTCCTCAGGGCATCGCCATGCCGGGGCCTCTTCCGACGCACTCATGTCCAGCGCCAAAAAAAGCTATCGTATAAGAAATACCGGTAATACGACTTTCTCCAAACTTGTTTCAAACCATACTAAATCTTCTTTAACTTACAGACATAATTCATCTTTGCCTATGACCACAAAACGTTCAAGCAGCTCCATGTGAATTTCCTCCTCTAAGTCACCATGGAAAAAAGCTCTTTTCATATCTATCTGTTCAACCTCTGATTCAGGAGAAGCGGCTAAACCAAACAGAAATCGAATAGATGACATCTTGACAACAGGTGAGAAAATCTTATCAAAATCAATCCCATTTTTTTGACTAAAGCCTTTAGCAACCAATCTTGCTTTGGACCTCGGGACTAATAAAGTTTCTTCATTCTTCTCCCTATAAATCCATCTATTTTTCAAAGCTTTTTTATCTCTAGGCAGCTTCACCAAATCAAAAGTGTGATTATCAAACAATCAGGCTCCTCACCATCCGTCAGAAGTATATACTAATTGGGAGGATACCAACTAGAAGGCCTACGATCTCTAGTGGATCTTCCAATTAAATTCTCAGATTCCTCAACATGTGCCTCTTCTAGATCATCATATACTTCTTGCACATGAACATCTACCTCATCTGCAGAATCATGATCACCAATAGTATAATCATTGTGTACATCATCGTGCACATCAACATGAATCTCAGTCTCAACTGCATCAGGTACACCTGTAAGAGGAACTGGAACTGAATCCATCAAATCATCATCTTGAGCCTTTAATTTCTCTGTCTTGTTAATGTCTTTACTAATTGGATTTCCATAAAAATCACTTCACAACTTCTGACAAGCTTCTTCTCAACAGAATCAGAACATCTACAGCCAAACTCATCTTGACCATAGCCAACAAAAATGAATTGTCTCGCCTTGGCATCTAGCTTGGATCTTTCATCTTTGGGAACATTAACAAAGCATTTGCAACCGAACACACGTAGGTGGTCATAGGAGACATCCCTACCATACCACACCCTGTCAGGAACATTTGCAACCAAAACAACAATGGGAGTTATATTAATTACATGTGCAACTGTATATAAAGCCTCACCCCAAAAGGATCTAGGCAATTTGCTTATGATAGTAAACATCTAACTCTTTCCACTAGTGTTCGGTTCATCCTCTCTGCCAAGCCATTCGTCTTAGGAGATTTAGGAGGTGTCTACAGATGTCTGATACCCAGTTTTCTGCAGTATGCATCAAATGGCCCACAATACTCACCTCCATTATCAGTGCGAATACATTTATGTTTTTACCTTGTTTCTCTCTCAAAAGCAACATGAAACTCAATAAATGCATCAGGTACTCGATCCTTTGACTTCAATACTTTAACCCATAGCTTCCTGGAGTGATCATCAATAAAAGTCACAAAATATAATCCACCACTAAAAGTCTTTACCTTTAAAGGACCACAAACATCTGAATGAACCAATTCAAGTAATTCACTTTTTCGTGAAGGACCATAGTGTTTAAAGGAGACTCTTCTTTATTTACCAACAAAACAATGTTAACATTTGTCTAACTTTGCGCCTTTCAATCCTGAAAGCATATTCTTCTTAGCTAGAAAATTAAGTCCATTCTCACTAATGTGACACAATCTCTTATGCCATAATTCAGAGAATCTATCAATCTCAACAGCATGAACAAGTCCATTACATAAAAAGCTTACAACCAATACAAACTAGAAGACTTTTTACTTCTAGCAGCAATAAGAGAACTTTTAGTAAGCCGCAATTGTCCACATAACATAGTGCACTAACCATCACCATCAAGCTGACTAGCAGAGATTAAATGGAATCTAATATCTGGTGCATATCAATTTACCATAGTGCAATACCCGTCATCAAGATCGTCTGGTGAGATGGCAAATGTGCTTCTCGAGATATCAATTTAACATTGAACATATCTCTGGAATAAAAAAATGCTTTTGCTGATGCTCTAACTCGGGAGTTTTCTCATGTCTGCAGGGACGACGCCACCTAGAGGCGATAAAAGCTCCAACCAAAGTGAAGAGGGAAAAACCTCAGGATTAAACTTAATACTTTGCATTCTACTTTGACCTCGTCAAAAGATGGATGAACTATGTAGGCTTAAGCGTCAACTTCAAACTTTCGAATCAGAAGTTCAGACAACCAAGCTGAAGATTTCTCTTCTCGAAGAGAATCAAAAGGTCATTTCAGAACCTTGCCCTGTTAACAAGAACAGCATGCAATTTGAAGCTAGTTCATCTTCACAGGTTGACGGTAAAGACATATCAAACCCTGTTATGGCTATTGCTATGCTAAAAAGCAAGATAGATGTACAGACATCTACTCCAGGATTATCTGGAATTGTTCAGGTGGTTACCCTAGCTGAAATTACTGGGTTACGTCCCGGTTCTGTAGGAATTCAAACCCCTTTTGAAAAATTTAAGTGTAAAACCTTAGCTACCACTCACACTGGTAAAAATGACTTATCCAATAAGTCTGACACCGATGACCATTATGGTCTTCGGGCCTTGAAAAAGGCAACAAAACCTGTTTTGTTTACCGATGTGATTTATTTGGAAAAGGAGAAAATAATGGTAACTCTTGGACGAATCCCTTCTAATAAAAACACAGCTACTCCACAACCTTCCAAAGATAAGATTCTTGGTACCCCTCAAGACTTTATCGAGTTTGCATACCGATTACCCGCTCTACCGTCTTTCCGATTACTGTTCTACCGTTTCAAGGAATAAAATAATATTACCCATTTACCGTTCTACCATTTACAGTTCTACCGTTTAATAGATGGGACGGAAACGGATATAGCTCTTCCGAACCCGTTTTACCCGTTTATCGTTTAAGTAAGGGTAATATGGTAAATTTATATATTCATTTATATTTAACAAAAAATTTATTTTTTCATATGTATAACCTATTATCTTTCCAATAAGTTTTTTTATCACTTATGATAAAAATTATTAGAGTTGAAAACTTTGGAAATAATTCATAATTAGGATAGTACCTCTTAATCTAAGATTAACAAATATTTCATTTTTTTCTTGGAAATAACAAATTTTATAAATATGTCAAATCTTTCTATAAATAAAACAATCATTATACAAAAATAAATAAATTATAATTCATAATTATATAATTTATATAAATACATTATATTTCATAATTAAATAACCATACAAAGATAAATATAATAATAAAAAATATACACATGTATCATATATTTATCAATTTTATTAAATATTTATTATAAATGACAACAATCAACATAAAAAAGTAAAATTTATTAACAATGCAAATAACTTATCAACTATGTTACTATGTACAAATTGAAACTCAAAAGCTTAGCCCTTGGGAAGGTTAGATTGAATGATTGGAATGGAAGGATCCAATTATGAGACTTGTAGCATTGCAAGTTGTTTAGGTTTGTAAAATACTTCTCTTAGTTATTGCTTCACAAAGATACTTTGTTCAAAATTAGTAAACAACCATTCCAACAAATATTTTTCTTTGTGGAAAAGGAAATCCTTTTTGTTGAAGATTTTGAGAACTGAAGTGTGCAAATACTTGTTTGTTGTTTAGAAAATTTTGTATCAATGATTTCAATATATCAAATGTATATAAGACATCAATTATAGAGTGCAATGCAATGTATATATTTGAATTTGATTTTTGTGTTGTCAAAAGTTTGTAAGTGTTGGAACTCTGAAAGAGAAGGTGTTATATAAATATATCTACTATTTTACTTGATATATATTTAGAATTAATTTTCCTTAATTTTTCTGTTTTATTGGTTTTTTATTGTTTTTATAATTTTGATTATTTTTTCTTAATTTACCCGTTTATTACCCATTTTACCCGATTACCCGTCGGAAAAAGGGGTAATAAACAGAAACAGAATAGCCGGAATTAAATGGTAAACGAACGGTAAACAGGTAAGGGACCCTAAACTGTAAACGGGTAAGGGACCCTAAACGGTAGACGGGTAAGGGACTCTAAATGGTAAACGGTAAACGAAAAGCCCTTACCCGTACCGTTTATTACCCGTTTACATCCCTAATCTCAGGACCAAGTTCAATATTATCCGATTTCTACTTCACCGAAGATGGAAAAAAGATCAGTTATTACAATGATAGTCAAGAACATCTATTTAACTGAAAACTTAAAAGACATTTCCATGCTGCCGCAAGGAATAAGAGGAGTTAAGACTTTTCGCAAGAAGACTGTCAAGAATGACATCAAGAATCCGATCTTTCTTCATTTCACATCCACTTTAGTGGACTGAACGGAACAAAGACAAACACTAAGTCAGAAGTAAAAAAAGGAAGGAATTTTCAGCGATGACTTAGAACCACTAAGTCAGGAAGAAGTTGATAATATAAGATTACAGAAATTTAACTCTTTAATTTCTATAATCTAGAAATTGAACGATGAATCTTGCATTAAAATAAACTATGCAGATTCTCACGTATTGGTTTTTCTAATACTAAAAAACCTTGGAAGAAAAATCCAGATGATATCAGCGGCATCTAGAAGTTTCAAAATATCTTCAGAAAAGGAGAAGTTTGCCAGCTGATCAGCAAGATAAAGTAAAATCATTCCTGCTTATCCTGTCGACAGGAGACGACAAAATACGCCGACGCTTCATTACAATCTCTAGAAGCATCTTCAGCCACGTCATCATCCACCAACGGAAACAACAAAGGCGGCGCCTCAAAAGAAGATTGAAGAGAATCTTTTCACTTCAATATGATGTTGCAACGTCATCCCTGACTTTGCACCAATAAAGTAGTTTGGTTTTCCACGGCTATATAAGTGGATCACTGGTGAGATTTATGACTATCATTTCTATTATTGTCTAATTCATGTTTAAAGTATTTGTCCTTATGTAGATCTAGGTTGATTGCTTAGAATTACTTTGCGAAAGATTCAATTCACCTTTTGTGAAGAAAAATTTTGTTGTTATAGAATCCAATTTCGACAATAAAATTAAACATCTTAGCCCTAAGATTAGAGCTAATGAAGAAAAGATTAATCAACTACGATCTATTTTAGAAGGAACAAAGCAAAAACTCTTTGATCTCGAAAATATTCAAACCTCTTTATTTGAAAAGAAAATTGAATTAGAACAGATGAAGTTTCTTGCCTTACTAATGATTCTCTCTAACTATACGTTTGGCAAAACTTCTGTAACTTAACCTGATTCTCAACCCGAATAAGGTAACCCCACTCATCTGGTATCAGATCCATGTTTTGATATAATTTGAAGATGATTTATTTTCACCATCTTAAAACTATCATTGAAGGATGTAGAAAAATGTCTAGTGGAGGCCTTGGAAGCAGCCTCAGCGTCGTGACGCCCTGGCCTCAGGGTTGCAACACTGAAGTTATCTTTTTATTTAAAAAAATACCATTAATTTTATGAAATATATTAAAACCAATAGTAAGTTAAATATTTATAAAGAAAATATATATTCGGCTTCACAAATTAGTTTTTGGATTTAAAAATTATTTTTTGGCTTTAAAAAATATATTCACTGGTGGTTTTAAATTTGTAAGTAAGTTTTTAAATTAATTTTACCTAATTAACCAATTTTACAATGCAGTTTTGTAGAACTTATCAAATTTAAATAACTCAATTATAAAATAATTATATCTTATCGACAACAGGATCAAAGTATGATCCCGCTACCAAATTGGTATTCCTCATTTCTGCACTTCGGCCTCGCAATATAAAGGGGGCCATTTTTTAGGAGCCAATGATGAGAGCGTTACTAGATGTTTTATCAAAGCAAAAGACCGCTAGTGACGAGAAAACCTTTTCCAGCAGTTTCTCCTCCTCGGGAGAAAACAAATCGCCGGTAATAAATATTTTACCTTTGAAATGATATTTGCAAGCATGCCTTTCTATTTACTGCTGGTAAATATATTGTTTCAGAATATTTCATACAGGACGGTAAGTTGTTTTTTAAAAAAAACAATTTTACCGATGGTTTTAAAATTGTCCATAAGATATTTTTTTTTTTGAAAAGCAAATATCGTTAATTTTAGAAAAAAATTAAAACCACAGGTAAGTTAAAATTGTTTTAAATATTTTTAGTTTTTAAAAAATATATAAAACTGCAGGTATGTTTTAAAAAAATACTATTCATTTTAAAAAATATATAGTAAACCAGCCGAAAAGTTAGTTTTTTAAAAACTTTATTCGTTCTTAAAAAATATGTTTACATGAGATCTAGTGAATTATGTCTTTTTAAAAAATATATTATTCGTTTTAAAAATACTTTAAATCTACTGGTTAGTAATATTTTTTTAAAGAATAGTTACAGCCAGTTTTGAAACCTTCTTCAAAAGCCTATTCGATATATATATATATATTTTAAACAAATAGTGTCTAGAAAAAGTTTTACTGGTAGATTTGACACCATCATTAAAAAATATTTTTTTTAGAATGCTTGAAATTTATATTTTTTTGAAAAATATTTTTCCTTTGACAAAAGTATAAATTAACAGCATCTACTTAATATTTTTTAAATAAATTAATTAAAACCTAACGAAAGTAATATTTTTTAAAATAAAATAGTTAACTGGTGTTTTGAAAATGCCTTAATCCGCTGGTAGGTTATATTTTTTAAAATAAATTTTATTCATTTTAAAAAAATTTAATAAAACTGTAGTTAATTTATATTTTTCTAAACGAACGGTAAGTTATATAGTTTTTAAAAAATATTATTCGTTATAAACATTTTATTAAAACATCTGGAAAGCTGAATTTTTATTTTAAAAAATAATTTTCGCATTAAAAATATTTTAAAACTTTAGGCACCAAATATTTTTAATTTTAAAAAAAAAATTTTACTGCAATTAAGTTATATTTTGTTTTTATATTTTAATGGTTTTAAAAAAATATTATTGTTGGGCGTCGCAACGTTGGGGCCTCTTCAGTGGCCACGCCAGAGGTCTACGCTGAGTGTGGCCGTGCCCTTGATTCATCCAAAGCTTCCACTGGGCGTGGCCACGCCGGGGCCTCTTCCGAGGCCTCCACTGGGCGTCGGCACGCCGGGGCCACTTCCGTGGCCTCCGCTGGGTGTGGTGACGCCGGAGCAGAAGATCTCCATTAGGAGTCCCGACGCCGGAGACCACTTCCGAGGACTCCTTTGAGTGTCTCGACTCCGGAGCCCTCTTCCGAGGCCACTATTGGGCATCCGGACGCCGGAGGCCTTTTCCATGGCTTCCGCTGGGGGAGGCGACGCCGGAGGCCTTCGGAGGCCTCTACGGAGGCCTCCATTGGGCGTGACCACGCCAGGGACTCTTCCGAGGCCTCCGCTAGTCATGGCCACGGCGGGGCCACTTCCTAGATCTCAGCTAGGTGTGTCCATGCCGGGGCAGCATTGGAGGCCATGGCCGGACGTCGCCACACTGGGGACTCCTCCGAGGCCTCCACTAGGAGTGGCGACGCCGGAGGCCTCTTCCTAGGCCTCCAGTTGGCGCCGCAATGCCGGAGGCCGAGGCCGAAGCTGGGCGTGCCGACGGCGGAGGACACTTTCGATGCCTCCGCTGGGCGTGGCGACGCCGGAGGCTTCTTACGAGGTCTCCTTTTGGCATCGCAACGCCTGAGGCCGAGGTTTACACTGGGCGTGCCCACGCTGGGGGCGTCTTCTGAGGCTTCCGCTGGGCATGGCGACGCTGGTGGCCTCTTCTGAGGCTTCCGCTTGGCGTGGTGACACTGGAGGCCTCTTTCGAGGCCTCCACTAGTCGTGCCTATGCCGGGGCCTCTTCTGAGGCCACCATTGGGTGTGGCGATGCTGGGGCCTTTTCCGAGGCCTGCGCTAGGTGTGGAGGCTCCGGAGGCCTCTTCCAAGACCTCCATTGGGACTCCCGACGCCGGAGGCCTCTTCCTAGGCCTCTATTGGGCATCCCGACGTCGGAGCCCTCTTCCGAGGCCTCCGCTGGGCGTGGCCACGCCGGGGCAGCTTCCCAGGCCACGGCTGGACGCACCCACACTGGGGAGTCTTCTGAGGTCTCTGCTGGGCGTGGCGATGCCGGAGGCCTTTTTTGGAAACCTGCGATGGACTCACGACACCGGAGGCCTCTTCCCAGGCCTACGCTAGGCATGGCCACGCCAAGGTCTCTTCCCAGGCCTCCGCTGGGCGTGGCCATTCCGGGGCCTCTTCCCTGGCCTCCGCTGGACGTGGCCACACCGGAGGCCACTTTCACGGCCTCCGCTGGGTGTGGCCACGCTAGAAGTCTCTTTCGAGGCCTCCATTGGGCGTCGCAAACCCAGAGGCCTCTTCCGATGCCTCCGCTGGGGGAAGAGATGCTGGAGGCTTCTTCCACGGCCTCCGCTGGGCTTCCCCACTTCGGGGACTCCACTGAGGCCCCCACTGGGCGTGGCCACATCGAGGCCACTTCCATGGCCTGCGCTGGGCGTGGCCACACCGAAGGCCTCTTCCGAGGGCTCCATTGGGAGTCCCACGCCGGAGGACTCTTCTGTGGCTTCCGATGGGGGAGACGCCGAAGGCCTCTTCCAATGCCTCCGCTGGGGATCGCCACGCAGGGGTCACTTCCGAGGCCTCTGCTGGGAGTCGCGACGACGGAGGCCTCTTCCGAGGCCTCCGCTGGGCGTTGCCTCGCAGGGGCCTCTTCCAAGGCCTCCGCTGGCTCGTGACGCCGGAAGCCTCCTTACTGGCCTCCGCTGGGCGTCGCGATGCATGGGCCTCTTCTGAGGCCTCCGCTGAGCTTCGAGACGCCAGGGTCTCTTCCGAGGCATTCGCTGGGCATGGCCCACCTGGTCCTCTTCTGAGGCCTCCGCTAGTTGTGGCCCGCCTGGTCCTCTTCTGAAGCCTCCACTGGACGGGGCCTCTTCCAAGGCTGCCACTGGGCAAGGCCGTCTTCCAAGGCCTCCACTCCGTCTCAGAATTACAAATTTAAAAAAACAAATTAACTTAAAAAATAAAATATATATACCTTACTGGCAGTTTAGAAAAAAATAATTTATTAGCAGTTTTAAAGTATTTTTTAAAAACAGAGTAAGATTTATTATAAAAATAATAATTTACCTATGATTAAGGAGTTTTGAAAAGCGTCGCTAACGTTTTTTAAATAAAAATGTAACTTTCCAGCCTATTATATATCTATATATATATATATATAATTTTAAAATGAACAATATTTTTATAAAAAAATAAATCTTATCGAAAATTTTAATTTATATTTTTTTATACTGAATAATATTTATCAAAAATATAAAACTTATTAGTGGTTTTAATATATTTTTGTAAAACCAATAATACTTTTATAAAAATATTCTAAAAATTGAAAATTACCAGTGGTTTAATTTATTTTCTAAAATGAATGTTATATTTTGTAAAACAAATGGGGACCTTACATACGATTTTAAAACCACCAGAAAAAATATTTTTGAAGGCGAGTAATTATTTTTTGAAAGAAAAGATAATACCTGTTACTAATTTTTTAAAATATAAATAATTTTCCTGAGGATTTAATGTTATTTTAAAATTAATAATATTTTATTCAAAAAGAATAACTCACCAGAGGTCTGCTATAAATATTTTTTAAAACGAAAAAATGTTAAAACAATAACTTACTTTCTGTTTGAATATATGTTTTTATAAAAAAAGATTAAGGACCTGCAGGTTTAATTTAGTTTTTAAACGTAAATTTTTTTTAAAATAAAAAATTCAACTTTCTGTTGGTTTTAATGTATTTTCTGAAATGAATTATATTTATTTTTTAGAAAAGATAACTTACCAGCAGTTTTAAAACCGCCAGAAGAAAAAATTCAAATTTTTTGTTAAAAAGATATTATCGTCGATTTAAATCCGCTAGTAACAATTATTTTCTGCTGTTGAGGTGAAACCTGAGACAAATTTTCTGCCCTTGAGGTGAAACCGCTAGTAAAGGTTTTCTCGTCTCAGGCAGTCTTTTGCTCCAGTTTAACATCTCGGGACGCTCTAATCACCGGCGTCTCAAAAAACGCCTGTATAGGTAATGTTGTTTTTTATAATTGAGATATTTAAATTTGATAAGTTCTATGTTAATAAAAACTATGTAATTAGTTTGGTCCATTAGGCAAAATTAATTCAAAACAGAAAATAGTTTTTTCAAAAAAAAAAAGATTACCTACCTGCGGTTTGAAAACTGCGAGTGAATATATTATTTACAACGACAAATATTTTTAAATAATATATAACTTATGGCGGTGTATAAAAATACAATTAAAAATGATATTTATTTAAAAATGATAACTTACCGACGGATTTAAGCATTTTTAAAACTG
The DNA here is from genome assembly GCA_022405105.1 of Aristolochia contorta. Taxonomy (NCBI): domain Eukaryota; kingdom Viridiplantae; phylum Streptophyta; class Magnoliopsida; order Piperales; family Aristolochiaceae; genus Aristolochia; species Aristolochia contorta. The sequence goes on along the minus strand of JAHZSQ010000056.1, from coordinate 290,784 downwards.
CCATTAACTATTTTTTTAAAAATATTACTTTTTGTCGATTTTTATAAAATTTTTTATAATGAATAATATTTAAAAAAAAAGATTGCATTCCTGCAGGATAATTATATTATTTTAAAATAAAAAAAATTGTTTTTTAAAAATAAAACTTGCTGGTGATTGAAAAATATTTTCTAAAATGAATGATAATTGTTTTAAAAAAAGGTAACTTATCGATGGATAACAAACCGGCATTTGTAGAAGGTTTTAACCACTATAAAATTATAATTTTAAAAAGAATGGAATTCATGTGAATATTGTTTCGCCGGTACAATATTTATTACGGGCAAAATATTTTCTGCCACGGAGGAGAAACCTGTGGAAAATGTTTTCTCATCAACGGCGGTCTTTTGCTCTGGTAAAATATCTGCTAACGCACTCATCACCGACGCCTAAAAAATGGCCCCCATTGTCTTTCCTGTACTGGCGGTTTCCCAGGCTGAAGTGCAGAAATGTGGGGCATCAATACAGTAACTGGATCATACTTTGATCCCAGTGTCGATAAGATATAATTATTTAATAATTGAGTTACTTATATTTGATAAGCTCTGGAAAACCATGTTGTTAGTTTGGTCAATTAGTTAAAATTAATTCAAACACTTACCTGTGAATTTACAATCGTCAGTGAATATATATTTTCAAAATGATAAAAATATTTTTTAAATAGAAAATTATTTTTTTTATAAAAAAATAAACTTACTGATGGATTTAATATATTTTCTAAAATAAAAGATATTTTTTCAAAAAAAAAACATAACTTCCGTGTTGCGACGCTGGCCGTTGCGACGCTGAGGCCTCCACGGGGCGTCACGACACCAAGGCCTCTTCTGAGGCCTTCAGAGGGGATCCCGACACCGGAGGCCTCTCCTGAGGCCTTCGCTGGGCGTCGCCATGTCGGGGCCTCTTCCGAGGCCTCCGCTGGGCGTCGTCACACCAGGGGCTCTTTCGAGGCTTCCGCTGGGCGTCGCCACGCCGGGCCCTCATCCCAGGCATCCGCTGGGCGTCGCCACGCCGGAGGTCTCTTCCCAGACCTCTGCAGGGCGTCTCCACGCAGGGGACTCTTCCGAGACCAGCGCTGGGAGTCACGATGACGGAGGCCTCTTCTGAGGCCTCGGCCTTGTCAGGCATTGCCGGTGCCTCTTCCGACGACTCCGCTGGGTGTCGCCACACCGGGGCCTCTTCCGAAGCCTGCGCTGGGTGTGGTGCTGCTAGAGGACTCTTCTGAGTCCTCCACTGGGCGTCGCAATGCCGGGGGCTCTTCCAGGCCGCTGCTGGACGTAGAGACGCTGGGGCCTCTTCCGAGTCACGAGGCTGGAGGCCTCCGCAAGGCGTCGCAACGTCGGGGCCTCTTCCAAGGCCTCTGCTTGGTGTCGCGATGTCGGAAATCTTCCGAGGCTGCTGCTCGGCGACAAGACACCGATGCCTCTTCTGAGATCCCTGCTGGGAGTCGGGATGCGCAACAAGGGTTCTTCTGAGGCCTCCGCTCTGCTTCGGACTAATATTTTTTAAAAAAATATATATAACTAACTGGCGGTTTAGGAAAATATAATTTACAGACGGTTTTAAATATATTTTTATAAAAACGAATAATATTTATTTAAAAAGAATTTCTAACCTGTGGATTTATGTGTTTCCAAAACTGCCGCTAAATTTTTCTAACAATTATATATATAACTTATCAGCAGAAGTAATATATATTTTTTAAAATGAATAACATTTCTTAAAAAATTAAAAGTTACTTGAGGTTTTAATATATTTTTATAAAACCAATAATATTTTTTTTTAAAAAGAACTAAAAGGATGTTTCCATATATATTTTTTAAATGCATAATATTTTCAAAAAATAAATTAAACTTTCAGGCTGTTTAATATATTTTCTGAAATGAATGTTATTTTTTGCAAAAAAAAGATAACTTACATACGGTTTTAAAACAGCCAGTAAAAATAATTTTTAAAACGAATAATTTTTTTAAACAAAAGATAAATAATTGTTCATTGTAGAAGGTTTCAAAGATGCCTGTAACAATTTTAATAAAAATTATAATTTTCCTGCGGATTTAATATATTTTTTAAAATTAATAATATTTTAATAAAAAAAAAAGGTAACTCACCAGAGGTCTGGTAAATTGTTTTTTAAATGAATAAAATTTAAAAACATATATAACTTAATTGCGGTTTAAATATATATATTTTTAAACCAAAAATATATTTCTGACCTGATAAATTTCAATCTGGACTGCGTATGTCAGTATGTTTGGTTTCTAAGAAGGCTGAACTCCTTTTAGAACTTTTCTTTGACTTGTTTGTCTGCTTACCCTTAATGCAGTCTACACAAATCTCGAAATGAGTATAATCAAGAGTACTAAGTACTCCTTCTTTTTACTAAGTTCTTAATTCTATCTATGGAGAAATGACCTAATTCTCCGATGCCATAACATAGAGGAGTCTTCTTTCATATTACACCTTTTAATTCTAGTGTGAACAAGCAATGAACCATTAGTGCCATCAGAATCTAAGGAAAAATGGAAAAGACTATCAGACAATATACCATTTCCAACGCATTCAGTATTATAATATTGACTGAATGATGTGCCTTTAAAAGAAAAGGAATATCCAAAAGGTACAAGCCTTGAAACTGAAATCAAGTTTCTAGAGAAACTTGGAACATAAAAGGTCTTTTCCAAATTCAAAACATAACCACCACTTAAACTTAAAGTGCAAGTTCCTATTGCCTCCACATGTGAGCCCATCTTGTTGCCCGATAAGATGGCCAACTCATTTCCCACTGGCTTCCTTAGGTTTTGCATACCCTGCAAGGAGTTTGCTATGTGAATTGTAGATCCAGAGTCAATCCACCAGGTGTTTACATTAACATTAACCACATTAGATCCATAACAAAAAAATGAGGATAGAGTACCTTTCTTCTCAAGCCATGTCTTGAATTTTGCACAATCGTTCTTAGCATGTCCCTTCTTTATACAGAAGAAGCACTTAGGGTCTTTCTTAATATCTGCTTGAAGTGGTATTTTACCTTTCCTCTTCTGATAAGACTTGGAAGTGCTAGCTTTAGATTTGTCATATATATGAGCCTTGTTCTTCCCATGAGTTGTAGCCAACATGGCACTTTCACCCAATTCAATGACAAACCTCTCCTCTTCTTGAACACACATGGTCATTAATTCATTGATAGACCATTTATCCTTATGTGTGTTATAAGAGAACTTAATAAGCTCATACTGTGCATGAAGAGTGTTCAGAATACAGTGCACAAGGAAGGACTCTGAGTTGAGCCGCTATGTCCCGCATTTTCATAATGTGCTCAAGCACACCCTTAACGTTTGTGAGACGCAGTGAAGAAAATTTCATTATGAGAGTGTTTGCTAATGCCTTTTTGGATGTGACGAATTGATCACCAATGGCTTTCAGCAGATCTTGGACTTTGTCAAACTGCTCGACTGTACCTCGAAGGCTAGCTATAATTTTAGTCTTAATTAATATTGCACAGAGCCGATTGGATCTCTCCCATCGCCCATATAGTTCAACTTCAGCAGGAGTGCTTTGATCAGTTATAACCGGCGGTTCATCATTCCTTATAGCATAATCCATGTCCATCCACCCTATATGAAGAATAATCCTTTCTTTCCAAACTTTATAATTATCACCACTAAGTTGAGGAATATCTAGATGAGTATTAGAGTAATTAGCAGGTTGAGTAACTATCAAAAGTCCAAAAGGCTTATGTTAGAATATGAGGTTGACAAAGCTTAATGGCATGTATTACCAATGTGAAACATGCCTTAAAGTTTGATTAAAGGTCATAAAAATTGCCTGTGGGCTAAATTTTTACTCAAGTAGATCTAAAATTTCTATATGATAGATATTCACTTAATGGGTACAATATCTATCCTGAACGATCAAACTACCAAACTATATTCCAATTCATAATCCCTGTAGGTAAATTATAAATAGACTGATATTTTATCCTAATTAATTATATAAATATGACAAAATTTCCTGTAGGATGAATTTTCTGATATTAAGTATAATTAATTACAATTCATGTCTAATTCCTTCTGTGATCATTCAATTTAACTTAATATATAATTTTAGTTAACTAAAGATGTTGTGGCTACTCTCTATATAACTAAAATTATATAAATATATAATCACTAGACATTGTGGGAGATTTTTTTGTTCCAAGCTCTTCCAAGTACCTAAGAACAATTATGTAGTAGCATGATAGCATTAACCAAATGTACTCCCAGGAAAGTCGGGTTCAACTAAGGCTGATTAAGTACCAAACTCCTTAGACAGAGTAGCGTTCCCAGGGAGACTAGTGTGTACCGGTCTATGTGAAACTTACTTGGGTCATACATCTCTTGTCAACCACAAATTGTTTGTGAAAGGTTCATAACCTAAATTGCTCATCTAAAATTATTTATTGGACATGTTATGAATCTTTATGTGCTAAAACTTTATGCACTAATCTTAAATATTATGTTCAAATATTAATATGATGAGAATTTAATTCAATTGTACAAATTCTAAGAATTTCTAAACTTAAATGAAATGTTAATATTTTTAAATAAACAATTCTCATAATGATAATAAGGAATTGCATAAAAGTAACCTATATATCATCCAATTTACATATTTTCATGAAAAACATGTTTTTGATTCTGAAAGTATGAATATATAATCTACCTTTTCTTGCTGAACATGAGCATAAATTAAACATTATTTAGGTAAATCATACACTAATTTCTAACACATAAATATTATAACAAAAGTTCATGTTTAAAATGAATATAATCAAAATTTCATATAATTGAATATTTTATGAATTTGTTTTTCTAGAACAAATGGCTCTCTGGCCCACCCCATGGGGGCCCAGTTTTTCTCTCAGGGGTGCAAGTAGCGCCCTAGGTTCGCCAAAATGGGCTGCCCAACTCAGTTTTTCTAAATGGGCAACTTATTGAATAGGTAAAAACCTAAATGGGCGGCCTGCGCCCACTAAAGCCCAGCGCAAACTGTCCAGCCCAAGCCTAAAATGAACTGAACCCGACCAGGAAAAACAGAAAAACAAACCGAACCTCGAGGTCATCCCTAACCTCTCGCCGCTGAATGCAGAGAAATTAGGGTTTTTCTGCGCTTGCATTTTGGCCGTCCATATGGTCCGCAAACACCACGGAAAAGGTAGGTCGACTTTGGCGACCATTCTCCGGGCTTCCCGTCACCGGTAAATGACGAAAAACAATGAAAAATCAATTGGAAACAAATGAATTGGGGTTACAAGACAACCCTTTTTATATGCGTTGGAAAGCTATAGAATCAGCTTTCCAACAGTATATAATATGCCTAAGTTTGGCACCATGTCGGTCCCACCTGGGCCCACCGAACATGACCCCGTCGGAACCCCGTATTCACACTTAGTCGGTTGTGGTCATGTGCGCGGGTGTGCACACGGGCACGTGCACGGGCTGCCTCCTGCCGCTAAGAGCACAGGACAGCGAGGGCGCGCGGGCGGCCCAGTCACACGAATGTGATTTAAATGGAGCAGGCACACACATCAGTTGCGCGGGCGTTTGCTGGTGCCGCGCAATGCGCGTGTGCAACCCCTGGTAGATTTGCTAGTGCCGCATGATGCGCGTTGCGCTGTGGTGGGTGCTTCTGCCCTTGTGCGCTCATATGGGCACGTGTCTGGTGCGCATGTTGGGCCATTTAGGCCATCCTACTCGATGATCATTTGGGGTTCTTGTGTCCCCATGTCAGAGCCTGGTGACACGTCGCCACGGCGGGGTTTCTTCTGAGGCCTCTGCAGGGCGTGACGACGCCAGATTCCTCTTTTGAGGCCTCCAATGGAGGCCTCCATTGGGCGTCCCAATGCAGGAGCCCTCTTTCGAGGCCTCCATTGGGCGTCCCAATGCAGGAGCCCTCTTTCGAGGCCTCCACTGGAGGCCTCCATTGGGCGTCCCAATGCAGGAGCCCTCTTTCGAGGCCTCCGCTGGGTGTGGCCACGCCGGGGCCTCATCCGAGGCCTCCGCTGGGAGTCGCGAGGACGGAGGGATCTTCTGAGGCCTCCACTGTGGTGTCCATGTCGGGGCCTCTTCCGATCCTTCCACTGGGCGTGGCCATGCTGGGGCCACTTCCCAAGCCTCAGCTGGGCGAGGCCACGCCGGGGCTGCTTCCGGGTCGCAGGTGGGCGTGGCCATGCCGGGGACTCCTCCGAGGCCCCCGTTGGGCGTGGCGAACCCGGAGACCTCCATTGGGCGTGGCGAACCCGGAGACCTCCGTTGGGCGTGGCGAATCTGGAGACCTCCATTGGGCGTGGCGAACCCGGAGACCTCCGTTGGGCGTGGCGAATCCGGAGATATCCGTTTGGCGTCGTAAAGCCGGAGGCCGAGGCCTACACTGGACGTGCCCACACCCGGGCCTCTACTGAGACCTCCGCTGGGCGTGGCCATGCCGGAGGCCCCTTTCGATGCGTCCACTGGGCGTGGTGACGCCGGGGCCAGTTCCGATGCCTCCAGTGATGAGGACATCAATACCACAGCCAATATTGGTGCACCGGATCCGGTTAAAGTTCCTATGTTTCCAACAAAAAAGGGTCGAGCAAAGATATTCAAAGAGGAGCTGAACAACCTTGTCAAACGTGTCATTCAACAACTAGATAACCGTTTTAGTAATGAGGGTGGCCAAAATCTTGTCATGCATTCTTGCTTATCTTGAGTTCTCTATCCATCTTTGATTTTGGGTTGCGTCTCATTGTTGGCGTGGTTCTCATCATCCGCTGGGTTTGGCCACGCCGGGACCACTTCCCTGGCCTCAGCTAGGTGTGCCCATGCCGGGACCACTTCCCTGGCCTCAGCTAGGCGTTCCCACGCCGGGACCACTTTCCTGGCCTCAGGTAGGCGTGCCCACGCCGGGGTAGCTTCTGAGGCCATGGCTGGGCGTCGCCACGCTGGGGACTCCTCTGAGGCCTCCGCTGAGCGTGGCGATGCCAGAGGTCTCTTCCGAGGCCTCTATTGGGGGTCGCGATGTCAGAGGCCTCTGGGCGTCGCAACGTAGAGGCTGCTTCTATGGCCACCGCTGGGCGTCGCAACGTAGAGGCTGCTTCTATGGCCACCGCTGGGCGTCGCCACGACGGGACTTCTTCCGATGCCTCCCCTGGGTGTGGCCTCTTCCGATGCCTCCCCTGGGTGTGACCTCTTCCGATGCCTCCCGAGGGTGTGGCTTCTTCCGATGCCTCCCCTGGGTGTGGCCTCTTCCGATGCCTCCCCTGGGTGTGGCCTCTTTCGATGCCACCCCTGGGTGTCGCCTCTTCCGATGCCTCCACTGGGCGTCGCCACGCCGGGGCCTCTTCCAAGACCTCCGCTGGGCATGGCGACCCCCAATGAGGACTCTTGGGAGGCCTCCACTCCGCCTCGGAATAATATTTTTTTAAAAATAATATAATTTATAAGTGGTTTTAAAATATTTTTATAAAAAAGAATAAACTTTATTAAAAAGAATAATTTACCTGCGGAGTTAGGCGTTTTCAAAACTGTTTTTAAATTTGTTGGATAAGGTAAAAATTATGTTATAATTGAGTTATTTAAATTTGATATAACAAACCAGAAGATTTAAAGATTTTTTTAAAACGAATAATATTTTTTTTAAAAAAGAGATAACGCACTAAAGGTTAGGTAAAAATATGTTTTTAAAACGAAATTTTTTTTTTTAAAAAATAACTTTGTTGCAGTTTTAATTTATATTTTTTTAAAACGAAAAATAATTTTTAAAGAATTCCAGTTGTTTTAAATTTTTTTAAAACAAATAATATTTTGAAAAAATATTAAACTTACCGGTGGTTTTAATTTATTTTCAAAAATTAATGATATTTGTTTTTGAAAAAAAGGATACCTTATCGACAGTTTTAAAACCTTCAGTAAAGATATTTTTTAAAAACAAAACTTACCAGCCGGTAACAAATATTTAAAAAAAAAAATTTACTGGCAGTTTTTTTACCGCGGTAAAATTATAATTTTAAATAGGAAGGCATTCCGAGGGAGGAGAAACTGCTGGAAAAGGTTTTCTCGTCACCAACAGTTTTTTGCTCAAGTAAAACTTCTACTAACGCTTTCATCTTCTACACACCTTAAAAATGGCCCCCATTATGTTGCCTTTATTGGCGGTTACCCAGGCTGAAGTGCAGAAATGTGGAGCTGCAATATGGAAGCAGGATCATACATTGATCTTATTGTCAATAAGATAAAATTATATTATAATTGAGTTATTTAAATTTGATAATTTCTAGGAAACTGTATTGTTAGTTTGGTAAATTCTGCAAAAATTAATTAAAAAACTTACCTTCAGAATTAAAATCGTCAGTGAAAATATTTTTTTAAAGACAAAATTATATTTTATAAAGCAGACAAAATATTTCTTAAAAAGAAATTAAACTTACCAGTGGTTTTTAATATATTTCCAAAAATTAAAGTTTTTTTCCTTTCATGGCCTCCGCTGGACGTGGCCTCGCCGGGGCCTCTTCCGAGGCATCCGATGGGTGTTGCAAAGCCAGAAGCCGGTTCCGAGGCCTCCATTTGGCATCATTATGCCAGAGGCCTCTGCTGGACGTGGCGATGCTGGAAGCCTCTTCCGAACCCTCCGCTAGGCATCATGATGCTGATGTCTCTTTCGAGGCCTCAGCTGGGCGTGGCCATGCCGGGGCCACTTCTGAGGCCTCCACTTGGCGTCGTGTCGCTGGGGTCCCTTCCGAGCCCTCCGTTGGATGCCGGAGGCCTCTTTTGTGGCCTCTGCTGGGTGTTGCCTCTTTCGAGGCCTCCGCTGTGTGTCGCCTCTTTCGAGGCCTCCGTTGGACGTCGCCTCTTTCAAGGCCTCCGCTGGGTGTCGCCTCTTTCGAGGCCTCCGCTGGGCGTCGCCTCTTTCAAGGCCTCCGCTGGGTGTCGCCTCTTTTGAGGCCTCCGCTGGGCGTCGCGATGGAGAGGACTTCGCTAGGCGTCGCCACGTCGGGGCCTCTTCTATGGGCTATGCAGGGCGTCGCGAGGCCGGGGACACTTCCGAGGCCTCTGCTGGCCGTCGCGACGCTGGTGGCCTCTTCTAAAGCCTCCGCTGGGTGTCGTGATGCGCAGACCTCTTCCGAGGCCTCCTGTGGACGTGGCCATGCTGGGGAGTCTTCCAAGGCCTCCGCAGGGCATGGCCATGCCTGGGCCTCTTTCGAGGCCTCCGCTGGACGTGGCTACGCCAAGGCCTCTTCTGAGGCATCCATTGGGTGTTGCAAAGCCAGAGGCCTGTTCTGAGGCCTCCATTTGGCGTCACGATGCCGGAAGCCTCTACTGGGCATGGGGATACTGGAGGCCTCTTCCGCGCCCTCCGCTGGGCATCGCGATGCTGAGGTCTCTTCTGAGATCTCTGCTGGGCGTGGCGATGCCGGAAGCCTCTTACGAGGCTTCCCCGGGCGTCGTGATGCCGGAGGCCTCTTCTGTGGCCTTCGCTGGGTGTGCCCACGCCAGGGTCTCTTCCAAGGCCTGCACTGGGTGTGACGATGCTGGAGGCCTCTGTTTTGGAGTCGCAACACCGGAGGCCTCATCTGAGGCCTCCACTGAGCGTGGCCACACCGGGGCCTCTTCCCAGGCCTCAGCTGGGCGTGGCCACGCCTGGGCCTCTTCCGAGGCCTCCGTTGGGCGTCGCCACATCGGGGCCTCTTTTTAGGTCTTCGCTGGGCGTGGCGACGCTGGGGCCTCTTTAGAGGCCTCTGCTGGCTGTTACGATGCTGGAGGCCTCTTCTAAAGCCTCTGCTGCGCGTCTTGATGCCGGGGCCTCTTCCCAGGCCTCCGGTGGGAGTGGCTATGCCGGGGACTCTTCCAAGGCTTCCGCTGGACATGGCCACGCCGGGGCCTCCTCCGAGGCATCCGATGGGTGTTGCAACGCCTGAGGCCTGTTCTGAGACCTCCATTTGGCGTCATGATGCCGGAGGCCTCAGAACAGTAAGAGAACCTTTAGTAAGCCGCAATTGTCCATCACATAACATAGTTGAATAACCATCATCATGAAGCTGACTAGTAGAGATTAAATGGAATCTAATATCAGGTGCATGTCTAACATTGTCAAGGACTAACTTTGTACTATTGCTAATCTCTAGGCAAATAGTTCCAATGACTACCACCTTCGAGAGTCCATCATTACCCATCTTCAACACCCCCAAAATCACCTGAAGTATAAGAAGTAAAGAATTCTTGTCTAGATGTAACATGAAAAGATGCAGCACTGTCAAACTGAAGGCCTTTTTCCGACACCACCGCTGGTGTCGCGACGCCAGAGCTCTCTTCTGTGGCCTCCGCAGGGCGTCGCGATGCCAGGCTCCTCTTCCGAGGTCTCCGCTGGGAGTGGCCATGCCAGCGCCTCTTCCGGGCCCTCTTCTGGGTGTGGCCATGCCGGAAACCTCTACCTAGGCCTCCGATGGGTTTCACGATGCTGGACACCTCTGCTGGGCGAGGTAACAGCAAGGCCTCTACAAAGGACTCCAGTGGGCAAGGCGACACTGAAATTGTTGGGCGTCGTGCCGCAAGAGGCCTCCGCAGGGCGTGGCGACGCCGGGGCGTCTACCAAGGCCTCCACTGGGTGTGGCCAAGCCGTGGCCTCTTCCGAGGACTCCGCTGGGCGTCACGACGCTGGTGGCCTTTTCCGACACCACCGCTGGTGTCCCGATGCCGGAACCCTCTTCCGTGGCCTTAGCCGGCAGTCGTGAC